>CM046877.1:177082248-177684307 GCA_025667525.1 Glebionis coronaria
AGTGTCCAAGGGTGATATGGGTGAGATGGGAGAATTTGGTGGAGTGAACGGAGAGGTAACCAAAGGCTCAAGGGAAAAGGGAATGCTTTGTAGAGGTTGAGGTTGATTATTCCCATCCAAAGGAGGACTAGGAGTAAATGGAGAGGAAATCTCATTCATTCTCGATTGGAATGAAGAGGAGGTAGAACCATGTGAATGAGGAAATGAGAATAGGTGATGAGTTGAGTTTGTCTTGCATGGAGCAAGGGGTGGTGAAGGTGATGAGGAAATGAGAATAGGAGAAATCTTATTTTTGGGAGTGTGAAAGGATGAAGAACCAATATTAGGTAACTTAATCTTAATTTTAAGGCTTCTTTTAGAAGAGGAAGTTTTGGAAGAGGTGGATGTTCTACTGGACACCATGGTTGTGTGTTAATGTTTAGAGAAGAGTTGAAGGGATGAAGAACACAATCAACAAGAGAGGGTTTAAGAAGAGAAGGGAATGATCCAAACTAGTAATGGGTTAAAATCATTTTAGGTGAATAATGAAATTAGGTAGCCTAGTTTAGGAAAGTGCAGGTTTTTGCAAAAGTTTTATCAATGTTTACACAGATCAAGGAAAACAGTGTAAAGCAAATATTCTGTCGAAACAGTGGTTGGCGGTTCCATATGTAGGGTCGCGGTTCGATATCGATAAAGAACCGCGGGTAAGATAAGGAACCGCCACCAGTAGGTTCGAAAAATGGCACTTCTTGTAACATTTGCTAGCCTAGATTTTATACCAAGGTTTATCAAGCCAAAGTGAACTATAAATCAAAATATAGGAAGCTAACAAATACATAATATACACGAAGATATGCAAATTGAAGGATCAATAGTATAGACGATTAGGATTAAAATACTAAGTAATCCAAACACAAAGTATTTGTTAGCAAACATAACATCCTAAAAATAAAAAGAGAATAAGGATAAATTGTTCAACAATTCAAACATGTTTACAAACATGTTAACCTTGATAAACCAAGCTTCATTTCTTCTTCTTGCCAAGTCCCTTGATCAATTTGGTTATGCTCTTGAACGGTCCTCTTGACTCCACTCGATGATCATACAACTCACCTTGGGTTTTAAGATTAGCTCGGTAGACATCCTCAAGACCAAAGTTCTCTGGAAGTCCACTAGTGGCATAGTGAAGAGGAGGGATGATTTCTTCTAACCCTTCCATGAAAGTGTCCATGGATGGGTGGGAGTTACTAGAAGAACCAACGTGAGCACTTGTGGCTAAGCCACCACCATCACTTGGTGACATATCAAAGTCCTCATCATCGGACTCTTGTGGATCAGACTTTCTCGAACCTCGATCACTTCTAGTCTTTTGTGGTTGTACCCTTTGAATAGGTAGCATGACATGTTCGACCGAACGAAAGCGAGAACGTTGATGTGGGATAGTCTTCACCAACCTTCTTAAGAAGGCGAGTAAGGAGCATGGCACTGGGAAGATTTGTTTTAGGTTTGGAAAGAGCATAAGTGATTCGTCGAGCGATATAGTATGCGAATTTGTACTTGGCGTTGGTAACGATGCAACATAACATGTGCGCCATACACGCCGGAATATGATCCCGGTTTCCGCCAAGACAAAATACATTCTCCCTAAGGATGTCGGCCCAACGGACCATACAATCATTTAGGTCGCTTAAGAGAACCTCATAGCGTTTTACTCGACGCTTGGTAGAGTGGAGGCTTCTTACAACGTTTCCACTACGCTCTTTACAAATGACATCAAGAATGTAGTCAAGGTCAATCTCTTCATTTTCATCTGGAGCACAGTCGAATGGTTCAAGGAGATAATCAAGTTTCCATTTATCAGTAAATCGACAAATGCCTACAAATGGAACACAAAGAGCTTGACCAAAATCTTCAAGAGAGAGTTTAATGAGTCGACCTTCAAGGATGAACCTAACATATATTCTACCGTTATCATAAACGAGAGAGCATGTGCTAAAGAACTCTAAGAGAAATTCGGGATATATCCTCTTTGATGTCCAACAAACAATCAAACCCATTATCTCCGAACATCGATCGAGTATATATATACCCCTCAATATCCTCTTCGACAACTCTACCCTCGTGAAAGCAACTTTTTTGAGTGAGGAATAGGTGTTTATAAGTTGAGGGGAAGCACACATTTCGAAAAGGTTTGGCATATATTGTCTAGTGTATTGGTGGTCTTGTTGAGATTCTGAAGGCATCTAGGACCTAAATAAACACAAAAATATTTCTCCAATTACTCATATGTTACATATAAACCAAAAATCAAAAAATATGAGAATGTGTTTCATTAATCTCTTGACAAACCAGAGTTTAATCCTTATCATTCTCATATTCACAATGTACCTAGTTCATCATTGACAATGACACATTGACCATGTAAGATCAACAATGAACTTGAACATTGGTTTTTCAAAACAAGGTTTTTAGGTAAGCATTTAACAATGCCATTACCAACTTGTTCATGGGTTCATATCAATTCCATCAATCAACCAAAATTATTTAGTCAAAATTCGGATTTGTTTTACAAGTGGGTTTTAGTGAAATCTCAATGAATATGAACCTAAGGAATCATAGTAACAATACTATGTCAACTCTTATTCCTAGTAAGGTTCTAATTCAGTGTCAATTTTAAAAATCCCCAATTATGAATGGATGAACCCTAGAACAAGTTAGATGAAATTGAAAGAAATGACTTACAGATAATTGATCTTGGATGAAGGATAAGTGAAACCCACAAATCGAAATTAATTAATCTTGAGTAATTGAAGGTTTTGGAAAAACAACAATGGTGGAAAACTGGGTATTCTCCTCATTATGTTGGAGAATAGAGAGAAGGAGTTTTTGAAAAAGTGATATTTAATAAAAACTGGCTCTTTAGTCGCGAGTACCGGACGCGGTTCCTTATTGATAAGGAACCGCCTGTTTGAACCGCGTCAATAAGGAACCTCCTACAGTGGCGTGTTTTAATCAAGGAAAATCAAAGAAATTTTCAAAACCAAATTTTCTAAAAACCTTAAAATATGTCTTAAGCCTTTAGGAAATCATTGGACCACCACAACACTAGGTAATAATGCTTTATTGAAGGATTACGAGTTGAATCGAGATAGGAAAAGACCGAAACGGACAAACGACTACTCGTAGCAAAGAAGCAAGGAGGAGAGGAGTCAAGAGAAGTGAATCAAGACCAAGAACATTGCTCAAGAGACAAATGACATTCTTCAAATCGAGGAGACGAAGAGCTTGTGTCATATATAGTGGTTTAAGACGTGCCTTTCCGGTGAAAGTCTAAACGGCTTTGGTAATGAACTATACCAAGCAACTTTGATACATGGAATAAGATTTGTTTCAAGAGTAGTCTTATTCTATTTCAAAATATGATCAATGTGTAGATTCACTTTCTCTCCCACATGATCGGATAATTATTGTTGGGATTTACAATAAAAATATCCTTGGAATATTTTAATTTCAAATGTGTAAAATCCACCTACAACTTAATGAAGTAGTTTGGTATCTCAAGGGATTCATCAATCATCCTAGAGATGAGCTTAATTGCACAAGTTACACATGATATTGGGCCTACTAACCGTAAGGGTGCAAACCATGAAAATCATGCTTGATACTTTAAGCTTCTACTAACTCACTCTACATCTCCATAGTGAGTCAAGTATCCAAGCAATGAAGGTATGAGAGGGAAAAGGGGAAGAATCACAAACCACAAACAAATGTCAAGGCAAGGATACCGAGAACAAACATATAGTCAATTAATGATCAAAAGAATGATCAGTAGGGCGTGTGGAAGAACGAAAACGTACCTTGGCCATAAATTGCATTCCAAGCTTTCAAGGAGCCAATGCAAAGCCCAACCATGACTAAAGTGACAACTAAGTCTTCAAGGACTAGTATCACTCCCATCCATCTTGATATCATCATTTAGTGATGTTGGAAATCAAAGAAGATGAGTCTTCTATAAGTGTAAGTAACTCAATCCACAATCAGTTAAATGATTCATCTTCATGAGTACCTACACATAATCAAGATGAAAACTAGTAGATACATTTCAAGAGTAAATCTAAAATGCATAAATACTACTAATCTAAATGAGATGCAATATTATCAATTAAAAGGCTTATTTTCAATAAAAAATAGTTTTGACCAAAGAAAAACTTTAGTACAACTTAACCTTCTAATTTGAGGAGACAATTGATCGATCCAAGTTTTAAAGTACAATATACTTCAAAGATCTTGTGTCACCATCGCTCTGAGACCAATCGTAGAAACTAGAAGGGGGGGTTGAATAGTTTCTCATCGTTTTATCTCCTAATTAAAATTACTTTAATTAGGTGAGGCCAAAACTATATTTTACTTGAAAGCTAGTTGCATAATGATTAAGTTCAATTCTAATGCATTAACAATAAGTAATAAGTGTAATGATGTTGAATGTAAGTAATGAGTAAGGAAAGAAACAACCTAGTAGGAAGACACCAAGATTTATAGTGGTTCGGCAACAAGGCTCTATCCTCGTTCCTACTCTACTCCTCGAGTACTCCTTACTCGAGATTTCCACTATATCCACAAGCTCCCTTCTTGGCGGAGAAAATCTTACAACGTAGCTTACATTATTTTCTGACACTAAGCTAAATGTCGAGACCTCATATTAGTTATGACCAATCTACACATCGTCGCCCACTTCACCATTTTACGACACAAGGTTAGATGTCGAGTTCTAATCCAAAGCTAGAACCAATCTTCACAACGTTGCCTACTTCACCATTTTCTGACACAAGGCTAGATGTCGAGTTCTAATTCAAAGCTAGAACCAATCTTCACGACTCTTCACTTTGAAGCTAAGTGAGAACTTCACACAACACAACTACACATCACTTTATAGTTTAGTCAGAACTCACAAGACACAACCACATAACCTTATAGTTTAGTGAGAACTAACACAACTTATTACAACTCAACTAAACATATCCAAGTACACACATGTAGCTTGGATCTACACAACACAAATTCAAGCACACACATATGCAAAGGATTTACACAACTCTAATCCAAGTATTCACACATAGCTTGGATGAACACAACTAGTCCAAGTATTCACAAATACATTGGATCTACACAAGACACAAATAATCAAATGATGAACATGACAAGATCTTTAAGAGAGGATGATCTTCATGAAGGCTTCATCTTTAATCATATCACAAGTGTGTGAGTGATCTTCTCTTTGGACAAGGTAAAGAAGGATATCAAGAGGATAATCATAAGTAAACATACTTAACACATTAAGTGATCATTTACAAATAACTAGGATTAGATAGGAGAAAGAAGGCTGAAAGAGATGTCCAAAAAGGGTTAATGAAAATGCAGATTTGATCCACTATTTATAGAATACAAATCCTAACGGCTAGCTGGGGGCGGTTCCTTAGCTACCCAGGCGGTTCCTTATCGATAGGGAACCGCATAGGCACTTAAGGAACCGTGGAGTGTAGACTCCGCTCCTTTTTGTCTTTTAGTGAATTTGAAATATCTGAGGCTGTTTAAACCTTCAAATGATATTCTTATGACATTTAGAATATGCCATATTCAAATTTACATTTTCATTTTAATAAAACATTTTTTTAAAAATAAAGTTTGTTAAAAATCTTTTGTTACATCTAACAAAAGTGAATTTTAAGGCTAATCATTTTTATGATCACTAAGCATGATTAAGATATGTTAGTGTAATGATTATTACCTTGATGATAGTGTTTGTTAGATAATTCGTTTTATGATTGTATTTGACAATAAATGTCTTTGTAATTTGTCATGATCAAAACTAAGAAAGATTAATTAATACTAACAATGTTTTTAGGCATTGCTTTGCATTAACCAGAACCATTTGCTCCCCTTACACATATGCATCGATATTCAAAATACCACTAACTTACCGGGATTGTTAGTCCCCTTTACCCAAAAAAATGTGTTTACCACATGTGAGATGAAGTCTCTACTTAAAGTCAGCCAATTTGTTTATCACATATTAAATCACATTTTCTTTCCTTGTCAAAAATATTGAGTCGCTTGATATCTAATTGATTTACTAAATTTTTAAGATTTAAATTTGGTGGGAAACGCATGTTCGATTAAGCATGATTATTAATTAACTCCCTTTCAAATTGTGATGGATTAGTGATAGTATCAAAAAATTTAAAGATTTTAAATTTAACGAGAAAATTTTGAAAAAATATTTATTCTTGACACATAGCACTTACTTATACACTACTTACGGTAATCCAAGATATATTAACCCGGACTAGTTGGAAATAGTCTTAAGTGTTCGGGTTTCGGAAAAGAATACTTTTCTCTTTTTTCAAAGGGCACCACGCACTGAAACGTACATAAGCCTTTCGGGGAAAATTAGTTACCCGTTGCAAGGAATAGTTGTCTTTTTGTCGACAATCTTTCTTAAATGTGAAAAACGGGTTAGAGTCTGAAATAACTGCAATCCATACGAAGACATGTTTTGAAAAATATTTGAACTTCTGCTCGAACATTATTTACAAACCCGTGTCATTATTGAATGACATTTCTAAGATCGTAAATATTAACAATTTCAGGAAACATGCCCTTTTATCAAAACATTGATTTAAAAAGCTCCCCTTCAAATATTGCACATATTTGAGAAATTTAGTGAGCGTGGGAGTCTTGTACACACAATTTTGAAAGATTTAAAAAAAATATTTTGATAAATTCTTGATAAACTTGTGTTCAACATTTTGAAAAACCTATTACTTGAGCTCAAGATTTTGAATATCTTAATAAGCCAGCTCAAGTCCGAGAAGTTGTAAGCTTCTCGTTGTGAAGATAAGTGTACTTAAATATAAAATTCCCTTTATTCAAAGAACGAGTCCTAAGCTAACATTTACTTTGAATTCATTTTCTGAGCTTAAAACTTTGAATGTTTTAATAATCGCTCACGGTTGAGAAATTTTAATTTTCCGTTTTTTGAGGATAAGTTATATTTAGAGATAAACACTCCTTTCTTTGAGGTCCGGGTTACAATCTGTCATTTGACTATAAACTATTACGTGAGCTTAAAACTTCGAATGTTTTAATAATAGCTCATGACTGAAAAAAAAAATTAATTTCTCGTTACGAGGATAAGTTATCGCTAACGATGAACTTTATTTTCTTTGAAGTATGGGTTACAGTCTGTTGGAAATAAAATTAGTGTTGTTTGTATTTTTCACTACCAGTATTTAATAATACTAACATTGGTAGTTATAATATTAGTGTTGGTAGTGTGTGGTCAAATATGGCCAAGTTGGCTATGGTCAAGATTAGTGTTGTTTGTGTTGTTAATGTTGCCAAGAAGATAAAGACTGAAGACATGTGAGTTATCTATAGAAGATATTGTGTATATATCTTCTAAGTTTAAAATATTGTTTAAGATCTTTATCTTGTAAAGGACTCATTGTATTATAAAAGGAAGTCCTATGGTTAGATGTTAGTAACACAACACTTTACGTTTCCTAGACTTCAAGGTTTTTGTAACCCTAATACTTGTTTAAGAGTATTCTTATTATAAACTATAATATTGAAGTGTTTGGTGTATACAGTCTGTCTTATTCATTCATAATACTTCACATTCCATCTTCATAATATCAAAGAGTAGATTACCCATACTCATTGATATCAATTTAAAGTTTCTTTAAGAGAGCTGGGACACGAGAATATGGTGCCAAAGCTGTCACGTAGGATTTGGGGCTTTGGCACCAAAATCTTGTTGGCACCACATTTCAGGGGTAACAGTTGGCACCAGATTTTCTGGTGCCAACGAAAATAATTAAAAAAAATTATTTTTTTTCACAAAATAACTTAAATAAAAACTTCATTAAATTAAAAAAACATTACATCAAAAATATTACAATAGAAACACAATACAATGAAGAAAACATAACAATTTAATGATTACGACTCAAATGCTCCACAAGATCGGATCGAAGCTCGTTGTGCACTCTTCGGTCTCGAATTTCTTTAGTTTTCCTCTCATGTATATCACACCTTTCGACCTAACTTCGAACAATATTTGGTTGAGGATCGACATAAACATCTTCAGGATTCAATGCAAATCCTTCGTCTTCCAATATCATGTTATGTAACATGATACAACAATACATGATTCGTTTCAAGTGGTTAATTTCATAAGCACGAGCGGGTTGTCGTATAATCCTTCAACGACCTTGTAAGACACCGAAAGCGCGTTCGATATCTTTTCTAGCACCTTCTTGAACTCTTTTATACCACAATGTTTTTTCATCCCTTGAAACAGAAAATGTTTTCACAAAAGTAGACCACTCGGGATAAATACAGTCAGCTAAATAATAACCTTTTTGTATGTTTTTCCGTTTACCTCAAAAGGATGATCCTGTAAAGCCTTGAAACAATTTCTCCAATCCGTTTGCATGCAATCAATACTCCTAAGCATTCCCGGGAGTCCATGTTTCTGATTGTGCAATGCATATATTTTTTCTATATCCGCGGGAGTAGGTTTTCTTAAATATGTTTCAACATATAAGTCATATATGCATTTAGTAAAGTGAAGCAAACATTCTCTAGCAGTGCGTTCGCCAATTTTCAAATACTCGTCAAATGCATCGGGTGATGACCCATACGCCAATTGACGAAATGTCGAAGTGATTTTTAGAACAGGGTGAATACTATCTCGACCGGTAGCATCCATCCCGGGGGCGAAAATAAGAAAAGTATTCGGGAAGATGGTCGGAATTATGATTTAAAATATCATTGACAATTTTTCTAAAAAGCCTTGAACTCATACGATACCTTTTACTGGGATTTCTCTTCCATATATTTTGCAGGAGTTTCGGCATCGCCAAAGTAGTCAGTTAGTAATCTTTGACTCGCGTCTTCTCGTTTACGAGGTATGTATATCCTCGTATGCCCCGAACCCGATCCACCGGCTCCTTGATTACACATATCAACAAATGTCTCATACTCCGCTAAGCCTCGTGTTTAACGTTCATGAGCGTTACAAATATATATTTTTCGTATTCGTCGACGGTTTTTGGTAATGATCCATGTGATGAGAAAATTAAGAGTGATAGATATATATGATATATGAAATGTAAAAGGTTTGAGGTTTAATTTATTGAACGATTTAGGGGTTTTTTTGAAAAAATTTTTTTAAAAAATTTGCATTTTAGCCCTCGCAAATGGCTAGTTTTTATTTTTGAAAAAAAAATTGCATTTTAGCCCCTCCCAACAGCTAGTTTTGTTATGTTTTTAAAAAAAATTGCAAAAAAGACCCCTCCCAACGGATATCCTTATTTAATTTTCAAAAAAAAAAGTTGTTTTGGCGCTGGCTGGTCCTGGGTGAGAGTGGTACGCCAAAGGAAGGGTGGCGCCAAAGGGCTATCAGCCCACCTTACAGCGCCCGCTCCCCCATTCTAAGACTAAGTAAAATTTATTCTGTTTAGTCTAAATCTACATGTTAGATTAAAAAATCAAAATGGATCAACAAGTGATATCAAAGCTTGTTCAGAAGCTTTGATCTTAAAGATTACTGAATAACTCTTTTACACAAACAAAAGAGATTCAGAAATTGAAACCCTAATTTTTAGAAAATCAAATTACTTTCAAGATCTAAACAATCAAACCAAGAAACCAACAATTTTATAGTATTTAATAAAGCACGATACAAAAAATATAGATTGAAACCTCCAATTTTAACAAAACCGTAGTTTTAGAAAACTAAACTGGTCGTTAAACTTTAATATCGAACAACCAATCTATGATAACATGTAAAAGCTTATAACCAGTCTAAAAATCAGTTTGTTCAAGTGTGAATCAAATCAACCTTCACAAGATTCAATTATTCAATGTTACAATACAAACATTATAGAGTACAAACGATTACAAAGAAAATGAAGATCTTAAACCTAATATCAAGATCACATAGATAATATTGATTAGCAACCAGAGAATACTTTAACAATCGCACAAACTTTTTTTTTTATTTAGCATTGCACAAACTTATCTGATATGAATGAAAACAGAAAAAGATATGGATATCAAGCTATTAGTGAGCTTATATAGCTGTTGACTTTGACTTTGCATAATGCTCTTTTATCTTAGATTTTGGCACATACAGTCCCTTAGGTTCGAACTCTTATACTTCTTAAAATATCTTTAAGAGTTAAGACCTTTCATCTTTAGTGTATAAAAGTTACTACGTACGATTTAAGTTTATTTTGATACTAAATTTTATTTAGATACCAGGAACTAATCTCCATCTTATATATCTATTTTAACTTAATGGATGAGATTAAACACAAAATATATTTTCACCATCTTTTCTCAAACATTAATATCGCTTAAACCGTTAATCGTTATGCGAAGAAAAACATACCGTTACGAATAGCATTTAATTATCTTTCTATAAATATGTTATATGATATACTTTCGACAAAAAAAAATTCCATTTTTTTCACGTTTTCGAAAATTATCATATATGATACTAATATCATATATGATGTAACACCAGTATCATATATGATATAACCTATCACATATGATAGAAACCAATATCATATATGATTAACACTGTTATCATATATGATGAAACAATATTATAATATTGATATTTCACGTAAATTTTAAGAAAAAGAAAAAAACAAAAAAAAAATCTTCCAAAGTATATCACAGTGCATATCGGTAGAAAGATAATTAAATGCTCATCGCGATATTATAATTATTTTCGTTTACCATTTAACGGTTTAAAATATATTTAAATTATAAAAAATAAATAAAAAATAAAATATATTTAATCTCGTCTATTATATGAAAATAAAATGGATGATAGAGATAGTCTCCTCATATCCAAAGTAAAATATAGTATCCAAAACTCAAAATTATATTTCCAACAAAATCATTTGTGCATACATCACAGATTAGCTAAGGGTATATTTTCCTATTGATATCCCAAATCCTGGTTCTTAGTTGACTTACTCGGTTCATCCAATAAACAGGGTATAAATGGATCAAGTCTTTGGCACAAATATATGTGGGCAAAATTTGGTATCTTCTGATAGCTTTCGAACCCATTTTCTTGACTACCCCAGGTTGTTTATTTTACCGATGTTCGAACCTAATATCTCTTGTAAAAACCCTGTGACGTTAGACCACCTAGGCCGCTTAGTGATTCTTTACTCGGTTCATCCAATTAAACTAGGAGTGGTGCCCTATGTTAAACCGTTATACGTGACTTTTTCACAAAACTGGTTCATTAACACCTTTTAACGTCCGAGACAGAAATCTTGTACATCACCCGAGTACAATTGTCAAGAAGGTGAGTCGTTTTCCGAAATGATGCCAGTGACATAGGAATAGTTCCTACGCACAGCTCTTGGTGCTAGTTGCATCGTCTCTTTTTACGATATATAAGATGATTATCATGCCTACTACTTTGATTAATAATCAATCATCAAAAATGGTTAACTCGACTCTTAAAGTATATTGTTATAACATCTTTCAACACAGACAATTATTATAAAACTGCGAAAACAACATGATAATTACAGATAATGAGTATTTAAATATAGGGTTAGTCCAAATCTGTAACGATTATCAAGGTTGTTTGGCAAAGGATTAAATATAAAAGTTTTTTTTCAACGACAACGATGTCATGTTTTGTATTTTATTAAATAAAAAAATACGTACATAAATTATCGGCCCATGTTCCTATCATTAATATTAAATACAACTATTATTAAACTAAAGCCCAAGTATAATATTGTTTTAATGCTCTATAATAATCAGATAAAAACCCCACCTTCGAAATGAATTATTTTTAAATACTTGAACTTAAATATTTTAAGCACGTTAACGTGTCTGGTTTAATACAAGCAAAGAAGTAAAATCCAATTTAAAATACGTCATTATAGGAAAAAATTATATATATTGAGCAACTGGGCATTTTATTAATGTTATGTGAAATACAAGTTTGTTCATGAAGTCCTATTAATCATGTGAAGGTACAGACTGATAATGCACAAGATAAAAGTTGTTTAGTCAAAAGTTAGTGGATTACCAATAACATCAACTTGTTTAATCACAAATTAGTGAAGCACAATAATCATATTTATGGTATAAATGACAATTAGCTACATTTCTCGACCTAACCTAATTCGATCTTTTTGCTCGACCCTCTTGCCTCAAGTCACGAAGCCTGTAACCTCTAATAACCCCGATCAGGTTTTTAGCTAGTCCCAAGTTTTGGTAAGTATGGTAACATTCGACAAAGACTGACTATACACTCTTTGTCATTACACGAAGAAGTCGGTCGTGCACACGACCAGCTAGTACTCAAAATCGACCTAAAATGCGCCATTAGTCAACAAGCAATTACCAAAGGACATGTCCTTGGTGCTCTTCACACGTCTTAGTTCACTGCCAGTTACACTTGGCCTAAATAGGATACACAGCAAACTCATTGCCAACCTTGGGCGTTACTACTGAAAGATCAAAAGTGAAGCCAATCTAATTAAGAGCTCGCCCTAAATGGCGCCCCTATCAAGAGTTCAACAGTCGTGCGATATTGTGAGAAAGTAAATGACAATGTCCTTAAAAGACCCAACAACGGTTCAAACCTAAGACCTTGCATGTAAATTCTCACTTGCAGCTCTAACAGACGTTCAAAGCCCGCTGGTACCCCAAATTGACCTAAACGTGGAGTTGGTGGGTGGTATACTAAGGGACGACACGTCATGGTGCTCTTCACACGGAACCATTACACTTGGCCTAAATAGGATAGACGGCAAACCCTGGTTGCCAACCTTGGGCGTCACTACTAACCGTTCAGATGTCATACAGGGAAAGAAATCAGAATGTTACTTAAAAGATCACAAGTGAAGGCAATCTAATTAAGAGCTTGCTTTTGTCCCTAAATGGCGCCCCTATCAGCAGTTCCACGGTCATGTTATATTATGAGGTAGTAATTTACAATGTGCATAAAGACCAACAACGGTTCTAACCTAAGACCGCACTCGTATATTCTCACTTGTAGCTCTAATCGATGCCTACAGTCGCACCCCACCCCCAAACCCCCCGTCAATAGCGGGAGCTAAAGTGCAAGTAATGCCAGCCTAAGACCTCGTATGTGAATAGCAATATTGATAACTCACACACTTAAATGAGACATCAAACATGAATATGACAAGCAAAATCAAATTTAAACTACATGATCATTTTCAGTTTAGGAAAAAGTTTACATAATTAAACTGGAAACAGAGAGGCCACATAAACAAAGACACTAGTTCACATATTTATTAAAGTAGTTAATGATCCAAAAAGAGTTCAAAGTTCATTAACACCTTCCCGGAGTCAGATTCAGCACTTCCAAGCCGACACAGTCATCAGCTCGCGGTTCTGCCAGCATAAAACAAGCGACCCCAGCCTCTTTTCGATGCGAAACCCCTGAACTTGCATCCTCTTGACCAAACATTCCGCTTGTGTCTCTGCAAAATTACTGAAAAGGACAGGAGAGTACCCTCCAGCTGTAAAGAGTGATTTCCAATGTGGCATCGGCTCGGGGAACTGAAGTTTGCCTAACACCATACGTTCGATTTGAGGCTGGAAAAGGAACCTTTCGATTTTATTTGATGCGTCAGAAACAACATTAGCACCATCGAACGAGTCTAACAAAACTTCATAGTATTGGAGACCTTGGAGTAAGTAATGTGGAAAGGGTAAATCCGTCCTTTCACACCCGTGATCTAGTGATACCACGATTCTTGGCGAGAGCTGCTTTACGAAATGGAGGATTGAAGGAATTGCTGATAAGTGAGTCGAAGCTGACCAAATTGGTAAACTTACGGCAATTACTTCATTTCCTGATACAGAAAACGATCTTGGATCGAATGAGTCAAAGTTGACAACTTCAAGCTCAAAAGAAACCCCAATTTCTTGAGCGAATTGTGACAAATTTTCATGCATTAGTCCAAGTTCAATGGGATGGTGAGTGGACGGGGATGCAAAGGCAGTAATTTTTAATGAACATCCACCACCACCAGCTTTGTTTCTATTCGGTAGTTCTTGAATAAAAGACGCCCATTGTGCGCCAAACCCGATATCAAAATCAATTATGTGAATGTTATTCGCGTCACCAAGAGCCTCGATAATAGTCTGATTTGACGTGAAATTCATAAACTGAATAATTGGAGACACTTCAGAAAACATCTTATAAGCCCCCATCTTGAACATACCATTAAACTGAGGTGTAATCCTATTCGGATTCAGATTCGAATTCGACATCAAAGACTGCAAATTCATTTGCAACGCTTCTTTAAAATAAAAAGCTGCCCTTTGAAACGGCTTATTTGATGCTTGAGCCGAAGCCGAAGAGAACTGGTGATTGAGCCGCGCCAATATCCCTTGCGCGTGTGAGAAGTTCCCAGATAGCATTAGCTCAGCCGCCGCAAATAGCTGGTCACACATAACCTGGTACTGATGATGCTGATGATGGTTATTATGAGGCGAAACAATCCCACTTTGTACTAATTCTTGCTTCGCCCCAACCATCACCGCCGGTTTCAAAACCCCATTTTTCAGAAACCCCTGGTTTAAAATCAACTCTTTTGACAAACCCGCGTTCAATATCTGATCTTTCTGAAAACCCGCGTCCAAAATCGCATCTTTTTGAAAACCCAGATCAGAAAAAGGCAGCAAGTTGGCGTTTTGCGCGCTAAAAGCAGTATTCAGCTGGTTTTCGACAGTTGCAACATTTTGGTCAATTTGGTTGTTACTTTGCAAAAGCTGTTGTAAACTCAAACTACTATCCTCAAAGTCACCAGAGATCCACCTTAAAGACTGATCTTGCGTCAACAAATTCTCCCAATCATCTTCGAAAACAGCCGGAATAGGCTGCAACTCACCACCACCCACTAGACAGTTATTCGCCACATACCCGGCAAAGCCCATTTCTTGAGGAGCATTTTCGGGCCATTTTTGTTGGTGGTTGGTGGTGGTGACACCTAGTGGAGATGCAGTGGTGGTTGTAGTGGTGGTTGTGCCGCCAGAGAGGGTGGAAGTTGAGGTGGATGGGCTCGGGCTTCGGCGAGTGTCAAGAACTGAGATAGGTTCATTGCTAGTGTTGCTATTATAGCTTTTTTCTTTGGTTTTGGTTGGTGGTGGGTCAAGTGAAGATTGGAAAGGTGTACTAACTTCAAATGGTGTACTTCTCATCTGCATACCCAAAAAAAAAACATGAATTAAATGGTTTGTAACATAATGAATGTTGCAAGATTGAAATTACTAATAATAACCCATTATAGAAAACTTACATTTTTATGAGTTGAGCAATATTGCAAAGAAAAAAAAAAGAAAAATTAATGATCCTAAATTAAGGGTTTGTAAGATTTTGAGGTGTGCTAAAATTGAAAAGATTTTTACTTTTTTTTTTTGGGTGGTATTTCAAGATTTGGAACACATAAAAAAAGCATGTCATGAAACACAACAAAAAGTAGCAAGTAACAGCTTTATACAAAAAAAATCTTGATTTTTTTTGTCTAAAAATGCTACTAGTAATTTAATTTTTTTGGGTGTTGCAAGGTTTGGACTTTGGAGTTTTGTTATGTGTTCAAAATGAGGTCAATGAAAAAAAAATACTATTGAACCACATAAAAATAGGGATTTAAAAATATGATGTGCAACTAGAACAACTTGCAATAAATCTTGAGTACTTCTATTTCAAATAGGGAAATATAATAATTGTAAGTTTGTAAGATTTTAACTTTCAGATTTGTTGAAAATGAGTTTTGAAGTAAAACATAGGAACAAAATTTGAAGTAAAACAGTACAACAAAAAACAGGAAATTAGCACAAGAAGAATGAGACCTACTTTCAAGATTGTTGATTATTTTTAGTCCAAAAATAATAAATGTTTTAGGGTATTAAAACTAAAAACTTTAGGATATGCTCAAAAATGGGCTCAATTAATAAGAAATATCCCATCAAAAATAGAAATAAACAACAAAAAACTAGAACATGTTTCAATAAATCTTTAGCTTTTTGAGCAAAGATATGAGTTTTTTTTTTTTTTTTTTCTGGGTTCTGAGACATACCTTTTATTATCTTCATAAAACATATCACCATTTGAGCTCCATGTGTTGAAGTTGCTTGTAAATAAACTCTCTCTCTCTCTCTCTTATTGTGTGTATGTTTGTGTGTTTTTTTCTCTCTCTAGAAATGGAGAGAGAAGTGTGTGTAGGGGGTGTGGCCTTGGCCTTTCACTTGGTCTCTGCTTCTATCCTGTTGTATGAGTCCTGTGGTGTCCCTTCTTGTCTTCTGCCATGGATTGTTGTGTACATCAATGAATTAAATATAACTCTAATTATTTAAATAATATTATAATTAACAGTATGGTATTCGCGTAATGCGACGACTAGTATCTAATGATAAATTTTAAGGTTAACAAATATTAATTTCTTATCCATTAAATTTATAAAACATCAGATTAAAAAAACTCACTAAAACTGAAAAAGACTAAATTTTAATAAAAATATGTGAGAATAGAAATATTGGATTAAAGAGGACAAAATTTTAGAAAATATGATAAAATTAAGTTATAAAAATAATAAATAAATAAAAAGATTTTTTAATTTAAAAGAAAAATATTAGTTTAATAAATTGTTACAAAATTTTAGTAAAAAAGGTTGTTCGAAAGGGTTGTTGTATATCACCCCAAGTTTCATTTTTCGAATTTCATACTTATTTTATTTTCGATATTTTTATTCTAAATAGTTATATCTTAACTATTAATCAACAAACCATTTATACCAACCTTACACGTACACGGTCTATAAGTTCATGATTTTATAATGCTTAATATTATTCTATAAAACATTCCTTTAAAAAAAATATTCTGTAAAACAATATTAAATTTTTAATATTAAAATAGTTACGATCCTCATAGAACCACGAACTTTACATGATTTTTCATAATGTAATAATATTAATTGATATTTTGTATAAATATTTGTTGCATAAAAGATTTTACTTTGTTTAACTAAAATGTTACATTTCTTTTTCTAAATATTGTGTGTTTAATAACACATAACAACCTTGAAAAAATATATGTTGTTGTAATAGGTAGAATCGCGTATATTTATTTTTATCTGATACTGATATCTGATGTCCTGCATTCATTTTGATATTTATATTCATTTTAACAATATACGTAAATTTCATTGCTTGACTTTGTTATGTGTAAAAATAATAATAGACAATAATTTGTGTTTTAATATGAAAAATTTATAATCATGTGATTTGTTGATTTTTTAATATAATATATATGTTGTATATTTAAAATATAAAGTCTAAAGTGTATAAAGTTTAAGAGTATTTTGTTTATTTTTAAAGTTACTAAAAAATATGAAAAATTATAAGTTTATATTTAAATGTATCTAATTTATTTAAAATTCAACCAATAAAGTTGTATTAATCTCTTCCTCTTTTTTAAAATTTTTATTTTCACAGATTTAACACATATATCTTTGTGTGTTTTTATCAATTTCTCCACAAAATTTTTTAATTTTGATTAAATTGAATTCAATTTTAACTTTTTTTTCTCCACTAATCATATTGCTCTATTTTGCTTATTTATCAAAAGCAAGCTATTTAATTAGTCTAATTATTCTTTCTACAACCTCTACTTTTCACTAAAATTCTCAAATAATCTAATTTTTTTATTATATAAAAGATTACGATGTTGCATAATAATCCAAAAAATAAAACAAATAACTTAAAAATTTATCCAAACGAAATAACTAGGAATATTTATTTTTTTCATCATCTATATCTCTCTATCTATTATAATTTACTAACACGATATACATACTTCGTTAATACTAACAAGACATGCATTGGATACAAATGCAAATCAAACATAAAACTTACTTTCATTGATCTGATAATGACGATAAGTTTTTGGTTTGGTTTTTTTGAAAGTAGGCAAATAGATTTTTTGATCGAGCCAATTTTTTAAAAGATTGGTATTAGAGCCGGGGGGAATCCATCTCTATGGCGAGGCGCCATGGCTACCGCGCAGGAAAAACCATCGCGGTGGGCTCCGTGGTGCTGCGCCGTCGGGCCGACGTCATGGCCACCAGCTCTCGCGGTGGGATTTGTTTAATATATTTTTTTTTTTTTGAATATAACGGCTATAATACTGTTGGTGTCCAATATTGGAAATTTTTTTACTTAGCCGATGTTGTGGGGTCATGGTGGTCAAGATGTGCTGTCAACATTTTACCTTAGAAGTGTGAAATACGGCAAACAAACAGCGCGTGGGTCAAGGCAAAGTCATTGTAAAAAGAAAAGCGATACTCCGTTAATTTTAGTTAAGCTTTTTTCTTAAACCCGCCAAATCTTTATTTTCGGTTATTCATAAAATAATTATAATTGAACTATAAAAAATTTCTTCGCTTTATACTTCTAAAATAAACCTTTGACAACAGAAAATATTGTGTTTTCAGCACCAATGGCATAGGCTATGTTTAGCAAAACTAGCTGTAAGCTATTAACTGTAAGTTGTAAGATGTAAGCTGTTAATTGTAAGCTGTAAGCTGTTTGTTAAAAAACTGTTAATTTTAATAAGGCTATGGCAAAAGTTTTTTTAAAGCTTTTTTAGAGCTGTTAGCTTTTTTGTTAAAAAAATAATCTAATAGCTCTGTTTGGTACAACAATTTTTAAGAGCTGTTAGCCTTTTGTTTTCACCAAATAGCTCTTAAATAAAAAGCTGTCTGATACAGCTTTTTAAATTATCAAGAGCTGTTAAAACTGTGAGTTACTGATATACTCTCCAACCATATTATAATTTATTTAAATATGTCCTTTTAAGTCATTTTACATTTTAATTTTTATAGTTAACAACTAATATACCAAACACTTCTATTAAAAATAAAGTTTTTTAGTAAACAGCTTATAGCTAACAGCTTACAGTTAACAGCTTACAGCTTACAGTTAACAGCTTACAGCTAATTTTAAAAAACATAGCCTAAAAGTGTTTGGTATATTAGCTGTTAACTGTAAAGGTAAAATGTAAAATGACTTAAAAGGACATCTTTTAATAAAGTAATATATGGTTGGAGGTTATATCAGTAATTTATAGCTTTAACAGCTTTTGACAATTTAAAAAGCTGTATGGAACAACTTTTTATTTAAGAGCTATTTGGTTAAAATAAAAATTTAACAGCTCTAAGAATATGTTGTGCCAAACAGAGCTATTATATTATTTTTTTAGCAAAAAAGTTAATAGCTCTATAAAAGCTTTAGAAAAACACTTACCAAACGGACCTTAGTGTAATATAATTTTTTTGGTGTTTTGTAAGTGCCGACTTTATTAGAGATATGACTGTTGTCACTAGGGGTGGAAATCGGGTCGGGTCAGTCAATTCAAGTCATATCAAAAAAAATTATACTCGAATTCAAGCTTAATTAGAATTCGTGTCAATCGGGTTCGAGTCACTTTGGATCGGGTTAATTTGGGTCGGGTCAACCCGAGTAAAAGGTAAAAATCTAAAAAGTAGTATGTTTAAGTATTACAGTAATAAAATGAAAAATGTGTTATTCGAGTCGAGTCAAGTCGAGTTGATCGGATTCGGGTCAAGTCAGATCGGGTCAATTCTGGTCAAGGCTAAAAAATATAAACCTTAACCTGAGCTTATTTAGAACTTGAGTCAATTCGGGTCAACCTGAATTGACTAGAATACTTTTTTAGACCCGTGTGACCTAACCCGAATAAGCTTATTCGAGTTTGAGTTCAAGTCAGGTTAACTTTTTGGACACCCTAGTTGTCACATCCGTTTATCTATTCACTATTAATTCATCATTTTTACCTCACAATCGAAAACATATATTACTTCGTAGAGGTACCAAATTTTGTCTATTTTGTTAATTATGAATATTCTTTAATTTTTTTAAAGTGAGAGACATTTTTTGTTCATTCATTATTATTTATGTGTTTAACGGGCACATGTAAGAACATTGGATGAGCTTGATCGACGTATGTAAAATACAAAATTGAAAACTCGATGAATCTTTATATTTAATTTTTTTTCCAGACTTAAAACAAGTTTTTTTTTCTTTTTAATAGGTTTTTATGTTGTTTTTTTGCCCGTTTTAACATGTGCCTCATTAACTTGCCCGTTTGACCGGCGTCCATTTAACTCGCCATCCATTTAGCTCATCACTCGTTTAGCCCTCACTTTTTGCCTGTTCAACCTGTTCATTTTGACACCTCTAGATACGATAAACTCATTACAAATAATCTAATATAAATTGTTACTTGATTAAACAATACCTAGAAAAATAGGAGCAAAAATATACAGATATTTGGGATGAACAATTTCGTCATAATATTAGGATTTTATTCACTTTTTCTATATAAAGATTTTGAGACAGTGAAAAGTTAAAAGAGATGGAAAAAAAGAAAAGAAATACACCAAAAGTACAATGTGTATTTTTATGATTTAATGGGGGCCCTTTTGTATTTACATAAAGCTAACACAGTCATTGCAGGCTTTCACTCCAATTGTTTAATCAGGTAGGGTCTTTGACCGTGTTATTTTGGTTTACTTATAAAAATCGAGGATGCCAAGAAAGTGAAGCTCGAGTTAAGAATTACGGAGTACTTATTTGTGCCTGTCGTAAAACTGTTATACTTATGAAAACTTCATAGGTATGATATTATATGATCACATTTATAATGGCAAAATTTTAATGCCTCAAACTCATATACTTAGCTTGAGTCTATTTATTCTTTAATACTTTCTCGTAGTTCGAGCGACGAAATCATAAAAGCTCGAACTAGAGAAATAAACTAGAAAAGAAAAACAAAACATAATTAAAACAGAGCTTTAGAAACGTTTCTTTTGAAGCAGCAGAACTTTAGAAGCAGCGGAACTTTAGAGAACTTTAGAAAAAACTAACAAATAAGCAAAACGCGGCAGACTCAAGGTATATCTATATGTCAACGATGACAGACTCAACCTATATCTATCGGCCGAAACGCGGCGGCCTCAAGGTATATCTATCTGCGAAACACGGCAGACTCAAATTATATCTGTCGGCCGAAACGTGGCGGACTCAAGGTATATCTATCTGCGAAACACGGCAAACTCTGTAAAATACTGAAAGTGTTTATTGATTGAATGACAATTACATCACATAGCCTATGTATTTATACTAAATACATAGCTTTAATACTAAGCAAACCTAATCCTAATGGAATCAAGCCCACAGGTTTAGGCCCTAGCTAGTCGTCTAATACTTCCCCGCAGTTTGAACGGCATCCTTTCGGACGGACAAATTGGAAAGAACCTTGAAAGCAACTTCTTTTCCTTATCTTCTTTTTTTGTTTGTTGTAGCTGAAGCATAATTGTTTTGGCGGCATAGTTGTTTATTGCTTGCGGTATCCTCCTTTGCGTGGCTTTTTGCCTTTAGAAGGGAGCGGCAATTTGATGATCAACTTTTGTTGTCAACGACAATGATCTTCGACAACGAACACAAAAGATGATGAAGAAAAAAAAAATAACTAAACATAATTTTTTTCTTTTGACGGCTAGGGTTTAGGTTTATGAATTAGAAACAAGAAATAAAATTTCAAAAACAAATAAAACGGAAAATAACAAGGATCCTTCCGGATCATCGACATGTAAGCCGATGACCGGAGGATGAGAAATTTATTGATGGACCGTACCTAGAGCTGTGATACCATGTAAAATACTGAAAGTGTTTATTGATTGAATGACAATTACATCACATAGCCTATGTATTTATATTAAATACATAGCTTTAATACTAAGCAACCTAACCCTAAGTCCATTAGGGTTAGGTTTGGGCGCTATCTAGCCGTCTAATAGACTCAACCTATATGTATCGGCCGAAACGCGGCGGACTCAAGGTATATCTATTTGTCAAAATATGGCAAACTCAACCTATATCTATCGGTCGAAAATCAAAGTCGTCTCGAGGCTTGATACCTTAGATTCGACTAACAACCTATATTAAGGAATAAATAAGCCCAAGCCCGGTTTGTAGGATACGTCATAAGCCAAGCTCGTTTCATATAACAAAACAAGAAAAGAAAAAGAAAGTAAAATTGTCCGAATTAAATAAAAGCAGAAGTGAATTTATCCCTTAAATAAAAAATTCGAGGCTTGTATACTTCTCAATTAAATGTCACTGTATACTCGAATCACTAACTACTAACTTACTGTTAAAAAAAATAAAAAAAATCAACCAATCAATAAGCTTGTGGGGCTTAGTCCGTTTTTAATTTATATATAAAACTTAAAATCAAATCAAGCCCCTTCAATAAACAAGCACAAAATAAACTTTTGATTTTTGACCGACTCAACTTGCAGGCTTCGTCGCGTAGGTTTATTAACATGTCTTAAAGAGTTGCAATATTTTAGCCTTATTAGCGGGAATTATCACAAATGTTCAATTGATCAGTTTAGATATGCTGTTTAGATATTAACATGTGTTTAAATCCAACTTCTGATTAATTTGGGTAACTGAGATAAGTGTTAATTGTTTGAGATTTGATCTTAAGAAAAAAAATATTGTTCGCATCAAAAGATACATGAGATCATAATAATACTCTCATTTTTGTACACATTTTTTTAGCCTGTTTATTTTAATGTTCATCACATATATTCTCCTATTTCAATAAAACGCACGTCTATACAAACCAATACAAATAACCTAAATCATGTTTTTAAAAGTCGCGTTAGACAATGCTAAAGCGCGATGCATGACATACACTTTACAAAATAGACAAAGTTGTCGATTTTAAACATGATGTTAGATGAGACGTGAAAATACGCGTAGAAAAGGTTAAAATATCAGAGTTAACAAGTATAAATCATTATTATTTAAATAAAACATTAAAATAATTTTTTACCTTTATTTAATATTTGCAGTGAAATATATATACTTTTTAAACTTATTTAACATTAATGTTCAAAAAGAAAAAAAAAACATTATTTAACATTAAATATAAATTTCTTTTTTTAACTTTATTTAATAATTGGGGCTTAGCTACCGTGAAGTATATCATTCTGAGTTGCAGTTTCCATGAAATTTTAAGAATCAAATCTATCATTCTATCTAGGGCTGAGCACGACAGACCCAAAACCGACCCGGACCGGAAAACCGGACCGAACCGGACCGAACCGAACCGGACCGAGCATTTTCGGTCCGGTCCTCGGTCCATGGTTTTGGACGAATTCGGTCCTCGGTCCGGTCGGTCCGGTCCGGTCCGGTTCGGTCTTACCAAAATTACGTCAAATATGTCTAATAGGACCGGACCGGACCGAGGACCGAACCGGACCGGACCAACCCGGACCGGACCGGACTATTTCGGTCCGGTCTCGGTCCGGGGTTTCGGACCATTTCGGTCCTCGGTCCGGTCCGGTCTTGGCCGGTCCGGTCCGGTCCCGGACCGATGCTCAGCCCTAATTCTATCAACATATGGGAAGACTCGGAACAAATAAGATATACACCTTTTAATTAACAGGGTACAAGCTAGAAATGCATTAGTAATTTGAATCTAGACTTTTATGTATTGGAGAAAGAAACTAGTATTAGCTGTTGAGTTCGTTAAAAAGTAAAACTAAAGTGGGTTATTTTGTCTGAACATTTTCACTTTTCTCCTTGTACTTTTTTTCCAAATCACGATATGCCCCTTTCTTTTTTACTCTGTCAAGTGTCTCATAAAATCACTACTCACTTTTTCTAAAGGAAATCTTTCTTTACAAATTAGAAATATATAATTTAAAATCGATTGTTACAGAAAGTGACAATACACCTAAAATACCTAAAACAACTGAAAAAAAAGCCCTAAAACAACTTATCGATAATAAGTTTAAACACTTTTGGTTTTTCTTTTAACGCATAATTATTTGTTTTACTCGTATGTAAGTTTCTTCAAAATCGCTAGCTTTTCAGTGATACATTAGCGACAGTTAATGACATCTTTAATTGTATACCTTATAATAGAGGGGAATCGCGTTCCCCTAGGAACAGTGATCCCCTCTCATACACAATATTTTATTAATCCACTCACATAAACACACACAGAAACACATCTCACATACTCACCACCCACTCACATAAACACACACAGAAACACATCTCACGTACTCACCACACCACTTCCATCACTGTGTAACTTTCTCTCTCTAACATCGATGTAATCGAAGAAAACTTTGGGTTTTGATGGAAACCCTAATTTTGTGTGATTTGTTGCTCTCTCTAACAGGATCTAATCGATCTAATTAGATCCGTATCATGAAGCCGTGGTTTTTTGGGGTTTGTTGGAGGCCCTCTCTTGGGTTTGATGGAAACCCTGATTTGTTGATATGTATCATAAAGCCGTTGTTTTTGGGTTTGTTGGAGGCCCTCTCTTGGGTTTGATGTTGATATGTATCATGAAGCCGTGGTTTTTGGGATTGTTGGAGGCCCTCTCTTTGGTTTGATGGAAACCCTGATTTGTTTTAGCTCTTCTAGACATATTGGACTCATATCAGGTTCGATGGAAACCCTTTATTGGGTTTCATGGAAACCCTAATTTTTTTTGCTACTGATTTTTATTTGTTATAAAGCAGATGTGTTTAGCTCTGATTCTTTTTTTTTGCTCTGATTGATTTACCTTTATTGAAAAAAAGTGAGATAAAGAAAGAGGCACAGTGATGAGTATGTTAGATGTGTTTATGTGAAATGTGTTTATGTGAGATGGGTTAATAAAATATTAGGTTCGTCAGAGGGGAACGTGATTCCCCTCTTTTATTATAGACGTGTTTGATGGAACCGTGAGGATTTTAACCAGGTTTTACATAATGTGTACGTTGGCTCACAATTTTTCGTTGGCGGGGTTGTTGGCAGGCGACGGTAGCCACGTTTGTGACTTTCGTTGCCGCTTACAGCCGTTTGGTTTCTCTCAGGTGGACTTTTAAGGTTGCCTTTCCATTGTGGGATCTATGAGCTGTATGGGTATTCTATGCATTTATGCTTAAACTGCATCACCATCTTGATTAATATCAGCTTCTTATTGCTTATAAAGGCTACCCTGAAAGTGAACGCATTTGATGAGAGATGTGGTTTCACCACTCTTTGCGGGGAAAATTACTTAGTTTGCAGTTGTGTTTATTAATTACGTGGGCTGTGATGAGTTTGAACGGGCCGGGTTGAGGATGAGATTACACGGATTTTGGCGGGGCAACCTGTTAAGGTTGCAGCCATGCCGCGTGTATCCTCCTATTCCTATGTGTTTCCCTATCTGAGCCTACCATCTTCATTATGTTGAAAGTGTGTGATTTGATCAGCAGTATGTGAAAAGTAAACGTATCTTGGCGGGGCAACCTGTTAAGGTTGCAGCCATGCCGTGTGTATCCTCCTATTGCTATGTGTTTCCCTATCTGACCCTACCATCTTGATTATGTTGAAAGTGTGTGATTTGATCAGCAGTATGTGAAAAGTAAACGTAAATCATGCTTAAACTGCTTCACCGTCTTGATTAATATCAGATTCTTATTGCTTATAAAGGCTACCCTGAAAGTGAACACATTTGATGAGAGATGTGGTTTTTTACGACTCATTGCGGGGCAAATTACTGAGTTTGCTTATTAATTACGTGGGCTGTGATGAGTTTGAACGGGCTGGGTTGAGGATGCGATTACACGGATCTTGGCGGGGCAACCTGTTAAGGTTGCAGCCATGCCGTGTGTATCCTCCTATTCCTATGTGTTTCCCTATCTGAGCCTACCATCTTCATTATGTTGAAAGTGTGTGACTTGATCAGCAGTAGCTCAGTCGTAGTTCTTCAATAAGAGGTAACTAATGATATAATCTTTTTCCTTTTGTTTTTGAATAAAATATGTATGGATACGTTGTTCATTTAAATACTGAAATTTGTATTCATTTTGGTTGGTTTGCAGAAATAAAAAATGGCCGAATTCAGTGGCCTGAGATCAAGTGAGAGCGTCACATACGCCAACTATGTTAAGGACTTATTGTTCTTCGATGTTTTGAGCTTTTCCCGAGATTTGCCTTTCCATTGTGGGATCTATGAGCTGTATGGGTATTCTATGCATGTGTTTCTGTGTGTGTTTATGTGAGTGGGTGGTGAGTATGTGAGATGTGTTTCTGTGTGTGTTTATGCGAGTGGATTAATAAAATATTGTGTATGAGAGGGGATGACAACGTGATTATAACCCGTTGCTTGGCGGGGCGAGTCTTTGGCTTTGCAGCCGCAACGGGTTAGGCCCTCTTTTATAACATACGGGTACTGTAATATTAGTATGTGTCGTTGGAATTTGCGATCACTCAGGCAATGATGAGTTTTAACGGCGCGAGGTAAATATGAGATTACGCGTATCTTGGCGGGGCAACCTGTCGAGGTTGCAGCCATGGCGTGCATATCCGCTTTTCCCTCAACGGTGCCCTATCTGAGCCTATAATGCGTTACTCGCATTGGTTTTCGAGGGTTTGCTTCTGAGCCTCACAACCTTGATTTTTATCCGCAAAATGGATAGCTTTTTTGAAACAGTGCGAGTATAGCTTTGTTTATGTTTTTTTATGATTATGTGGATCTTGAAAGAAGCTGCCAGAAACACTTACATCATATGTTGTGTTGCTGTGTAATTCAGATTGAATCATCCGTACCTTGGCGGGGCATCGCAGGTTTCTGTTTTGGTGTCTCTTTAACCGTCACACAAATCTATGTTTGGCATATGGGGGTTTCATTGTTTGGTTTGAACAAAGGCCTGCTGATGTTGTGACGACCCTGATTCTTTTTTTGTCGCCGCTTATGGAAGGTAACAGTAGAGATGGGTGTATGACCATAATGAACGGTTCTAAAAAAAAATGATGTTTTGTTATGGGAATGATGACCTTAGATGTCAGTATGGTTTTGATTTTTGTGGCAATATGCAATGATTAGACCTGTTATGAGTTTGCACGATACAGGTTAAGCCTGCGATTACCCGTATCTTGCCAAGTCAGCGTATGAGCTGTCAGCATACGCGGATTGGCGGGAAGATTTGAGGCTGTGATGAATAGTGATGCCCTTTGACTGACCATGTCAACATTCGTGTCTTGGCGGGGCGAACTTTTAAGTTTGCAGCCATACCGAGTGTCGCCACTTTCTGAGCCTCACAACCTCTTTTGCCTTACGCTAAGTGGTCTAGAAGGTTGTGCCTAAGACTGTAAGTATGAACCTTTTTTTCTTCTTCTATTTGTTTTCCATTAACTTTTCGCATTGTTATTTCTTATGAAAACTTTCAGCGTGCTTATGGCTCTTTGGGTGCTATACTTTAGAACAGAGTCTTCTTATTGTTTTCTAAAATGGATCATTAGTTAAGGGATGTGCTTATTAGTTGGATTTCTTATGCAAACTGAATGTCATTCAACCCACTAGGTATGTTATGTAATTAGAGGTTGTCATACGAAATATTAGTTTGTCTCCTTTGTGTATGGTTTCTCTCAGGTGGCCTTTTAAGGTTGCCTTTCCATTGTGGGATCTATGAGCTGTATGGGTATTCTATGCATGTGTTTCTGTGTGTGTTTATGTGAGTGGGTGGTGAGTATGTGAGATGTGTTTCTGTGTGTGTTTATGTGAGTGGATTAATAAAATGTTGTGTATGAGAGGGGATGACAACGTGATTATAACCCGTTGCTTGGCGGGGCGAGTCTTTGGCTTTGCAGCCGCAACGGGTTAGGCCCTCTTTTATAACATACGGGTACTGTAATATTAGTATGTGTCGTTGGAATTTGCGATCACTCAGGCAATGATGAGTTTTAACGGCGCGAGGTAAATATGAGATTACGCGTATCTTGGCGGGACAACCTGTCGAGGTTGCAGCCATGGTGTGCATATCCGCTTTTCCCTCAACGGTGCCCTATCTGAGCCTATAATGCGTTACTCGCATTGGTTTTCGAGGGTTTGCTTCTGAGCCTCACAACCTTGATTTTTATCCGCAAAATGGATAGCTTTTTTAAAACAGTGTGAGTATAGCTTTGTTTATGTTTTTTTATGATTATGCGGATCTTGAAAGAAGCTGCCAGAAACACTTACATCATATGTTGTGTTGCTGTGTAATTTTGCCGATGCAGTATAATTCTTTCCTTTCGCCTTTGAATTTTTATTTAAGGATGCGCATTCACTCTTTGTAGGCATTGAATCTATACTTCCCGGTTATGTAAAACCCAGGTTATATCCTGTAGGAATATCAATTGATGTTTGTCCATTTCAGAACAGTGAACGCAATACTCCTTTCTGCATGAAGAGGGGCGTTTGGCTCCTGTTTCAACAGCAGTCAAACGCTCCTTTTGCAACAGAAGGGGTATTTGGTTCCACTTTTAACAGCAACCAAACACCCTCGCAAGATCATACAAATAGTAGTATATAAACCAATCAGATTTAGTTTTGAATAATAGTGGCATATGTATAAGGGATCAGGCATAAGGCTGTATATATTTAAATATATGAATACTCACGCGTGAGCGTGTATAATTTTTATAAAATCGGGTTCGTGGGTTATGCGTGTGCGTAAAAAGATTAAGTTTCTATGTGTGACAAAATACTACTGGCTTTTCGGTTTTAAGCATTTACTTTGGATGCGGCAGTAACATAGATTTCGCCACAATCAGAGCAACCACATACCTTTTCAAATGTCAGGTTTGCAGTATAAATTGAAATGGTATGCACGAACATTTTCTTATCGTTACATTATTGTAGAAACCCTGTGTGGTCTACTATATAAAAGTGGATCGTTACAAGTTGTTGCTAATTGACTTCGGAATATACGTATGTTAGGATAAAAATGGAACAGTCGCTGCTTCGGTTGATGCAATGGAGAAGACAACAGTTATGGAAGAAACTATATTGGCTCGAAGCACTTGATGGTTGGTTCCCTGAAGAGAGTGAAGGTGTAGCAACCCCTATTCTCGAAAACTTAAGAGGTAACCCCAGTAACATTCGCAAGCACACAAACTTTTTAAATTTCTTTCAAATGTCATTTATGAAATAGTTAAGTTCAGGTTATGCAAGACGACCAACTTGACAATTCTAAAAACCAACTCATATCAGTTTCCAAACTTTATGTAGGATGAGTATTATGCCGAGGGACGAAATCGACGCAAATTTCTGATTAAGGTATGGCATATACTTCTGATATGGGTATACTGTGTGTCGATTTAGAAAATGTTAAATCCGTAATGGGTGCATATCCTGTTGACATTCCTCAACTTTTGGGTCCCACGTGTTCTTATGACAACTTATATGTTGTTTGTCTCATACCTATCTAAGTATGTTTTCATTGATTGTTGACAATGCAGGCTTCTTACAAATCTTCTATTCACAACACAAAAAACTGAAAGGTTGTGCCTTAGATGAAGGCAAGCACGATAATGGAAGTGCCATTTAATAAGAGGGCAAATTTTACGCAGTTGCACGAATGTGCTCGGCTGCTTGCCGTAACGGATGTTTGCTAAAGTTGGAGGAACAATGTCAACAACACCAACTCTTCTCCTGCATCCAAGATCAACCACTAACCAAAGTTATACACTGATAATTGTATATATACAAATAATGCAGGTTTTGATAAATAGGTATTGAGGGTGTTATAAATTACTTATAGATGTATGCTTTATGATTGTTTGATGATAAAATTAAGTCTTGAATATCTTTGGCTTAGGCAGTGCAAGCTGGATCAACTAACATTGTAGACACAATAAAACTCCTGTAAAAAACGCCCGTCCTTCGCGCCGCAGCGAAGCGCGGGCAAAAACCCTAGTTAGAATAAAGCAACACTTAAATGACATTTTTCATATCTTTTGATCTTTTTTTTATATATACATTTAAGAGAAAGAGGTATTTCACTGAATTTAGATTTTTTTTTTTTAGTATTTTATAAAAATATGATAAAAATATATATGATTTTTTTTTAGAACGACAAATGTTAAAGGTTAGCGAGTCGAGTCGTGCAATGATATTCAAGCGACAAAATATTTTCTTTGAATACTCGCCTAGTTATGTTAAACTCCTTATCTGCTTCGCTTGAGAGAAAAAACCCTTGGCAGGTCTTGAACCCAAGACCTTCAAAAAAACCTTCCCCAAAAAACCACTTAATAGAAATTTGATGGCCAGTTGAGCTAAGTCATCTGACTAAGGATGACAATCGAGTCGTCTTCGTGTCGACCTACATTTGTTCGTGTTCATTGCCTACTTAATTACCTAAAACCGAGTATTCAGAAATATACAGTAGAATCATTTTCTTGTTCGATTTGTAACATGAAGTTTATGTTTTGAACATTATACATGTATGTGCTATATATCTTTTAGTAATTTTTACTCACACTTGTTTAGATTTTGCCTTTCTGTGTGTTTGTTGTTCACTCTGTTTGTTTGTGTCTTAATTAAACATTTCGAAAATCGATTTCGTCATGCATTGTTTCGTTTGACGGCAAAACACATATGAAACTAGTGTGCAACACCAAGATTTTAAAGTCACATGAGACTAGAAATAAAAATGTGCACATTATGATCTTTCTTGGAAATGATACGGATCACCTTTTTTCTTGTGTTTGAGATTGTGAGATTGTCATTGACTCATTTCTTTAAAGTTGTTGATGTCACATGTTATGATAGGTGCTGATAAGTTTATGTGTTCCCTAAATGTATTTCTTCAATGGGTGTGACGCAATTTGGATTAAATGAATGAGAATGGTTTTCTTTTAAACAACATAACTTTTATAAAACTAGCAAAAAGTTAAGTAAGAAAAAGAATTACAAAATGTAAGGGATGAACGCCAATTGTTTCATGAAATACTGTATTAGTTTTTCTATTCTTATTTGTCAAATTTTTTTTATCAGTGATCATGTTAAAAAAATTATTCTGAGTTGATTACGATATATCCATAAGGTTCACAATACCACACAAACGATAACATGAAGCACCAATTTCCTCTCCTTATGAATATGCAACTCATCAACATATACATAAATGCCCCCAAGAGATGACGACGAAGGAAAGAGCAAATCCAAGTGAAAACTTTTAGCCATACACATGTAGCCAAAAAAACACGTCCATAATGAATGTTGATTAGTTTTTGGCGAAGAAGTGGAATAAAGAATAGATTCAATCTCTATAGCTTTGATACTAAAATTCTATCGAGTAGGAAGGCGATCGCGGAGAGCACACCAAATAAAAAGGTTAACTTTCTTCGGTAAAAATCGACACCATCTAGTAGAGATGAGATTATCCGAGAGAGAGGCATTGTCTTATTCCAGTCTTTTAACCATAAAGTAATAACTGAGTTCAAAAAGCCATATCTATTTATCCGAAGCCTCGGTAAGACTAATCGACTCAAGAAAAATAGTAAGAGAAGTTAGCTCAGATCTTGTAATACCACATGTGATTGGGCGAGACCAAATCCAATTCCATCCTTCATTCCATCTATCCCGAATCATAGAATCCTTGTTTACCTATAAACAAAACAAGTGAGAGAATATATTTTGAAGCGTTGTGTCACCTATCCAAATCTCTTTCCATAAATGAGTTCATCTACCATCACGAACATTCCTCTTTATAAAGTGGTGAGGAATGAATCCTTTATCATTCATAGCCTTGATATCTTTCACAATTCTAGCCCATACACCATTACCTTTCACTAGACAATTCGAAGTAAATGAACCTTCTTTAAGGCCATAAATCTCTTTTATGGTCATAACCCACAAAGCTGAAGGCATGTTCAAGAATCTCCAACGCCATTTTTGAATTAACGCATGATTAAGCGATTCCAAACTTTCAAAACAAAGGCCGCCTTTAGCTTTTGAAGCTACACTAGACTTCCAAGCAATAAATGGAATTTTGAAAGTATTACCATCATAACCCCCCCTCCCCCAAAAAAAATAAAAATAAAAAATTGAGCACGAATTGATTCTAGGGTCTTAATGATACATTTTGGAAGAGGAAATAACAAAAACTAATACGTACCTAAATCCCCAAAAACCAAAGACAGAAGAGTGGTTCGACCGCCAATGAAAAGCATGGATGTCTTATACTTTGATAATCTGTTATTAGATTTACCAACTATTGGATCCCATCCTTTAAGTTTAGCCATGTTTTCAACTATAGGAATACCTAAGTAGACAAAAAGAAGCCGTTGAAAATTACATCCACTTAACAATGCAAGCCTTTGAACTTCATCATACGAGACGCTTACTCCGTAAAGGTTAAATTTTTGGAGATTTAACTTCAAACCAGAAACACGATAAATCATTGAAGTCAACTAACCACATTAATAATGTTAGATCAAGACCACTCACCCAAGAATACAACATCGTCCGCAAAGAGAAGACGATATATATTAAGAGAGCCAATTGTAACACCTTAAAATTATCCAGAAAGCATTGCATCTTCAACAACAACGTGCCTTTCCATAAATATAGTGAATAACGAAGGAGAGAGAGTATCTCCTTTGCGAAGACCTCTTCTTAAATGAAATTCATCTGTTGGGCTTCCGTAATCTAAAACAGAAGCTTTAACCGAAGAAATATACCCATTGGCCCAGGAGATCCATTTGGCACTAAATCCCATAAACATTATTAATTGAAAGAGAAAATTCCAAGAAACCGATTCGAAGCTTTCTCAAAATCAAATTTTAAATTCATCACTGATTTCTTTTTCCTCTTGAACCTGTAAAATACTTCATTAACCATTAAAGGCCATCGAAGATAAGATGGTTCTTAATGAATGTCGTTTTCTCACAGCTCGTAATGGAATCAATCACCCTATCCAGGTGACTCGAGAGAACTTTAGAAATGATCATATACTGAGCCCCAATTAAATTGATACGACGATAATCTATAACTAAAGTGGACAAAAAATCTTGAGGATTAGAGTGATAAAAGATGAGTTGCATCCATCCAGGAGAATACTTGTTCAAAAATACTCATGGATAAATTAGATTATATCATTCAAGCCTTAGATCTTTAAGTATGACCCTCCTTAGATCTTTGATACATACAATTACCATCCCCTATAATGAAAAACCGATGAACCAAAACCCTTGAAAACCCTTAGAAAAAACAAACCCTAAGTCGATAAATTAGAGTATTGACGATGTTTGAAGATACAAACGTGAAAATTTATGACACCATGTGAATTTGTATATTTTACATGATAGTAATAGCGATTGCAATGCTTATAAAACTATAAGCACATAAATGCTATCTAAACGGGCTAAATATAAACCCGTAATAAACTCATCAGACATTAAGAATTTTTCTCTATAAGCATAGGTGGATCCAAGATTTATTAGAGGGTGTTGTACAATTTTTTGTGCTTATTAGTTGATGAAGTATGTAGAAACTAGAAGGGGGGGGGGGGGGTTGAATAGTTTCTTATATTTACTTGTTAAATGATGGTTTTCAAAAAATCCTTTTTCTAAAAAACTTAGACTTAAAGAAATAAGTGAAATCTTCTTATGCACAATATGAACAATGATAGTGTAACTAAACTAATACTAACTAATATATATGCACAAAGAATAAAGAATGTAAAGAGTTAAGGGTAAAGAAAGATCAAACCAAACACCAAGGATTTATAGTGGTTCGGCAACGAAGCTCACTCCTCGTTCCTACTCCACTCCTCGAGTACTCCTTACGCGAGAGTTCACTACACAACAAGCTCCTTATGGTGGAGAAAAGCGTACACGTCGCTTAACCAATTTCCGACTCTAAGCTAAAAGTCGAGCCCTAATCGTAGCTAGGACCAATCTACACAACTATACTTAGTACATACACAACTTCCAAATAGACACAACTACTTGGATCTTCACAACTATGACACAACAACAAATGTATAAGATTTGATCTTCAAATGATCTTTGGTGGTGGACTCAACACTTCACAAGGATAGTGTTCTTCTCTTTGCACTTGAAGAGGAAGGGATGGATGAGATAGATTCACTTCTAAACAAGTAGTAATCAATCAAATGATCAAGGATTTGAGTGATTTAAGAAGTATGTTTGAATCTGGAAATTTATGTGCAAAAGAGGTGAAGAGAAAATATGAGAAAGGTCCACTATTTATAGGACAAAGGGCCAACGGCTATATCTGCCCACGGTTCCTTATCTCAGCCGGCGGTACCTTATCGATAAGGAACCGCCTAGGCGCTAGGGAACCACCGGAGTAGACTCCGCTCCCTTTTTGTCCTTTAGTGGTGGAGGTCTTATCTGATTATAAAATATCCTGAAAGAATATTCCAAATCAAAAAAGAATATGCCATTTTCAAATTTTCAAATATTTAATTTAATAAAACATTTTCTTAAAAAGAAGTTTAATTAAAAACTTGTCACACTTAATAAAAGGTGAGTTTTAAGAAAAGATTAAATCACTTGATCACTTGATTAAGGTTAGTGCTTGTTTATTCATACCTTAAGTGAAAATGGGTAAAATGAAAAATACTAGAACTCAAGAATTCGTTTTTTATTGTTTTCGTAAATGCTTGTTTTTACATATTGTCGTAATCAAAACTAGGCGAGACCGAAAAATGCAAGTAACGTTTTTAGACATTATTGCATTAACAATTTCCCCCTTTTTGATTCCGACAATACATAAACTCAATCACACAAAAAAAAGATTTTCGAAGACGAGTTTATTCATTTCTCCCCCTTTGTCGAAGCAAAAAGGTTGCACAAGTCGGTGTTGAAGAGACGGACTTTGCAAAAACTCCCCCTTGGTGCTTACTCCCCCTTGCTTGGGGCACCGAGGAATCGAGATATGGTGACAAGCTACATAGAAGGGTTAGTTGAACAAAAGAAACAACCAACAAGAGATAGCTATAGGTCACACAAAAAAAATAAAAAGAGAAGAAAACACAAAGACTAAGATCCAAGTGAAGTCATATAAAATAAAAAGAATCATACAAAGATATATGAAAAAAGAAACAAGCCAAAAGCATAAATCTAATCCTAGTTAATCTAGAATTCTAAGATTTGCTTGAATAAGATGTCTTATGGATAAGCAACCAATGCTTATATAAAAGACAAGGTAGTGGCGGAAGGTGGTGGTGGTGGCTTGGTGGAGATCTCATAATCAAAGTGAAGAGGAGGCTTGATTAAGAGACTCTTGATGTAGCTCAACTCCTCATAGATGTGTGCCATAACAAGATGCTGATATTGACAACAATGACAATATATCCCATGGTGCATGACATTATCATGAGAAGGAGGAAGAACACTAAAGGGTGGTGGAAGAAAAGATGTTCCACAATCAACATTCTTGGTAGGAGAAATGTGATTAAGAGTGTTCTTGGGTGAATTTGGATTGAATGTTCTTGGGTGAGTTGGGATTGAAAGCAATTGGGGAAAATGAAGGAGAATCAAAGCTTTCATTGGGAGAATAAGACATTTTGGGATGTGAAGTATGGCAAAATGCTTATGGTTAAATATGGAAGGCTCAAGGTATTTTTAGGGTGGTCAAAGGGTTGAAACAAAGATTCCCAAAAGTGTTGGAACAAATTTAGAATTTTAGAAATACCCGAAAAAGGAAGCACTGTACGCGGTTCCTTATCGCTTCCGGCGGTTCCTTATTGATAAAGGACCGTGGTTCATATATGGAACCGCCTACATAGGCAGTGTTTTGGTGGTGAAGGAAGATTTTTCAGCAAATCTTATTTTTCTAGTCTAACTTATCATAGGGATATGCTTAAAAGCAAAGATAGACAAAATGAACACATACTAACTCACCAAATAGGGTTATGACCAAAATACATGGATTTTAAAATAAAAATCGATGTAGGAGGTGTGTAAGATAAGACCTTAATTCACGACACAATGATCCTTCATGATTCTATCTTGTTCTTGCTAAGTTTGAGAGAATCATACATATGAATTATGTAAGCTCGAGATTAATAGCAAGAATCTATGAAAAACGTTTTTAGATTGAATTAAAAATGTCAAAACATTTCTTGACCATTTTTGAAAGAGACTTTGAGGATTTTGAAAAGGAGAAGAGAAGATTTTCAAGAAGAGTTTAGGAGACTCAATGACTCAAAATGATAAAAGACTCAAAAGAAAATAAGAGACACAATAAAGGGAAAGCAATTAATGAATATGTTCCATTAATCCTAGACCTAGACACAAGTAATTAAAGGGTTCCCTCTTAAGTGGCTTAGTGAAGATGTCGGCTAAGTTATCCTCGGAGGGTACCTTCTCAATTGAAATGTTCCCCTTTTGAACATTGTCCCTAAGGAAATGGTGACGAATTTCTATGTGCTTGGTTCGCGAATGTTGCACGGGATTCTTGCTAAGGCCTATTGCGCCTTTATTGTCGCACATGATGGGAACATCATCAAGACAAATCCCGTAATCAACAAGCACTTGCTTCATCCATAGAGCTTGTTGGCATGCTTTTTCGACACTCACATACTCGGCTTCCGTGGTGGATATCGCAAGAGCGGTTTGTTTCTTGGAGAACCAAGAAGTTAAACAACAACCCATGAAGGTACAAGCACCACTAGTGCTTTTCCGGTCCACATAGTCTCCCGCATGATCCGAGTCCGTGTAGACAATGGTTTCTACGCCGGTCCCTTTAGGATACCATAATCCTAAATGTATAGTGCCCTTAATCTATTGGAAGATATGCTTAACCGCTTCAAGGTGAGAGGTTTTGGGAGCCTCTTGGAAGCGAGCACAAATGCAAACACTAAACATGATATCCGGTCGACTTGCCGTTAGGTACAACAAACTACCAATCATACCTCTATATTTGGTGTTGTCTACTGACCCACAATCATCATCTACGGTGAGTTTAGTATCCGAGGCCATTGGGGTCTTCATTGGTCTAGATTCTTCTAATCCAGATTTCTTTAGCATTTCTTTAGCGTACTTAGATTGACTAAAGAAAATCCATCGTCCATTTGTTTAATTTGGAGTCCTAAAAAGAAGTTAAGTTCTCCCATCATACTCATTTCAAACTCATCATGCATGATTTTGGCAAAGTCATCACACAATTCTTGACAAGTTGAGCCAAATATAATGTCATCAACATATATTTGCACGATTATGAGGTGAGAACCTTTCTTCTTTGTAAAGAGCGTGTTGTCTACCACCCCCATGGTATACTCATGTTTAAAAAGAAACGCTTTAAGTCTATCATACCAAGCTTTGGGTGCTTGTTTAAGACCATAAAGTGCCTTCTTAAGCTTGTAAACATGATCCGGTTTCTCAAAATCAATGAAGCCGGGATGTTGAGCCACATATACCTACTCATTGATCAAACCGTTAAGAAACGCACTCTTTACATCCATTTGTTGAAGCTTAAAGTCTAAGGCACAAGCGTAGGCTAAAAGGATTCTAATGGATTCTAATCTTGCTACCGGTGCATATGTCTCGTCATAATCAGTCCCTTCTTGTTGATTATAGCCTTGAGCTACAAGTCTAGCTTTGTTACGAGACATAACACCATTCTCATCTAGCTTATTCCTATATACCCATTTGGTTCCTATGATGGTAGAATTCCTAGGTGGAGGAACAAGTTCCCAAACATCATTAGCAACGAATTGATTCAATTCTTCTTGCATCGCAATGACCCAACTCTCATCCGTCAAAGCTTCTTTAACATTCTTTGGTTCAATCAAGGAGACGAAACAAAAGAAGTTGATTTGGTTTTGGACTTGAGATCTTAGGGTCCTTTGATTTAAGTCACCAATGATATTATTGAGAGTATGATCCTTAGACTCCTTAATGTTTACTTCCTTTTCAACACTAAGGTCTTCAACTCCTATTTTTCTAACCTCTTTGGCTTTAACTACTTCTACTTCATCCAAGTCATCATCAACCAATGGTGGTGTCTTGGGTAAATGAGGGGTTTCATCAAAAGTCACGTTAAGTGATTCTTCAATTATGCCCGAGGTTCTATTGAGGACTATATAGGCTTTGTTAGTTTGGGAATAACCTAAAAAGATACCTTCGTAAGACTTTGGGTCGATCTTGGTAAGGTAGTCTTTGGTGTTGAGAATAAAGCACTTGATTCCAAACACCCTAAAGTATTCCAATGCGAGTTTCTTACCTTTAAGAATCTCAAAGGGGGTCTTTCCTAGGAAAGGTCAAATAAGAATTCGGTTGAGAATATAAGTTGATGTGTCCACGGCATTGCACCAAAACTTTTGAGGCAAAGATTGCTCGTTTAACATCGTCCTACTCATCTCTTGGATGGTTCTATTCTTCCTTTCAACTACCCCATTTGATTGTGGAGTGCGAGGAGCCGAGAAGTTATGGGTAGTACCATGAGCTTCACAAAAGGCACCAAATTGCACTTCATTATCAAATTCCCTACCATGATCCGTCCTAATAGAGACAATTGGACATCCTAGTTGATTTTGAATTATTCGACTAAAGATTTCGAAATGATCGAAAGCTTCATTCTTAGATACCAAAAATCCAGTCCAAGTGAATCTAGAGTAGTCGTCAACTATAACTAGGGTATAAAGGTTACCTCCATAACTCCGTATGGCGGAAGGTCCAAAGAGATCCATATGTAGAAGTTCTAAGCACCGAGAGGTTGAAACTAAATTCTTGGCTTTGTGACTTGAGTGAAATTGCTTTCCAACTTTGCAAGCATCACAAAAGTGACTATCAAACTTCATCGTGGGGAGGTGTCTTACCAACTCCTTAGAGACTAAAGATTGAATTAGATGCATATTAGCGTGACCTAATCTCCTATGCCAAAGAGTAGAACTATCATCTATAGTCGCAAGACATATGTTGTCTTTTGACTTCTTATTGACCTTCATGACATAAAGCCCATGCTTTCTAACACCTTTTCCAATGACCTTTCCATCTTTTACGATTTCACTGTCATTTTCCGAAAAGATGACCTTACACTTATTGTCACAAATTTGACCTATGCTTAAAAGGTTAAACCCTAAATTATCTACATGCTCAACATTTTCAATGGTCATGGAGTCAAGAGAAACCGTACCTTTGCCAATGATATTACCACGTAGACTACTAGTGAATGTGACGTTACCTCCATCATATGCTTTGTAGCGCGAGAACAAACTTCGATTACCCGTCATGTGTTTAGAATAACCACTATCCTTAATCCACTCTTCGGGTTCCAAATCAATTCCCAAGCATATCTAGGTAACAACACACATGATCAAACATTTGGTCCCTAATATCTCATGGGTCCAAAATTGTTAGTTCCAAACATCCCTTGCATTTGGTTGGGATGCATGAATGGAGTAGGGGTTCCCCATGGGGAACAAAAGGGAGGAGGATAATAATTCATATAACCATTTTGTTGTTCATTATTTCTCCTAGGTGCATTTGATCTTGGTTTAAAGTTGTGGTTATTCCTTCTAGGTGTTGGATTTACTTCTAGGTCGTGAATTGTTTTGACTATCTCTTCTAGGTGTTGTCGTTCTACTTCTAGGCCTAGACTCATTCCGTACTCTTGGTGGAGTAGAAGATGGTCTTGATAAACTTATATTTCCCATTAGAGGTTTACTCAAAGGCTTATAGAACTAATCAACGTCATTGTCGTCAAGTATGGGTAATTTGACCTTGTTAACAATAAGATGCTTAGGATGTTCACCTAAATTTGACTTTTCAGAAAGTTCAAGATTTTCATGAAAAATTCTTTCTGGCCGCGGTTCCTTATCTAGGGCGGCGGTTCCATAGTGATAAGGAACCGCCCCATACAATCTGGGACCGCGTACAACAGACAGTTTTTCTGAAATCTGACTTGTTTAGGTTCACTGGTTGATGCTTCATTTGAGTTAAAACCTACACCAAGTCTTTCCTTAGAATGAATTTGTTTTTTTAACATATCATCAAGAGCATTAGTACCTTTCATGAACTTTTCCAGTTTAATGGAGGTGCTCTTGAGATCTTCATTCTCTAATATAAGTTTCTCACAACTTACGCAACCTAAATCAACTTCTTTATTTTTATCATGCTTGGCTAATTTTTCCCTAAGTTCATTGATCTCATTTTCAAGCTTAGTTTTGGTTGATTTTAAGGTTTTGTTCTTTTCTATGAATTTAAGGCTAAGTTTGTGTAAATTATCATATTGGCCTTCTAATTCAATATCATCTAAGGTGGAGCTATCATTGCTATAATATTCGGTTTCGGAATGTACCTCTTTAGAAGTGTGAGCCATAAGACATTTCTCCTCTTTGGGGTTGTCATCAACATCTTCACCACTATCGCTCCAAGAACCACTAACGAATGCCGTGTGATTCTTATCGCGTGAAGGCTTTGGACACTCACTAATGAAATGATTTGGATCACCACATCTAAAGCAATTCCTATCACCTTTTTCGTTCTTGGCAAACCGATTCTTTAAGAATGGTTTCTTGTCATTGTTGGGTTGCCTCACGTGTTGACCTCGTCTTTTGAAGAACCTCTTGAAATCTCTCACCGCCAATGCATACTCCTCGTCATCACTATCCGAGGAACTATCATGATCGCTTTGTGCCTTCTTGGCTTTGAGTGCAAGAGGACTTCCTTTCACTCTTGGTTTTCACCAATTCCGAGTCCTTCAAAATTATCATCTCATGAACCTTCAAGTTGCCTATGAGTTCATCGAGTGATAAAGTTGAGAGATCTTTCGATTCTTCGATCGCCGTGACTTTTGCTCTCCACTTCGTATGTAAGGTCCTTAGAAACTTCCTAACATTGTTCTTGCTAGAAAAACCTTCATCAAGTGCTTTTAGACTAGTAATAATAGTGTTAAATCTAGCAAAAGCACTATCAATAGCTTCATCTTCTAAGATGACAAATTGTTCATATTGTTGGACAAGAAGATCGATTTTGCTTTCTTTGACTTGGCTATTACCTTGGTGGGTTACTAAAAGAGTGTTCCAAATATCTTTAGCGATTTCACACATAAAAATCCTTTCATACTCTTTCTTAGGTAAATCATTATAAATCACCATTTTAGCCTCATTATTTTTCAAAAGTTTATTTTTAGTATCGTCATTAGCTTTGTCAAAAGTGACCAATTCCTTTGTTTTAGAAACTTCATTAAATTGATAAGGTAAAAAATCACCATTGGTAATAACATGCCAAAGATCTAAATCTTTTGATTTCACATAAGTCTCAAATCTATTTTTCCAATAAATAAAACTATCGGTTTCAAAAAGTGGTGGTCTTTGCATAGATTGCCCTTCTAGGTACTTGTTGGAATCCATAGATCGGTTCAAGTTTTTAAAATACAATATACTTTAAAAATACTTGAGAAACCCTCTCTGATACCAATTGTAGAAACTAGAAGGGGGGGTGAATAGTTTCTTATATTTACTTGTTAAATGATAGTTTTCAAAAAATCCCTTTTCTCAAAAACTTAGACTTAAGGAAATAAGTGAAATCTTCTTATGCACAATATGAACAATGATAGTGTAACTAAACTAATACTAACTAATATATATACACAAAGAATAAAGAATGTAAAGAGTTAAGGATAAAGAAAGATCAAACCAAACACCAAGGATTTATAGTGGTTCGGCAACGAAGCTCACTCCTCGTTCCTACTCCACTCCTCGAGTACTCCTTACTCGAGAGTTCACTACAAAACAAGCTTCTTATGGTGGAGTAAACCGTACACGTCGCTTAACCAATTTCCGACTCTAAGCTAAAAGTCGAGCCCTAATCGTAGCTAGGACCAATCTACACAACTATACTTAGTACATACACAACTTCCAAATAGACACAACTACTTGGATCTTCACAACTATGACACAACAACAAATGTATAAGATTTGATCTTCAAAGGATCTTTGGTGGTGGACTCAACACTTCACAAGGATAATCTTCTTCTCTTTGCACTTGAAGAGGAAGGGATGGATGAGATAGATTCACTTCTAAACAAGTAGTAATCAATCAAATGATCAAGGATTTGAGTGATTTAAGAAGTATGTTTGAATCTGGAAATTTATGTGCAAAAGAGGTGAAGAGAAAATCTGAGAAAGGTCCACTATTTATAGGACAAAGAGCAAACGGCTATATCTGCCCGCGGTTCCTTATCTCAGCCGGCGGTACCTTATCGATAAGGAACCGCCTAGGTGCTAGGGAACCGCCGGAGTAGACTCCGCTCTCTTTTTGTCCTTTAGTGGTGGAGGTCTTATCATATTATAAAATATCCTGAAAGAATATTCCAAATCAAAAAAGAATATGCCATTTTCAAATTTTCAAATATTTAATTTAATAAAACATTTTCTTAAAAGGAAATTTTAATTAAAAACTTGTCACACTTAATAAAAGGTGAGTTTTAAGAAAAGATTAAATAACTTGATCAATTGATTAAGGTTAGTACTTGTTTATTCATACCTTAAGTGAAAATGGGTAAAATGAAAATACTTGAACTCAAGAATTCGTTTTTCATTGTTTTCGTAAATGCTTGTTTTTACATATTGTCGTAATCAAAACTAAGCGAGGAAAAATGCAAGTAACGTTTTTAGGCATTATTGCATTAACAAAGTATAGTCCTTAATCGGTCCATGAGCCCGGCCCACGGGTACTACCCTTATCCAATCAATCACGAATTGATTAATGGAGAGCGTCCTGGGCCCACGAAGTCCAATAGACGGTTGTCGCATGCGGTTTTATGTAGACCACACTCTTGATCGCACGCAGATAGGGTCGAACAGAATCATAGTCTAACTAGGATTATGATTCACGTAAGATGAGAGGATATACACTCTCCTAATTTAGACGATAAGGATCTTATGTGTATGGTAATTATCTCTTGCTTGGGTCATACGATTCGGTAAGCCCAACTAGGGTTTTACCCGCTATATAAGGAACCCCCGAGGTTCCATAAAGGTACGATTCACTATTATATCTAAACCCTCATCGATTACTCAATCATAAATCAATTACTTACTCTCGCGATAAATTCTAATCGTAGGAGACAATCCCACTGTAAGCCTAACAGTGTTTTCTCTTAGTGTGCAGGGTCCTCATTACAAGTTCACTTAGTGCAGGAGCCAGAGTCCCAACACCCGTTAAGTCTAATTCGGGTCGAACGTGGTCCATCCAAATTTTGTATCAACAAGTTGGCGCCATCTATGGGACCATATACTAAACTCTGAAATATGACAAAGACGGGAGCGTCTTCTAGCCATCGAACCTCGACAAGCAAGAAAACACAATCGAACGAGGCACTCATTGTCTCTAATCAATCGTCCTTTAGGGAAACCAATGGGCCGAACAATCATAATACAGGGGGTAAACCACCACACCTGGTAACCTCGCCTTCATGACTCATGTGCTGTAACACCCCCATTTTACCTTTACACAATGGAACATTAAACTAGGGTATTACTTCATAGAACACAAGTCATAATGATAGAAAACAACTCAAAAGAGTGACAAAATCAACTTCCTTTATATATCATTAAAAATTCAGAGTTTTACAATATGAGGTTCCCGAAATCTAAAATAATAATTTCAATCTTGTGCCTCTTCATGCCATCCGTATGCTGCTTCATGCTATCAGTCACAATTTCTTGAAATATATGCTTACAAGTCAACACAAAGGTTGAGTGAATTCATAGGTTTGTAATAATAGTTTGAATATATGTCTACCACTTTGAGCTACAATACTATTTGTTTATATAGAGCAATGTTTTGTTGTACTAAGTTCATAACATCAAAACTAACGGAATTCACCGAAGTGACCATCATGACGTATTGTCATGAGAAGTAATATGCAGGCACAAATTACCCATTAGTTCTAATAAAGTATGCCCGATTAACCCATGTACAAGTAACACAAACAGGATTCGTTAAACCCAATAGATCTATTCACCATATTAGTGCACACATAAAGTGTTCAACGAGGATAGTTATAATAAAGTATGCTCGATTACCTCACGTATAGGTAACACAAACAGGATTCGTTACTTCCAATAGATAAATTCACCTTATTAGCGCACACATAAGTGTTTAATGACTCATGAAATTTGGGTAGGAAGTAACAGTTTGGGGCAATCGTACAATAACATATTTCAGTAAAAGTGTACAGTTAAAAAACACAAGTATTCTTGTTTTAACATATATCCCCCTCACGGGTTTTGAAATCGTTTAGAAAGCATTTAAAAAGTGAGCCTATGAACACACCTTATGTCCATAGAATCCAAGATATAACCAGATACATTTCATTCACAGATAAACAACTTGATCAAACAAACCACAACTTGGTCTCATAAACAAAAGCTTGATCTCACACAAACCTGGATTAATACATTGTGTATAGTATCAACTCTTTAATATTTTGTTCAATCTTTTTAAGTATTGGTTATATATTCGTTAATTACTATTTGGTTGTAATTCTAGCACCATTATTCAGGACATCATACTTAGAAGCCATTCTATAAACGTTTGAGGAGCGAGGACACTTTAAATCGTAAACCCAACCACTCAGTCAGAACGTAATATCGATATGGAACATCTTTATACAAAGATCCCTACTAACATGATACTTTCATTACTTCCTCATATTTATAATTAAAATTCTTTAGTTTCAAATTGGTAAAAATAGCCATTTTTGTTATACTTTGGTGTAATTACACTTTTAACCCCTAAAGTATATAGTTTTAGTATTTGCACTTTAAATCCTCAATATTTAATCTTAAGACCTCAAACTTTCCAATATTATTCTTATATATTTAAATTTTACAAAATGACACTTTTGGCCCAAATTGTTTGATAGTTTCAAAAAAGACTGTTTTAGTCCCTTTACTTGTAAAAATCACATAACAACCTAAAAAATGGACCAAATGATCTAGGATTTTATAAAAAAGTTTCAAAACATTTTTATAATCATAATAAAAATATTTTAATTGAATTATAGCTTTTGAAATAGGTTTTTGCTTAATATTTTATGTAAATTACAAAATTAGGCTTTTAAGACATTTTTAACTTATAACTTCCATTTAAAATGATCAAATGACTTAGTTTCTTTTAGATTATCTTTTAATATTATTATAACAACTATAATAATTCATTATAAAAAGATCAAAGCATAGCTAACATAGAAGTTACGTAGGATGATCCAAAATGGCTCCTAATGGCTTCCTATGAGCACAACTTGCTATCAAAGCTTCAAGAGCTTCAATGGCTACCTTCTAGACCTGGTTTCTGGTATTGGGACATGTCCTAGGACGTATATAGAGGTGTAAATAGAGAATGGGTAGGAGATATGATAGGTGTGTAAACACCCATCCTTTTTACCACTTAATTACAATAATAACCGAGCCAAAACGTGTATTTTATGTCTTTTATGTCGGAATTATGCGTGGTTTGTGTTTTTGTTGTGATTTAGGACGAAATTGTGAAAAGTGGAGAAAACACGGCATTCACGGGCTTTTATTGAAGAAAAAGATGAAAGATGAAGTCAAGAAGTCAAAAGTGCGAAAAGAACGGAAGTCCACGACCAATTATGAAGATTTATCGAAGAAAAAGTCAAAAGACGGAAGTTTACTTAAAGCCGAAGAACTCAAGTCTTAATTATTAAAGAATTAAAAGACGAGTTTAAAGAAATCCCGAGCCAAAAGTCATCAAAGTCCAAGTATTAAGAAGATTTAAGAAGATTAAAGAAGCTTAAGGACTTGATCATGCAATTAAGAAGAAAGGAAGGAGGGGAGGAAGCTTCCTCTAACCATCTCCCTAATCCCCTATAAATAGCCTTCATATTCATTTCATTAGTTTTTGTTGACTAGAGTGACACTAGTTCTTCCACCCTTTTAATTACTTGCTCTTTAAATACATGTCAATTTAAATACTTGTCTTGCACTTTAATACCTTTAATTTCCAAGTAAGTGTTCTTTAATTTTCTTGTTTTTATCTCTCATTCTACCTTTCTTTCTATGCTTTAATCTTTGTTTACATGCTTATTGTGTTGCTTATTTGATTAAAGATTATGTTTTTATGCTATTGATTGTTTTGGATCATTGATTTTTATAGCTTATTTGTTCTCATCTTAAAGTTTCTTAAGTTTTTATAAAAGTTATTTTTATATTAAGCTTGATTTCGTAAACCTTTGTTTCATTTTGTGTTTTTAAAAGTCTTTAAATCATAGCTTATCAGCTTTTTCTTATACGGTTTTGTTTAAGATTTTAGACTTGTGCTTATTTGATTTATAGCTTATTTTTCTAGCTTATTTTCGTTTCCCTTCACTGTATTCCGATCTTGCCGATCGGAAAAGGGTTAAGTATTCCGACCATAGCTCCATTGTTTGGTCGGAAAGGGGTTTTCGATATTCCGATTGGAGGGCTTTGGTATTCCGATTGAGAGGTGCGTTTGGTATTCCGATCAGGAGGTGAGTGACAGCTTTCCGATTGGGTTTCCACCCCACATTCCGATCGAGGTGTTGGTTTGGTATTCCGATCAGGTATAGTGACGATATTCCGATTAGGGGTTCCGATAAGCATTCCGACCAGGGTCAACTCCATATTCCGATCAGAGGTAAGTAAACATTCCGATCAGGGTGTTTTTGGTTATTCCGATCAGAGGTAGGTGACAGCTTTCCGATCTTGGGGTTTCAATCAACATTTCGATAGGGAGGTTTGTGTACATTCCGATTGCTGTCTGATCGGAATATATTCCGATTGGGGATGTTTTACTATTTTGTCTTATTTGATTTTTAAGTTCATATTTTAATATTTTGTCATATTTTTAATTCTCGTCACGCTTTTATTTTCTCGTCATTTAGTTATTTACTTTTCAAAGTTTTAAATTTTGCACCTTTCTTTTAAATACACAACTTTTGTTTCACCAAAGAACGACTGAGTCGCACACTAAACTCCTTTTTCAATTCGAAGAGACATACTTAAACGAACTAATTTTTATACGGGGTGTCAAAAACCCTTGTATCAAATGGCGCCACTACCGGCTCTTTTCGTAAAGATTAACGGTTTTCTGTGAAAGACGCGTTTCTTTTTGGGATCCGTTCACTTGTGAACGTTATTTTTCTTGCTTTAAAAAAATTCAAAAAACCATAAAAATTAAAAATTGATAAAAATCTATAAAAATTAAAAATTTCAAAAATCCAAAAAGATTTTATTTTTATTTTGTATATATATTGTCTTTGTGTTTGGTATTGTTTTCTTTTGCCTTTGTAGGTGTATGCGTACTAGATCTTCTAATTATCAAGAGCCCGAGACTCGAGAAGATTTAAGTATGTCAGGTGTTAACAACAATAATAATCCACCGCACCTCAACAATAACAACAATGTTCTTCCACAGCCCGATCTTCGGACCATGGAGGAGCTTTGTCAACCTACCATGTTTGGAAGAGGAGGACCGATTGCGCCGATGCAAATCAACGCTTCTGAGTTTTCGTTGAAGCACCACATGATTCAGCAAGTGCAAACTAACCCATTCCGTGGATTGCCTGATGATGATGCCAACAAACACCTCGACAAGTTCATTACAATCACTCAAAGCATGAAGTTGCCCGGTGCCACAATGGATGTTCTTCGCCTACAACTCTTCCCACATACTTTATCACATCATGCCGAGAAATGGTTTGATCGTCTCCCGAGGAATTCTATTCATACTTGGGATGACATGACTCAACGCTTTTTGTCGCGCTACTTTCCACCATCCATGGTCACAAGCCTTCGCAATCAAATCAGCGGTTTCATGCAAGACCCCGATGAATCTCTTTTTGATGCTTGGGAAAGATATAATGTCTTGATTGATCGTTGTCCAAACCACAACATGCTCCCTGTGACCTTAATAGATACTTTCTACAACGGTTTGACTTTTCGAGATCGTGATACGATTAATGCAGTCGCCGGTGGCACATTTATGAAAAGGAGACCCGAGGAGTGTAGAGAGCTAATTGAGAACATGACTACTCACCACAAAAACTGGGATTCCTCCGCTTTTTCAAGGAACAACCCGAGAGTCAATGTCTCTTCTACTTCAGCAAACCCTGACATGACCGAACTCACCCGCATGATGACTGAAATGAGCAAAAGTATCTTGCTTCTCGCTTCAAACCAACAACAACAAGTTAAAGCGGTTGCACCTTCTTGTGAAACATGCGGCGGTCCTCACTCATACACCGATTGTCCTTCGACTCAAGGAAATCCGGAAAATGTGTATGCAGCTTATGGTAATTATTCACCGGAAAATTACCAAGCTCGACCTCAAGGGGATAGAAATTTGCTGAGTTACCGGTCCAACAACTACCTTTTTCTCCTCAAAACCAAAACCCCGCCAACAACTACAATAGAAGCAACCAAATCCCACCAAGAGCTTCTAATCCTTATCACCCACCCGCCCAACAAACCCCACCCATCAATCTGGATGTTGAAGCCATCATGAGAACCCAAGGTGAGCAAATCAAGAATCTGCAGAGCCAAATTATAAATTTGAAAGGAGATATCACCAAGCAAGGAAATGACCTTAGATCCGAGCTTCGAGATAATATTCAATCCTCTTTCAGCAATCAAACCAATGATTTGAAGAATATGCTAGCTAGTTTCTTGCCCGCAGCTCAACCTTCTACTGCAAGTTCTCTACCTTCAAACACCGTCACCAATCCACGAGCAAATGTGAGTGCTATTACTACCCGTAGTGGAGTCACCATCGTAGGACCACCTATCCCGCCTCCATCATCTACACCTCCTCCACCGACATTTATCCCTACTCCTCCTACACCTAGTATTAGTGCACCATTACCGTCTCTGCCTCGTCATGACGATGTTTCCAAGAAGAACCCTTCAACATCTCAACCTTTACCTATACCTACACCTTCACCACCCAAACCCAATATCCCATATCCTTCTCGCTTAGGCAAGACCAACGAGCTAACCAAGAATGACTGTCAAGTGCAAAGCTATGTGAAGATGCTCTCTCAAATGAACATCAACATGAGCCTCGTTGAAGCACTTGTCCATATACCGAAATTTGTTAAAGCATTTAAGGAATTACTTAACAAGAAGGAGAAGCTGATTGAGCTCGCCAACACACGCTTAAATGAAAACTGCTCTGCAGTGATTCTTAAAGAACTTCCGGAAAAGCTTGGAGATCCCGGTCGTTTCGTGTTGCCTTGCCTCTTTAACAAAATTGAAGAATTTACTGCCCTTGCTGATCTTGGGGCCAGTATTAATCTTATGCCTTTGAGTGTTTGGAAAACACTATCATTACCCGACCTTACTCCAACAAAGATGACTCTTGAACTTGCAAATCGCACTCTCGCTTACCCCGTTGGTATTGCCGAAGATGTGTTCATCAAAGTTGGCACATTTACTTTCCCGGTCGATTTTGTCGTTGTTGATTATGAAATGGACCCTCGTATTCCTTTAATACTTGGTCGGCCATTCTTGAGAACCGGACGAGCTTTAGTTGATGTGGCCGAAGGTGAGTTAATCTTAAGAGTCGGGAATGATTCACAAGTTTTCAAAATGGGAAAGCTTACAAGCAAATCCTTTGGACGCGAATCAGTGAATATGATTAATGTGCTTGATGATTTTGTCGTCTACAACAATCCGCTATTCGACTCTTGCATTGATAATCCACTCTTTTATGATGATGTGGATGATTCTCTATCCAATTTGGAACCTTCTCCCATTTATGATTCTCCACCGGTCTTCGATGCTTATGATGATGATTCTAGCTCAGATTCGGATGATTATGATGACCTTACTTCCGAGTACCCCGACTTGCCCACATACGATGATTTTGATGAGGCCGATACTCTTTCGAGCAATTCTTTACATGATGAAGATCCTCCACCGCCATCACTCGATCCTACTTTGGACGACTACTCATTTGAGGAAGACTTCTCTACGTTTCTCAATACATACTTCCCTCATGAGAGTGATGCTTCTCCTTAGGAAGATTATCGTCTTGATCCTACTTTGGATTTGAAGAACATTCTTTCAAAGGAGAAGAAACCGGTCGACACCAATATCCGCAGCACGTATGAGTTAACAACTCTTTGTCCCCCTTCTGAGGACGAGGTTGTGCTTCTTCGCGGATCTTCTTCACATTCTGCTGAGCCTGAGCGCTATTTTCCCTCAAAGGAAAAGGTGTTCGACCCCGCTATCGATATTCTGCATCCATCTCAGTATCCACTTGATGAAATAAAAGGAAATATCTTTGGAACTTATGGAAATCTGCTTGCACCACTTCACCCTTGCTTCCACCGTGATCCATCGCTGCTTAAGGGAACCTTGCCTATTCTTCTTTGGCTTGCCTTGTTCGCCTTAAGCTTGTGCTATTTGATGGACGAAAACTATGTCTTTGATCCTGGTGGATATATTTCATGCTTCTTCCTATGATGATCAAGGTCGAGTCAGGCTCACGACTCGGTTAACAAAAATCAAGCGCTTCTTGGGAGGCAACCCATGCATCTATCTTTTCGCTTTCTTTATCATAAGTGTAGGGGAGACCCATTGGTGTTTGCTATTTCCTCTCCTCTCTTAATCAGGGATTCGAGCCTCAATGATCCACCCTTGATGATTCTTGACGACCCGTGATTCCGTGTTCACTTCTTCCCGGTTCTATCCTAAACTCTTTTCGATTTACTATTTTATAATTTCCAATATTAAAATAGGAATCTCTTTAGTTGTCTCTTCCTTAGCGAGATTTAAACAAAGTACACAATGTCCTAAGTGTAGGGGAGTTTCCTCCCACATGCTTAAACATTGAGGACAATGTTTATATTAAGTGTAGGGGGGACTTCTATCGAAGTTAAGTGGCCTTTTCCTTGTATTTGTCCTCATTTTAACCGGAAAATCAATTTTTCTATATTTTTCAAAATTTTTGATCTATTTTGGCCTATTAGTTTTTCCCCTTGTATAGTTATTTTCTTTCCTTGCTAGAATAAATCTTTAATAAAGTGGTTTTAATTTTCAAACGTTGTGAATCTTTTGACTCAACCCGAGTTTACTTATCTAAGTTACTCTAGTTAGTATCCTTAACGGTTTAAGTCAAGTTTTGCTAGGCTTTTATATAGGGAGCTATAAAACGCGAAAGTCTTAACTCTCATGGGTTAAGAACAAGAACTGTTCACAAGTTCCTATAATTGATCCTAGAGAGTCGTTTATCAAGGGAACTTTAAAACGCGATTTCTAAACTTGAAAAAGTCTAAGAGTTTGCAAGATCCTATAGGCGACTCGAAAACCCAAAACTTTGATTTAATAGGCTAAGCATCCACGAGTCTCATTCCTTGAGATTTTAAACTGTGGAGAACGAGAGATGATAGAGCCAGTTATAAGTTCGGTATTCTTTCGTGAATTTATGTGAGTTAATTATAAGCCTATTCTCCCATCGCTTGCTAATGAATGTATCTGCAATAAATAAGGTTGTACGATTTGAAAAGTTACTTAGATTCTAGCCCAAGATCGTTTAAAAGTTGCTCGGTATGGATTAGAGTTCATAGCCAAGGCATAACTTATTGAAGCGGGATGCGAAGATTGGCGAGTCCAAAAAGGTCCTAACAAGACATGAGGGCTACATTTTGTTGCTAAAGATCCAAAGTGATGTGAAGAATCATTTATCAAAAATCAATATGAAGGATCGAGACACACGACGAAAAGCAAATACTCCCCAAAAGTCATGGAGAAGTCTATCCGAAAATACCCTAACAAGGAATGAGGATAAATTAAGCCAAGTCCGAAAAGGAGTCGGATCGTTGTATATCAAAGTCCAAAATAAGGATTGGAGAAAAATGAAGAAGTCGTGGTCCAAGTATGAATCTCTCAAAACTTCAAGTGAAGAAATTCCTATTGTGAAGAGAAGACCATTATTTCATGAACGTCTCTCAAGGTTTGAAGTATGAAGTCGCTGCCAAATATCGGTCCGAGAAAGGTCTCAAATCGCGAAGCGAGTTATGCCAAGATATGAAGTTTATAAGGTCCCGAGAAGCAGTTTTAAAAGATTTTGTCCTTTAGCTAACTATTGATTAAATCGTTCACTTTATTTTCGGCCTAAATAACTATCGAAATAAGTCAAACAATGCATCCTTTGGATCATTCAAGACAATAATAAAATATAAGAGATACACCTAGGAATCAGGGAGTCTAAGTGAATAATTGGCCCACATGAGTTCGTGTTAGTTTGCTAACTTATAATAACAATGATCTCGTTTTTAAGCTTGGTTTGGAGAAAGTGAAAACTTGAGGATGATGATTATTCATGACATTTCCAAAACCCAAGGTATGCTTTTTGATTTCTTTACTTTGAATGTTTGTAATTATCTATCTCTTTAATAAAGGCCAATGTGGATTGATTATGATGAAAAGTGTAAACGTGCTTTGTAACTAATGCATTGCACGAGGACATTGCAATGGTTAGAGGATTTGATAGGTGTGTAAACACCCATCCTTTTTACCACTTAATTACAATAATAACCGAGCCAAAACGTGTATTTTATGTCTTTTATGTCAGAATTATGCGTGGTTTGTGTTTTTGTTGTGATTTAGGACGAAATTGTGAAAAGTGGAGAAAACACGGCATTCACGGGCTTTTATTGAAGAAAAAGATGAAAGATGAAGTCAAGAAGTCAAGAGTGCGAAAAGAACGGAAGTCCAAGACCAATTCTGAAGATTTATCGAAGAAAAAGTCAAAAGACGGAAGTTTACTTAAAGCCGAAGAACTCAAGTCTTAATTATTGAAGAATTAAAAGACGAGTTTAAAGAAATCCCGAGCCAAAAGTCATCAAAGTCCAAGTATTAAGAAGATTTAAGAAGATTAAAGAAGCTTAAGGACTTGATCATGCAATTAAGAAGAAAGGAAGGAGGGGAGGAAGCTTCCTCTAACCATCTCCCTAATCCCCTATAAATAGCCTTCATATTCATTTCATTAGTTTTTGTTGGCTAGAGTGACACTAGTTCTTCCACCCTTTTAATTACTTGCTCTTTAAATACATGTCAATTTAAATACTTGTTTTGCACTTTTAATACCTTTAATTTCCAAGTAAGTGTTCTTTAATTTTCTTGTTTTTATCTCTCATTCTACCTTTCTTTCTATGCTTTAATCTTTGTTTACATGCTTATTGTGTTGCTTATTTGATTAAAGATTATGTTTTTATGCTATTGATTGTTTTGGATCATTGATTTTTATAGCTTATTTGTTCTCATCTTAAAGTTTCTTAAGTTTTTATAAAAGTTATTTTTATATTAAGCTTGATTTCGTAAACCTTTGTTTCATTTTGTGTTTTTAAAAGTCTTTAAATCATAGCTTATCAGCTTTTTCTTATACGGTTTTGTTTAAGATTTTAGACTTGTGCTTATTTGATTTATAGCTTATTTTTCTAGCTTATTTTCATTTCCCTTCACTGTATACCGATCTTGCCGATCGGAAAAGGGTTAAGTATTCCGACCATATCTCCATTGTTTGGTCGGAAAGGGGTTTTCGATATTCCGATTGGAGGGCATTGGTATTCCGATTGAGAGGTGCGTTTGGTATTCCGATCAGGAGCTGAGTGACAGCTTTCCGATTGGGTTTCCACCCCACATTCCAATCGAGGTGTTTGTTTGGTATTCCGATCAGGTATAGTGACGATATTCCGATAAGGGGTTCCGATAAGCATTCCGACCAGGGTCAACTCCATATTCCGATCAGAGGTAAGTAAACATTCCGATCAGGGTGTTTTTGGTTATTCCGATCAGAGGTAGGTGACAGCTTTCCGATCTTGGGGTTCCGATCAACATTCCGATAGGGAGGTTTGTGTACATTCCGATTGCTGTCTGATCGGAATATATTCCGATTGGGGATGTTTTACTATTTTGTCTTATTTGATTTTTAAGTTCACATTTTAATATTTTGTCATATTTTAATTCTCGTCACGCTTTTATTTTCTCGTCATTTAGTTATTTACTTTTCAAAGTTTTAAATTTTGCACCTTTCTTTTAAATAGACTTAGTTTTATTTTAACGCTCATTTTACTTTTATGTCAATTACTTTTTAAGTCTTTACATTTTTAATATACTACAACGACACAACTTTTGTTTCACCAAAGAACGACTGAGTCACACACTAAACTCCTTTTTCAATTTGAAGAGACATACTTAAACGAACTAATTTTTATACGGGGTGTCAAAAACCCTTGTATCAAGATACAAAGGAAATGGGGTGCGAGTTCTAAAGTGAGGTATTCGACCCTATTTATAGCAATTCGAACCCTTATGCTCCAAGCAAGGCCTTGAAACGTGTTACACAACTAAGGTACTGACTAAGGAAGTCTATTGAAGCTCTACATAAGTTTATAGACTCTATGTATATCTAAAATTCAAGGTAGAAGTGTTGGAAGGTTTATAAACCATGAATTGGTTTATGGAAGAGATTTAGCCACCAAGTAGCTTATGAACCTATGTTCTTGGTTGCATGGCTTAAAAATATCTTCTATGTATTCTAAATATCTGATAAGTTTAAATTTTGTAGGGAAAGGTTTGAAATGAGTTTTTGGAGGGAAAAAGTAAAATCGAGTCTAAATTAGGGCTTGTAACTTTATACTTTGTGATTTTGGTGATTAAGGGTTTAGAAATGTGATTAGTGATGGATCGGGGTTTAATTAGGGTATATACGTTGTATTAAGAAGTTTTGGTCTTTGGTTTGAAGCTTAACAAAGGTTTAAAGTGAAATTGAGAAGAAAACTTAGGCGGGTTAGGGATTCTAATGATTTATGGTTAAGTCTTAGTAAAAGTGATTATCCTTAAATTAGCTACTGATGTAAAATCATTTTATACATCCTACATTGTCCTCAATGTGTTCATGAAGTCCCTACATTGGTTTTATTAAATTATTCTTAGTAAAAACATGTCTAAAGGGTGAAAATACCTATTTTGACCTAATTTACAAGCCATACATTAAAATGTTGTACCTTTTGCTTTAGGGTACTTTTAAATTATCTTATTATAATCTTATAACCTTAACGAAGTCCTATTAATATTTATAGACTTGTCCAAAAAGACTAAATAGTGATTCTGTGTAGATTTCTTAATATAAGGGTTTTTAGGTCATTAATCCTAATGACTTTCTATCTTGAGTAATTAGTGTTTGTACCTTTATCAACACTTATTATAGGGATTATATAGTATCTTTATGATTTCTATGGATTCTACATTCTTAGTTTAAGGGTTTGTATAGGTTGATCATATTCTAGGGATAATTATGGGAGCTTAAGATCCTATGCTTTGATAACTTGTACCTTATGCTTTATTAACTTGAAATTAACTTGAAGTAAATGTATAATCTTAATATGATACATAGTTGAGTTTTGTAATTTGTGGTAAAAGATTAGACTCTAATTCAATGTATAATGGATTTTATATGCTAATCTTGGTTACTAGGTCTTAACTTGTAATTAGCTTTGGATTAGTGAATATTAGTATTTTGTGATAAATTAACTTTCCTTTATATGATAGATTATAATTAGTATATTGTTTTTGATAATAGTACATATTAGGTAATTACATTGCTTGGAACATTGTTTACCAAGAGTTTCTAGGTGATCATCTAGACTATTATCTACATTTACTTATACTTAGGTGATGTTTGATAATAACTTAAATGACTTAATATAAAAAAATTGAATTTATTAACTCATAAGAAATTTGTTTGTGACTTAATTACGTAAGATGTCTTAAAATATTAAGTAATAAAACTGAGGCTGTTTGCAATAAGTCATTTGTTTAATTAACAGGACTTAATCAAAAAATCAACCAAACAAGCCATTAGCTTTGAATAGTTTGTTCTTACCATTCTTATGTATTATTATGTATTTAAGGTATAGTTTATAACTTGTTTATAATCCATAATGACTTATTCATATGTATTATTCATTTATAGTTCACCATTCTTGAGTTTACAACTCATTTATAAGGATTCTAGGGTTTCTAAGGAAATTTAGGGCATCATAGTTACATTTGAGTTGTTGTTATTCATAATTTACTTATTAGATTAATTTTTATAACTTAGACTTGATATATACATTGTGTTTCTAACATATAAGAATATGTTGAAGTGGCAGTTCAGGTTGTGAGAAACAATTCATTTCACCAAGTAAGGTATAAAAAAAGCAAAAATTTCTACTCAAATTTTCATATTAATACAACTATAACACATGACACATAAGTGAAATTTGAGGATTGTTATAGTCTCTCTACCTTAAAGAAATCTCGTCCCGGGATTTAGATAAAGAGTAATGTCATGAAATAAAGATGAGAAAAATCCTCGCGTTTCCAATATATTATATAGTAATATACGTATTCTCTCATTTAGTATTCTAACATTTTATTAGGTCTATACTTGTCTTATATCAAATATTTTTAAGTCCGTTTATAAATTCTCACTAACATAAAGATGCTTCCAACTTTATGTAAGGAAGAATCATAAATTTGGTGATTTAAATTTATTCATTTGACTGAAGAAGCATCCTAATTCAATCAAATAAACAGAATGTAAATCATCGACTTAGAAATTTCTGACATAACACGAATATAAACAAATATTCTTGTATTTAATATATTTATTATACCCTTATATTTCCTTCTTACATTAGCGTATATAAGACGTTTTGTATATGATATCTAGGAATACTAATTTTCTAGAGACGAACGATGCTTAAATAGAAGATGATATTTTATTCCCAATAAAATACAGAATAATCCTACCAAACATATGATTTATAAGGCCACTTGCCCTTTCAAATCCTAGTCCAATGATCTATTATGTTGAAAATCCGACACCAGATGGTGCAAATTTCTGTGTGATGCAGGGTGCATTTCTAACACAGAAGAAAATTTCCGTCATATTCACCGTAAAATGGATTAGCAATTCAAGTTATGGTAGTTTCTCATTCATTATAATTTACGAACGTTCTTTCCTTGCTGAATTTATGCTTAAGATTTTTCCGATTTTTGCATAGGATTGTGCTTAATTACCTTGTTCATTAACTCTTTGGGTAAAGGTTAATGACTTTTTCTAATATATTGGGATTTTGGAAGTGGTAATCTCTCTTTAAAATAAAATTCCTTAATATTTTTTTTAACAAAATCTTCTGATGGAGTCTCTTTAATAGAATTTCAGATGAAATTTCATGACAAAACTCCATGATAAAATCTTCTGATGAAATCTTTTATCATTTCTATGGAATAGGATCTAACTCTACTAACCCTCAAAATTTCCTCGTGTATGTCTCGAGGTAAATTCCTTTTATCATTAGATAGCGAAGTTCTTCTTTCATCTCCTCGATCATTTTTCTAAGAAATATTTGAAATTTAATCAAGCGATCTTATGTACTTCTTTAATCACAATAGGTTGAGCATAAAGAAATTACCAAGATAAATGATGAAGTGCTATCTTCTTATAGCAAGCTTCACTTTATCCTTTCAAATACGATAGGAAACTGAATTGGCTCTTTCAATACAACGGGTGACACTAATAGCACCTTTCCTTCCTTGGATATCAAAAACTAACTAGTCATCGAGTCTTCTTCCGGATAGTACTTCCTATTGACAATTTGCACTTGTAGGATTGCAGCCACATCATTGTCAATTCTTCGTCAAACACTTTTAGGGTTTAGAATGAAGGGAAAGAATAGAAATAATTCAAAATCTAATGTATACTCATATCAGAAAACATTTGTTACATATGTATATGGATACATATAAATGCTTATCGAACACAAGGTATATCTTTTGGGTTTATATAGAAAACTTACTATGGGTTGATTATCATTCATATCCGAGGATAATAAATCCAACTATGAAATAGAATTTCAAAGTTTACAACGGATTTATAAAGATATGACTCATACATAATCGTAACATAATTTTTCCATGATATGGAATGGAGGAATATAACATAAAATATAAAAACTCGTCTTATAAAACAAGCTTCTCTTTTACATTTCATATCAAAATAATCTCTTGATAGACAAAAGCCGAGAATAGAATATTTTTAGAAAACTTGGGAAGTTTCCTTTCTCTTTTTTCAACCTTGTGGGTCATATTCAATTTGATAATTATCATTATCATAGAAGATAACAGAAATTCCAAAAATATATACTTTATTAAGTATATTCTTTTCTCAGAAATAACACAATTTTATTCATAATCATTTGTGAGAAAACCAAGAAATAGGGGTTTCTTACTTCTCAAATATAAATATGAAACGACAAGATGAGAAACACAACTTTTATTTATTAACAACTTGTCTTGTTTATACTTACAGGACAAGCTTCTCTGTTAACATAAAAGTAAAGTCATAAAGTTGAAAGTATTTACAAATTAATAGTCTAACGTCTTCATCTCTCCCTCTTAAGTTCTTTGATGGCATCAAAAAGACTTCGTATGTTGGCTCGATGTCTAATTTGAATGTCCTTAATGACTAACTCAAGAGTAGAAATCTTCAGTCGAGCTTGAAAAATTTCTTCATCTTGTATCATTTGTCTTCTCAGCAACTTATTCTTAATTTCTTCAAAATCTTCTTCTAACTTCTCAAAATCTCGTTGTATAATTCTTCAGCCTTTCTGAAGTCCTTCAACTTTATCTTCAAGATTTTCAATACGCTCGGGAGGAAATTCTTTCATATAGGGTAAGATACCTTTATATTCTTGTTCATAAGTATTTTTGGGTAAGTTTTTCGATATAGGTAATGGTACATTAATAGGTTAAGGTGATGGAAAATGTTGGTGTCGAGGTGTAAAATCTATTTCTTCATTATATGCTCGTATAACTTGCATATAAGGGTCATCATCAATAGGTAAAACGGCTTTTTAGATTTTCTAATCTTTGGGTGAATTTTCTAAAGTATCATAAAGATTATTCATCGGGAGATTGGAAATATACTCTGTGAAATTATTAGGAATTCTTGCAGAACGCTCATCTTGAGAATCCGATAAGATGATAATAGGAGGAAGATAGGAATACATATTTTTAGAGGCGTCAATAAATCTACTCATATTATATTACATATACTTAAACATATGTACTTATAAGTATAATATTTATACTTACACTTAATCATGGTATTACACATTGTTCTAGAGGGTAGAAGTACTAGTATTGGTATAATATTACCTCATTCTTGTAGCAACACTGGCATTGACACGGAGGATTTTCTTGAAATTATTTTAAAATTAGTTATAGTCAAGATTTTATTTCTTGTTCTCAATAACCACGGATCTGAGTACCAATCTATAACACCCCCATTTTACCTTTACGTAGCAGAACATTAAACTAGGGTATTACTTCATAGAACACAAGTCATAATGATAGAAAACAACTCAAAAGAGTGACAAAATCAACTTTCTTTATATAGTATTAAAAATTCAGAGTTTTACAATATGAGGTTCCCAAAATCTAAAATAATAATTTCAATCTTGTGTCTCTTCATGCCATCCGTATGCTGCTCCATGCTATCAGTCATAATTTCCTGAAATATATACTTACAAGTCAACACAAAGGTTGAGTGAATTCATAGGTTTGTAACAACAGTTTTAAATATATGTCTACCACTTTGAGCTACGTTACTCTTTGTTCACATAGAGCTATGTTTTGTTGTACTAAGTTCATAACATCAAAACTAACGGAATTCACCAAAGTGACCATCATGACAAGTAATTTGCAGGCACAGATTACCCATTAGTTCTAATAAAGTATGCCCGATTACCCCATGTACAGGTAACACAAACAGGATTCGTTAAACCCAATAGATCTATTCACCATATTAGTGTACACATAAAGTGTTCAACGAGGATAGTTATAATAAAGTGTGCTCGATTACCTCACGTACAGGTAACACAAACATGATTCGTTACTGCCAATAGATCTATTCACCTTATTGAAGGTTTATTAACATCATAAAAATTATATAAAACCCTAAACGAGATCAAATCACATATAGCGGAAGCGATTTAACAAGATCATAATAATAACACAATTATAATTAATCGAATTAGGGTTACATACCTTTACGCTAAAGCAAATCCACAAGACGAAGAACGAATCACCAATTCGGGTTTATATCGTAATACACCAAGATATAGTCTAAAGTAAGACTATATTACGATCTTGTACACACATAATACAACGAGCTAACCGTGATTCTAGCACATGAAAACCGAGCTACAACGCTTGTAAATAATATACCCAACAACCCTAGAAAGGGACTAGGACTAGATTATTAACACAATCGATCAACCAAGAAAACCAACCAAAAACCCTTCGTGGGTTACACCTTGCGATCGAACAAAGAGAGAGGAGAAGGAGAGATTCAAGTTAGGAAGATTATGAGGGATAAGGAGGTGTATTTATAGGCCTCAACCCATTGTTGCCAAAGTAAATAAAAGGCAACTTCCCCCCCCCCCCCCCCTTGTAGCCCTAACTGACCGACGAAACACCCCTTGTGGGGTGTTCCGGAACTTTCCGTCCTTCTTCCTTTTTATTCCTCTTACTATATATTATTTAACACTCGTTAATACTTAACTATTAATTAATTAACGATCGTTAAAGTTATATAGTTATTTGCTCGGTTTAATTTATTAAATATAATAAATATAATAAATATATTTATTAATAAATTAACTCTTTACGTATTGATTACAATCCCGTAATCTCGAGTTCGATCCTATCACATGACTATTAAATATAAGTCCATAAACTTACAACTCCCACTTGGACATATTTCGAATATCGTGATTACATTGACTAGCGTCTAGTTACACTAGCAATGCCTCTAGCACAACTCGAGTAAGGTCTCCTGGACAAAACCTTTTAAATGATTCATCATTTATTTTTATCCTTTTATTTCTAATATAACGTTAATAAGGATATGGATCTCAGTCATTCCTTTCATTAACTATTCTGTTTCTCGTTCACAGATTCAACAAGATTACGAAAACAAATTTGGATGTGGCCACACAAACATCTTACTAATCCCACGAGGGGCCCAGCTGTATTAAACTCTAAAACGAAATTTGAGAAAATAAATTCCATATTGACTACGAGCAAAACTTATGAATTTTGCAACACTTCTGAAAATAATCCTTATAGCTACCAGTTACGTTTAACGTTAGATTAATCCACAAAGATGCACTAGATTCATAATAGTTTCCTGGTATCTCAAGTCTAAGGATAACTATTTATGTTTTTCTTAATGACAAAGATCCATAAAGAAAAAAACATATAGTTGGAATAAGGCCAATATTCGATTCATCGAATATCATCCAAAATCAATCAATATACTTTTAAGTATACCCTATTGCTATTTTGATTTGTCTTAATTTAATAATATTTCTATATTATTGATCGCCAACAAACATTTAGCATAACATTTATTCATGGATTAAAACATATAAAATAGGATACTTTTATTAAGTAATAAAAATAAACGAAACCCAATCTTTATTTCATTATATAATAATGTCATAATATCCTTTATCCAAATACTAATAACAGATTCATTGCAGGAGTTTGCTAGCTAGTTGCAGCCCAATTGCCTTGACATGCTTAACTACCTTTGGTCTAGGCAAAGCCTTAGTTAAAGGATCAACTACGTTATCATCTGTTTGAACTTTTACTAATTTAATTTCACGAGCTTCAACTTATTCTCGGACGTAGTGATGGCTACTCATAAAGTGTCTGGCGCCTTTCATGACTCCAGGGTCATTGGCAAATATTATTGCGGCATAATTGTCACAATACATATCTATAGGTTCTTTAATTGAAGGCATCACTCCAAGATATTCAGTAAACTTCCTAATCCAAACAGCTTCCATTGCAGGTTCTGAAGCAACCATGTACTCAGACTTAGTAGCTTGCATTGCAATCGTTGTCTATTTCTTGCTCTTCCAGTCAACTGCTCCTATATTGATAACAAAAACGTAACCCGTCTGAGACTTCGTATCGTCTTTATCACATTGCCAGGACGCATCACAAAATCCTGTAACATTCAGTTCTGTGTCTGGTTTCCCTCCAAATACCAAAAACATATCTTTCGTACTTCTTAAATACTTTAGAATATGTTTGACAGCAGTCCAGTGGAGCTTCCCTAGTTTCTGTTGGTATCTACTGACCAAGTTCTGAGCAAATGCCACATCAGGCCTTGTGCATCTAACAACATACATTATAGATCCTAAAGCCGAAGCGTAAGGCACCTTCTGCATGTATGCCTCCTCTTAAAGAGTTGATGCATCCATCTCATGACTCAGATTATGCTTAACTTCCATAGGTTGAAAATCTTTCTTGGAATTATGCATATTATACTTCTTCAATATCTTATCTATATAAGCATCTTGACTTAGACCAATTAACCGTCTTTTCCTATATCGATAGATCTTAATTCCCAGAATGTATGCAGCTTCTTCTAAATCCTTCGTAGAAAACATTTACCAAGATAATCCTTAACAACTTTAAGTCTTGGAATGTTACTTCCCATGATTAATATGTCATCAACATATAGGACTAGGAATACTACATCACTCCCACTAGCTTTGTGATATACATATGGCTCATCACGATTCTGAATAAATCCAAACTTTTTGATTTCTTCATCAAATCTTTTATTCCATTGACGTGATGCTTGCTTTAAACCATAAATGGACCTTTGAAGTTTGCACACATGTCCTGGATTCTCAGGATCAACATACCCTTTTGGTTGCTGCATATAGATGTCTTCATCTAAGCGACCGTTCAAGAAGGCAGTTTTAGCATCCATTTGCCATATCTCATAGTCATAGTATGCTGCTATAGCTATGAGAATCCTAATAGCTCTTAAGTTTGCTACAGGAGAAAATGTCTCCTCGTAGTCTACGCCAAAAGTTTGAGTAAAACCTTTAGCTACTAAACGAGCTTTATAGGATTGTACTTTTCAGTCCATGTCGGTTTTCTTATTTTATATCCACTTATGTCTCACTAATTTAGCATTCAGTGGTGGTTCTACAAGAATCCAAACATCATTTACTTTCATGGATTTCATTTCCTCATCCATAGCAACCATCCACTTATCCTTCTCAGGATCAAGTATGGCGGATTTGTAATTAGCGGGTTCACCAAGATCCCCTAACTCATCATCATCCTCTATGTTAAGACATATATTTCTATTTGCGTTTTAATCCTTTTGGATCTACGTAGAGGAACTAATTCTGGTGGAACCGCCAGACTTTCTGGTTCTACAGGAATTACATCGCTAGTGTTTTCAGAAGGTAATGTATCTATATAACTCTCTTCAAGATCATAATTTCTCCCACTGAATTCGTGATTTCCAAGATCAGATTCAAGGAAGTCTCCATACCTAGCAACAATCACTTTGTTCTCAGGTGGATAATAAAAGTGGTAACCCATAGTTTCCTTAGGGTATCCTACAAAGATACATTTCACAGATCGTTGTTGGAGTTTGTCACCCGAGTCACGTTTCACATACGACTCGCAACCCCAGACCTTTAAATAAGACAAATGGCTTCTTGCCATGCCATAGTTCATATGGTGTCTTATCGACCTTCTTTTTGGGAACCATATTTAAAATGCGAACAACAGATTCTAAAGCATAATCCCAAAATGAAAAAGATAAAGTTGTAAGATTAAACATAGATCACACCATATCCAATAATGTACGATTTCTCCTTTAAGATACACAATTTTGTTGTGGAGTACATGGAAAAGTGAGATGCTGAACAATTCCATTCTCACTTAGATAATCTATAAACTCTTGACTTAAATATTCACCACCTCTATCAGAACGAAGAGCTTCAATCTTCTTCCCTAATTGTAGTTCTACTTCTTCTTTAAACACTTTTAATGTTTCAAATACCTCATGTTTATTCTTAAGTGAATAAACATAACCATAATGGCTATAATCATCCGTAACTGTTAAGAAGTAGCTAGCACCTTTCCTTGACACATGTCTAAGTGGTCCACACACATCAGTATGTATTAGTCCAAGTAGATCAGTAGCTCTTTGAATATTGCTATTAAAAGGTTTCTTGGTCATCTTTCCAGAGATACAAGACTCATATTTGTCAAATGATTCATCATTGATACTTTCCAAAAGACCTTCACGTTGAAGCTTTTGTATACGAGTCTTCTCAATATGGGCAAGTCTACAATGCCAAAGATAAGAAGAGTTGTTGCCAAACTTTCTCTTCGTACTCATGCTAAAGACAAATTATTGTTCTTGGATTCATTATCATGCATGTATATTTCAAATACACCATTCAAAGAAATTGCATTAAAATAGAAAATACCATTTTTCCAAATAGAAATTCCATTATTATCAATCGTGTGAACGAATCCATCATTTAACAAACAAGAAAAGGATATAACACCCCTAACAATTGTAGGTGCATAATGACAATCATTTAAAACCAGTAGTAAACCCGAAGGTAAAAATAGATTAAATGTTCCTATAGCTTCAACCACTGCTTGTGCGCCATTGCCCACTTGCAGAAATTGTTCCCCATAGGATAGCTTCCTTTCCAGATTAAACCCCTGTAGCGTATTAAAAATGTTAATACCGCATCCCGTATCATATACCCAGGAATTTAATTTGTATGTTAAATTGAAAAATTCAATCATAAATAAAGTACCTGAATCTGCAGCGCTCTCCTCAGACTTCTTCTTTATTTCTCGCAATTCTTCGAGGTAAAAAGGGCAATTCCTCTTCCAGTGACCACTTGCCTTGCAATGGTGACAAGTCTCATCTTTCTAAGATTTATTCTTCTTGACAAAGTTCTGCTTAGGTTTCGAATAAGTCGCAACTTGCTTGCCCTTATCACCCTTACCTTTGCCTTTCTTCTTATTCGCTTGCGGTTTTGGCTTACTCACTCTACCCTTTTGTATGGTTAGTAGAGAAGGCGTAGCGGTAGATTCCTTGTCTTTCAACCCCTTTTCATAGTCAATGAGCATTGCATGCAAATCATTAAATTTCTTCCCCGTGCAATGCATATTATAGTTTCTAACGAAATCATTGAAGTCCTTGTTAAGGGACCTATTGATTAAGTTGATAGCCGTATTATGATCATAGGGTTGACCTAGTGCAATGAGCTGTTCCATATAACCCCTCATCTCTATATAATGGGCACTAACAGATTTTTTCCAGGAGCTTGCTTGCATCTATGCAAAGCATCTACCAAGTCATAGATCTCCACATCTTGCGGCTTCTCGAACATAGCCTTGAGCTCATCAAGCATTCGCTTAGGTGAAAATAGCTCATACTTTTGTTGAAGTGGAGGAGCCATTTTTCCTAACGTTAAGGCAGCCACTTCGGAGTGCTTCTTAATATTAGCAACGTGTTCAAGCCATTGCGCATCAGATGCTCCTTCAGCAAGATCCTCCGGATAAGGAGTAGTCAAGATATCGATAGTACCCGCTACTCTCAAGACAATTCTTAGTGAGCGATACCAATCATTGAAGTTTGGGCCAGTAAGTTCAAGACGATCAAAGAAAGCTTTGAACGCAGAAGTTATAGTCATATTGTTTTCGGGTTGAGCCATTTCTACAGAAATAAGTTTATATATTAGTATTTTCGATAATAAAATACTTTCAAGAAAATAATTTTACACCGGTATATAGACCATAGTATCTTCCTTGAATCCTAGAACTATATTGATATAAATCCATTATATCAGTTAATCTGCTAGTAATGAATGTACTCAACATAGTGACTTGTCGAACAATTCAATTGACAAACAATTTTCAATTTCTAGATATTTTAAGGGATTTACATTGCCAAAAACATTTTGTATTGTAAACATGTTTCATCCCTTCTGAATGCATTAAGTTTCCAGATCTCACTGAGTAACTTAATTAAGTCGTCTAATCTGAGTAACGTAAAACCATCATATCCATCACAACATCACCCAAAAATCTCATTTGATGACGAAGTAATTTCATGTGTTCGTCAATTAGGAGCATTCGACTTAAAATTTTAAGGGTATAAATTTTGATGTCAAAATAATTGTATGGAGAAGCATGCATACAATCTCCATAGCATAAGTTTAATAAAATATTTAGTAAAATTCTTCACGAAACTAAATTTCTACATAAATTATGTTGAGGTATTGGTTAAATAAATTGAAGCATTTATCCACAACTATTCACAACGTACTTCTGCTAGAACTCGGCTACGCACAAAGCAATACCCTTATTCATTGTGTTTCGGATGTGAATTAGTGCTAAATCACCCTTAAGGTATAATTCAATTAATAATCATAGGTAATTTCAATTTGACGCACAGGCGAGCCGGGAATTTGGTCAGCGACTAATGGCATAACACCTCCTTCCTTAACCGGGTTCATGACCAGCGATGCGTTATACCCACTTTATAGTTTGTCAAAAGGAGTAGGCCGTTATATTATTATTGCAATTCACCAATCAACGTAATGTTATGTAATTAAAATCTCTAACAAATCATTATTTTAATATAATTTAGTCCATATTATTTCTTTTCATAAAAAACCCTTGTTTACAACAATTCAACAATTATAGTATATATTAAATATGGAAGGATACGGCGTCGTTTTGAGCATATCAATGTCTTTTTGTTGTTTGCTTTGTGTCGTTTCAATGACAGCACCCAATCTGACAAAATCCATTGAAAAAATAAATTTTCTAAATAGGTCCTTATAGTATGTAACGTTTTACGAAAAATGCTTTATACTTTCATCTATTTGCGACTTTTTATTTTAATAAACTTTATTTATCAAATATGAAATGTATAACAATAAATTCACTTGGGAAAAAAATATTGTTAAAAAAATTATCGAATTACGAACCACACGAGCCCAATATTCAAATGCTTCAAATATACGTATGGTTTTAAAAAATGTTTACACTTCATACATATCTTAAAAAATTCTTTCGACAATAGTCTTTGATGTTATTTATTAATTGCAAGGTTAGTCATTAAAGCGCTTTTTTACACAACAACTTTTTACATTATGCGACGTGTTACGAAAAAAACTTAATATTTTTAGCTATCTACATCTTTTTAATATACCAAACGTGTCTAATGTTGCAACGCTTCTGACATACGTATAATTTTATAAAAACTGTTGAAACGTAACACACATTTAAAATAATTTTTATCAAAATAGTTTTTGAGGTTATTCGTTCCTTCAAGGCCGGTAATTGACGTGAACAATCATTCGTATTATCGGTTAACTACAATCGTTGATTCTGCATCCTCCGCCGTGAAGTGCAGGCTATATAACTCGTTTTATATATAAACAAGTAAAAAAAAACTAAATCATAAACACATAATAACAATTTATATGTGCAACAAATAAATCGAATAGCCACATGCATACGATTTATTCAATAATCATCAAATCTAGGTCTTTATATTCATATAAAAGTCTTCCCTAATTCTAGATTTATTGAATCAAATAATTACGTAGCACATAAAATCATATAAACATATAATTTATAATCCATGAAAACATGCACGTAATCATAGACTCCCCACAAATCTTAACAATTAAATATCTACGGATTGTAACCATACATGACATAACAATTAATCATACAATTTAATCTAAAATTATCCCACATGTAATTTTGGGTTTCAAAACAATTTCTTTTTTTTTATAAAAATTCGGCCAAAATCCTAATTTTTTTTTAAAAAACAGAACCCTAATTTTAAGAAAACCTAAAAAACATGTAGTTTTAACTCAAAACAATTATTAATTAAAAAAACTTTAGATTTTCGATAATTATAACATGTTAAAACGACTCTCGATGCCACTAAAGGTTTATTAACATCATAACAATTATATAAAACCCTAAACGAGATCAAAGCACATATAGCGGAAGCGATTTAACAAGATCATAATAATAATAAAATTATAATTAATCGAATTAGGGTTACATACCTTTACGCTAAAGCAAATCCACAAGACGAAGAACGAATCACCAATACGGGTTTATAGCGTAATACACCAAGATATAGTCTAACGTAAGACTATATTACGATCTTGTACACACGTAATACAACGAGCTAACCGTGATTCTAGCACGTGAAAACCGAGCTACAATGCTTGTAAATAATCTACCCAACAACCCTAGAGAGGGGCTAGGACTAGATTGTTAACACAATCGATTAACCAAGAAAACTAACCGAAAACCCTTCGTGGGTTACACCTTACGATCGAACCAAGAGAGAGGAGAAGGAGAGATTCAAGTTATGAAGATTATGAGGGATAAGGAGGTGTATTTATAGGCCTCAACCCATTGTAGCCCAAGTAAATAAAAGGCAACTTTTGCCCCCCCCCCCTCGGAGCCCTAACCGAACGACGAAACACCCCTTGTGGGGTGTTCCAGAACTCTCCGTCCTTCTTCCTTTTATTCCTGTTACTATATATTATTTAACACTCGTTAATACTTAACTATTAATTAATTAACGATCTTTAAAGTTATATAGTTATTTGCGCGGTTTAATTTAATAAATATAATAAATATATTTATTAAATAAATTAACTTTTTACGTATTAAGTGCAATCCCATAATCTCGAGTTCGATCCTATCACATGTCTGTTAAATATAAGTCCATAAACTTACACTTATTACCGCACACGTAAGTGTTTAATGACTCATGAAATTTAGGTAGCAAGTAACAGTTTGGGGCAATCATACAATAACATATTTCAGTAAAAGCGTACAGTTCAAAAACACAAGTATTCTTGTTTTAGCATATATCCCTCTCACGGGTTTTAAAATCATTTAGAAAGCTTTTAAAACGTGAGGCTATGAACTCACCTTATGTCCATAGAATCCAAGATATAACCAGATACATTTCATACACAGATAAACAACTTGATCATACAAACCACAACTTGGTATCATAAACAACAGCTTGATCTCACACAAACCTGGATTAATACATTGTGTATACTATCAAGTCTTTAATCTTTTGTTCAATCTTTTTAAGTATTGGCCATATATTCATTTAATTAATATTTTTTGTAATTATAGCACAATTTTTCGGGCCATCATACTTAGAAGCCATACTATAAACGTTTGAGGAGCGAGGGCACTTTAAATCGTAAATCCAACCACTCAGTTAGAACGTAATATTGAGATGGAACATCTTTGTACAAATCTCTCTACTAACATGATACTTTCATTACTTCCTCATATTTATAAGAGGGAAGTGCAAAAATTATCCATGTGCTATGTCGAAAAATCGAATTACATCATTCGTTAGTTTTTTGGACAACAGCCATCCCTCCGTTAGTGCCGGAGCGCAATACATCCCTCATGGACTAATGATGCAAATGTTTTTCTCGTTAAGAATTAACAAGGTTTAAAGAGAGGGTATTCTTGTCTTTTTCATTTTCCAGGGATGTATTGTGAACCTTATAATAACTTCTTTTAAAAAAAAATTATTTTCGAAAAAAAATAATGTATTTTTGGAAAAAAAGTTTTTATTTTCGAAAAAAAAAGTTTTATTTTCGAAAAAAAAAGTTTTATTTTGGAAAAAAATGTTTTATTTTTGAATTTTTTTTTAAAAATAAGACTTTTTTCCAAAAAAAAAGTCATATTTCTTTTTCAAAAAAAACTATTTTAAAAAAAAAGTTTTTTTTCGGATCAAACTTTTTTTAGAAAAAAATGTTTTTTATTTTTTCGAAAAAGATAAAACCTTTCTTTTCGAAAATAATTTTTTTTTCGAAACAAGTTTTTTCAAAAATATTTGTTTTTTCGAAAACAAAACTTTTTAGAAAGAATTTTTTTAATTTTTTTACGAAACAAGTCATACTTTTTTTCGAAACAATTTTTTTTAAGTTTAATTATTTTCTCGAAACAAACATTTTTTCTTTTTTCGGAAAAAAATTAAATTCTTTTTTCAGATTTTTTGGTTTCCAAACAAGTTATTTAAAAAAAAAAGTTTTTTTTTCCGAAACAAACTTTTTTTAAAAAATTATTTTTTTTTCGAAAAAATATTTTTTATTTATTTCGAAAAGGATAACACATTTTTTTCGAAAATAAAACTTTTTTTTTTCGAAAATAATTTTTTTTCCAAAAATAATTTTTTTTTTCCAATAAATTTTTTTTTTTCAAAACAAGTTATAATAAGGTTAACAATACATCCCTGAAATGAAAAAGATAAGAATACCTTAAACCTTTTAATTCTTAACGAGAAAAACTTTTGCACCGTTAGTACATGAGGGATGTATTGTGCCCCGCACACTAACGGAGGGATGACTGTTGTCCAAAAAACTAACGAATGATGTAATTCGATTTTTCGACATAGCACAGGGATGAGTTTTGCACTTCCCTCTATTTATAATTACAATTCTTTAGTTTCAAAATTGGCAAAATAGCCCTTTTTGTTATACTTTGGTATAATTACACTTTTAACCCCTAAATTATATAGTTTTAGTATTTGCATTTTAAACCCTCAATATTTAATCTTAGGACCTCAAACTTTCCAATATTTATTATTATATATTTAACTTTCACAAAATGACACTTTTGGCCCAAAATGTTAAATAGTTTCAAAAATGACTGTTTTAGTCCCTATACTTGTAAAAATCATATAACAACCTAAAAAATGGACCAAATGATCTAGGATTTTATAACAAAGTTTCAAAATATATTTATAATCATAATAACAACATTTTACCAGAATTATAGCTTTTGAAATGGGTTTTTGCTTATTATTTTATGTAAATTACAAAATTAGGGTTTTAAGACATCTTTAACTTATAACTTCCATTTAAAATGATCAAATGAATTAGTTTCTTTTAGATTATCTTTCTAACATTATTATAACAACTCTAATAATTCATTATAAAAAGATCAAAGCATAGCTAACATAGAAATTACATAGGATGCTCCAAAATGGCTTCCTATGAGCACAACTTGCTATCAAAGCTTCAAGAGCTTCAATGGATACCTTCTAGACCTGGTTTCTGGTCTTGGGACATGTCCTAGAACGTATATAGAGGTGTAAATGGAGAATGGGTAGGAGATACAAAGGAAACGGGGTGCAAGTTCTAAAGTGAGGTATTCGGCCCTATTTATAGCAATTCGAACCCTTAGGCTCCAAGCAAGGCCTTGAAACGTTTTACACAGCTAAGGTACTGACTAAGCAAGGCGATGTAATCTCTACACAAGTTTGTAGATTCTAGGTATATTTAAAATTCAAGGTAGAAGTGTTCGAAGGTTTATAGACCACAAATTAGTTTATGGAAGAGATTTAGCCACCAAGTAGCTTATGCACCTATTTTCTTGGTTTCTTGGCTTTAAAATATCTTCTATGTATCCTAAATATATGATCTTAAGTTTAAATTTATGAGGGAAAGGTTTGAAATGAGTTTTTGGAGAGAAAAAGTAAAACCGGGTCTAAATTAGGGCTTGTAACTTTATACTTTGTGATTTTGGTGATTAAGGGTTTAGTAATGTGATTAGTGATGGATTAGGGTTTAATTAGGGTATATACATTGTAATTAAGAAGGTTGGGTCTTTGGTTTGAAGCTTAACAAAGGTTTGAAGTGAAATTAGGAAGAAAACTTAGGCGGATTAGGGTTTCTAATGATTTATGGTTAAGTCTTAGTAAAAGTGATTACCCTTCAATTAGCTACTGATGTAAACTCATTTTATACATCCTATATTATCCTCAATGTGTTCATGAAGTCCCTATATTGATTTTATTAAGTTATTTTAAGTAAACATGTCTAAAGGGTAAAAATACCCATTTTGATCAAATTTACAAGCCATGCATTGAAATGTTTTACCTTGTTCTTTAGGGTACTTTTACATTATCTTAATTTAATCTAATAACCTTAACTAAGTCCTATAAATATTTATAGACTTGTCCAAAAAGATTAGGTAGTGATTCTATGTAGATTTCTTAATATAAGGGTTTTTAGGTCATTAATCTTAATGACTTTCTATCTTGGATAATTAGTGTTTGTACCCTTATAAACACTTATTCTAGGGCTTATATAGTGTATTTATGATTTCTATGACATTCTTAGTTTAAGGGTTTGTATAGGTTGATCATATTCTAGGGATAATTATGGGAGCTTAAGATCCTATGCTTTGATAACTTGTACCTTATGCTTTATTAACTTGTAACTTAACTTGAAGTAAATGTATAATCTTAATATGATCCATAGTTGAGTTGTATAATTTGTGGCAAAATATTAGACTCTAATTCAATGCATAATGGATTTTATATGCTAATCTTGGTTACTAAGTCTTAAATTGTAATTATCTTCGGATTAGTGAATATTAGTATTTTGTGATCAATTAACTTTCATTTATATGATAGATTATAATTAGTATATTGTTTTTGATAATAGTACATAGATATTAGGTAATTACATTGCTTGGAACATTGTTTACCAAGGGTTTCTAGGTGGTGATCTAGACTATTATGTACATTTACTTGTACTTAGCTTTGTATAGTTTGTTCTTACCATTCTTTGATATTATTATGTCTTTAAAGTATAGTTTATAATTTGTTTATAATCCGTAATGACTTATGCATATGTATTCTTCATTCATAGTTTACCATTCTTGAGTTTACAACTCATTTATTGAAATTCTAAGGTTTCTAAGGGAATTTAGGGCATCACAGTTATATTTGAGTTGTTGTTATTCATAATGTACTTATTAGATTAATTTTTATAACTTAGACTTGATATATACATTGTATTTCCAACATATAGTAATATGTTGAAGTGGCATTTCAGGTTGTGAGAAACAATTTATCTTACCAAGTAAGGTATAAAAAAAAACAAAAATTTCTAGTCAAATTTTTATATTAATAGTAATACAATTATAACACATGACACATAAGTGAAATTTGAGGATTGTTACATGTGCCATCGCTGGTCACAAGAACCCCAGCATCGGCGGAACCACCTTTCGTGCCATAGAAAGAAACACGGCTGATCTTGGACGCCAAGACGGAACCATTGGAAGATCGCGTGGCTACCCCATGCCCGACACACACCTTGAAAGCTTCATAACTCAAAACTATGAATCCCTAGTTCCTCTCATGGCCGAAAGAATGAAGAACAGCTCGTACGGAGATCTACGAACCCGTCTCTATTTCTAGAAAGAGGGAGAAGTCGCACTAGAGCCCTTATCAGGGGAGGAGCACTGTGACAACACGTGAATGCGCAAGAAAATGATGGAGGAGAGATTTAATAGGCCCCACATCTCCGAAAGAATCGTGAGGACGCTTTCCCATGCCAAGCCACGAAGCGACAAGCTTTTGACTATTCGGGCGGATCAAAGGAGTGTGGAGCCCAGAGATCCCTAATGAGACTGTTTTTATACATAGTCTCATCGTCCAAAATGGAAAATATATGCTTGTGTTTGTTACATGTGTATTTTAGGTACGGATATTGAGAAAATTACAAAAGATCACAAGAAACAAGCAAAAACGAACACGGGAAACGAAGCCGCACAATGAACCAAGCCCTAATAATGATTTTCCAAGAATAACCCTTGAAGAATTAAAGATTTTACAAGAAGGGTCCTCCAATATTAAAGAATTGACACTTTAAACCCTTTTTTATTCATAATTACAAGTTTGGTCCTTAAAGTTTGTCAAAATTACAAAAAGGGCCCTCCACTTTGAAGAATTGGCAAGAATGGTCCCTAAAAAATGAAGACTTGTCAATATTAGTCCTCCAAGAATTCAATTATACAAGTCAACACAATAAAGTTTGAAGAAAATGCCAAAACAACCCTTCAAGAATCATCAAATTATAAGAATTACCCCTGAAATTACTTTTGGAAAATATTTGGGGCAAAAGTGTGAAAACTGAAACTTCAATAACAAAAGAATTCAGTTTTCATGCTATTAAACAAAGAATGAAAGAAAAAGAAAGAAGAGGGGCTAAATTTGGGCAGACATAAACCTTACCTAGACCAACTCACAACCAACACGTGTCCCACTCACCTATTCCACCAATGAGAACTCACCATCCTCCCACGTCACGACCCACTCACACCAGACTTTAACCAACCTTAATTAATATTATTTTTGGGCGGTTAACACCTATTTAAACACTAAACAAGATTAAACAACTTGTTCTTCATGTTCTTGACGAAATTGGGCATTCCTTAATTACTTGTAATTAAGCCATAACCTTTTCCAGATTTATGATTAATGGTGTCCTAATCATAACCCAACCCAAAAATCACTTGCCACATCACCACACAAGTCACATGTTGAGTCCCCTGCTATAAAGGTTGAGGAAGAAGCCAAAAAGTGCCAGCCATCCAACGCCCTGTTGGGTCGAATTATTGAGTTGATAAGTCAAAACACAACAAAATAAGAAGACAAGGGCTAAAAAGTACAAGTTGCAAAAGAACAAGCCGTTGGAGTCTTTTTATTACTTTAGCTTTCTTTGTAAGCTATGTTTTCTAGTATATAAAGAAAACATAGGACGTAGGTTTTATATAATATTATTCATTCACAATGTAACCTACAAGCAATTCGTGTGTACTAGGCGTGGGATTCAATGTATACACGCCTAGTGATTATTTGTTTTAATCTTTAATGCAAGTAATCGTTGGGAGAATTTCATCTTGTCCACAACACCTTGTTATGATCATTGTTCTTTTCCGCTATGTTATCATATGAACGATGATCAACCTAGATATAATGGTTCTTAACCATTGAGTCTAACGATCAATAGGGAACCACAATTGGTATCAGAGCCTAAGGCTCATGATATCTAGGTACGACGAGGTGTTCGTGTATGGTGAAGAAGAAAAATTCGTATGGAGTTTTTATGGACGTTTTTGTGTGCGCAGCAGTATTCAGAAGGTCATAACTTTTGATTGAACCGTTGGATCGTCACGAAATTTTAGATGTGTGTTCTACATACATAGATCTAAACATCCACCGGAGGGATTGTCGAGTTTTATCCCCAGGCAAAAGTTATTAAGCGTCGAAGTTGGCTGATGGAAGATTTTCAGTTTTCTGCTTTCACATGAAATCATGAACTAGGGTTTCTTCAAACCCTAGATCTACATAAAAAGCAGGAAGAATTGAAATTGGAGGCTGTTATAATGCATTATGGTGTTTAAATTCGATTCTGATTAGGCTAAAAAACCCTAATTAGGGTTTCGAATTAAACAAACTTCGTTCTAGGGTTTCAATATTTACTTTCTGAAGTAAAACCCTAGATACTAGTTGCATGATCGTAGCAGTGACAAGGACGAATGAAGCAGCTTGTGTTCACATGATTGAACGCTTCTGATTGGTCGATATCCAGTATGTTCACACGGTTAGGCATGGATGGTTATGTTATTACTGTGATCGAGACTTCAATACATGTTCACATGGTTGCTCGATTTTGATTGGAGGAATAGATGATGCGTTCACACGATTAAGGAGTGAAAACAAGAGACGTTTAACTCAGTTTGTGTCCACACGGCCAAGAGATTTTGATTGGTTGATATTCATTATGTTCACACGGTTTGTAAATTCCTATTGGTTGAAGTTTATTGTTTTCACACGGTTTGCCAAAACAAAACCCTAATATTCCAATTCTCTATATGCTTGTCCATGGTTAATCACATGAGGCTAAAGTCCCTCGATTCTGATTGGAGTAATTGTTTTGTGTTCACACGATGAGGGAATTATGATTGGTTATTTATATCTGTGTTCACACGACAAAGTTTAAAGCAAATCATGGGTTACGGACATGGTCTTATTATTTGAAGTAATTCACGTAGGCCATTTGTCAACGCTGATGGGACTTATTTTGACGTTGTCAAAGTCTTAGTGCAGTGCTGATAAGAATTTGACGCTGACAAAAGTAGAGTGGACGCTGACAAGATTTATGGTTGGCGCTGACGTGTGTAATTCAGACGCTGACAGGAAGGGTTTCGACGCTGACAAGGAATAAGTCAACGCTGTCAAGTTGACAGTGTTGTCCGAGATATGTGTTTCAACGCTGATACGTGTTGTCCGATATAGGACAATACACATAGAAGGATATTGGACAAAGGAGGATCTCGGGTAACACACTGTTTGCTGCTGTTTGAGAAAATTAGACGTTTTGAGCACACAAAAAGGAGGATTATACACACTAAGGTACATGGAATCTCCGTTTAATTCAGAATATCATTATGATATTTATGGCTCGGATATTTTTAAAAGGATTAATGATTTTAAAGCGAGTTAGCAACGATTCGTGAGGTAATTTATTGGATTTGATTATGTAATCGGGGTAGCCTTGTAAAAGAGTTATCCGTCTTGTCACTTTTACATATGATATGAAGATTAAGTTTCTTCATGAAGAAGTGTTAGCTTAAGGGGAAGAATTCTTATGGTAAGTTTTGATGATTAAAGAAGATTTTCGCGAGTTTGTGTTTCATCATATTGTTAAAGTGGTGGACATCAGCCATTTACTTTAATAATAACTTGTTCGTGCTTTACATGGATGGTGATGAAGACTTGTCATAACACTTGAAGGAGTTACATTATCGTGCTCAGTGTCTCACATAGGATGAGAATATTGACAAGGGATCGAGGTCTACTTATATTTTTTCTCTATTTGGTATAAGTTCTTCATCACATGGTTAAACAAGACATGGAACATAAGATTGGGTTATCTACTTCAACATCAAGACTACTTTATTTATTTTTCTTCAGGATCATTACACAGAGCCTACTTTTGGAGAATCTTCAAGATTGCATACTTTCACATATTCCCTATTGATGTGTCAAAAAGGGGAAGAATATGTGCTATACTTAAGGGGAAGCTTCTTGGAGATCATGTACTACATACAAAGGATTCATGCTTAAGAGGAGTGTTTTGACATCATCAACTAGGGGAAGATTGTTGGGTCGAATTATTGAGTTGATAAGTCAAAACACAACAAAATAAGAAGACAAGGGCTAAAAAGTACAAGTTGCAAAAGAACAAGCCGTTGGAGTCTTTTTATTACTTTAGCTTTCTTTGTAAGCTATGTTTTCTAGTATATAAAGAAAACATAGGACGTAGGTTTTATATAATATTATTCATTCACAATGTAACCTACAAGCAATTCGTGTGTACTAGGCGTGGGATTCAATGTATACACGCCTAGTGATTATTTGTTTTAATCTTTAATGCAAGTAATCGTTGGGAGAATTTCATCTTGTCCACAACACCTTGTTATGATCATTGTTCTTTTCCGCTATGTTATCATATGAACGATGATCAACCTAGATATAATGGTTCTTAACCATTGAGTCTAACGATCAATAGGGAACCACACGCCCCACATCCAGCTTACTTCCTAAGCACTCCTATGGACCCTTTGATACAATTCCACCCTTTACACCTTACACAAACAGCCAAGAGAACTTCACATGATTCCAAGGTTTTCAAAATCTACAAGGGTATTTTGGGACTTCTACAAGTTAGGGTTTACGTTTTTTATGCTTTCTAGTTCATCATTGTAGCCTATATAAAGGCATAGGGCTGCAACATTAGTCTTTGCTCTTGGTTTTTACTTTATCACAATAGTGTAAATCCCTCTTTCAATTTATGAAAAAGTGTTTGATATTACTGATGAGATCCAAGTGCCAACTTTAATCTTTACTTGTTTATGTTATGTGTTTGTGATTGTTAAGACTCAAAACATGTTTTCAAAGATTATGCAAGAAATTGCATATTTTGCTAAGTTCTTGGTTCAAACCCTTGGAATATTTAGATTGCAAGTGATTATAGCACCCTGATAAGAAGCTTATCAAGGTGTTGTAAGCTTGTGGTTTGGGGATAATCAAGGAGTGGGAACAAGGTTGCATTAATCAAGCTTTCTCCACTTTTATGTTTTATATAAATTGTGCCTTTAACCTTGTTGAATCTTAGCTGGTGTTATTGGAAGCTTGTGTCTTTTTTAGCTAGACACATGAGCTCAAAAATTCGTGAGTATGGATGTACGTTCATGAGGTTTGAGCCTTCTTACCCAAAATCTGATAAAATATTTGATTTTTGGTGTTTTTGTGTTCTGCTGTTATAATTTTTGTTCTTGTGGCTTAATTCTGCTTGTTACTGCATAATATTGATGATATGATGCTTGAATAGGATTGGGTAAACTAAATCACACATTTGATTTGTTAAATCTATGATTAAAAAGTGAAAGGGGTGTTTGGGTTTACTGATTTAAGCTTGCAATTTGATTTTGAGTTATTATTAAGTGTTGTATTGTTCTTGTATTTGATAAATACTTGGTTGAGTGCTATTGTCTGCAAGTTTTTGGCTTTTGAACATCATATTCTTGATTGTGCTATATCTTGTTGAAATCTACTTGTTTTGACCTAAGATCTTGAAAACACATAGATTGTATTCATGCTTAGGGCTAACAAGTGATTAAACAAAGTTTATATAACCTGTTAAGAAGATTTGAGGGTTTGAAATTGGATTTGTGGTCAAGTACATCAACAAAGTTTAAAGTCTGCTTGTTCTTTGTTCATTAGTAACATCTATTGGCTTGAATCTTTGTCTAAACTTTGAATCATTGCATGAAACCAGTTAATTTATGTTCACTTGAATTAACATAAGCTGTTGTGTGCATTTGGTTCAATTTGGTTGGCTTATTCTTGCTAAAACTGCTTATTTGTGTGAAAACTGCTTATGAACATGTCTGTGTGCTATCTGGTGATCTTTTGATTAAACTGTACTAATTGGCTGAAAGGATTTGTGTTTTTGTGATTGCTATTGACTCCTTATAACCCACTGGTTATAAGGGTGCCTTTGTGTGGCTTGAATGCAACAAAAATCCATATAAGACAAAAAGTCAAAATAGTCAAGTAGTGGGAACTCCTTTCCCCTGTTGCTAGCCAATGCTAGTGTAAATTGTTCATCAGCTTATTCATAAGCCATTTTGTCTTATCCAGACTTGCAACAACATAGTTTTTGTAATCAATCTTCCTTATTTGACCCATTGAACTAATCTGGAGCTTTTTAGGGTTTGACTTTTAGGTTTGACTAGAAAACCAAACAAGTTGACTTTTAACATAAGTGCTTATTGCTTTTTCCAGCTTACTCATTGTGCTTATTTGAAATCTTTTTGATTATTAAGTTTAGTTTTGTCATTTAAAACCTTTTGCAAGTTGAATCAGCACTTGAAGTGGCCTAGAACTCAAAAACGACTATTTTGTCATTTTCTGTAGAGAGCTTTTGCTTACTTCAGGCTTATTTATTGGGCTTTTTCAAATTTCTTTTCACAAATCTCTTAAGTATCCCAAAAGAAGCTTGTGTGTCAAATTAGAGCTTATGGCTTAATGGGCCGGAAAGCCCATTAAGAATAAGCTGTTGACAATTAAGCTGTGATAAGCTCATTTTCAGCTTTTGGGCCTTTAGAGTTTTGTTCTTAAAATTGAATTTTGAGTCAAGTAGGTGATTTTGGGCTTATTTGGACAACGTTTTGCTTATTCGGCCAAAAAGCCCAATATAGTGGACTGCTTTTCATATTGGCCAATTTCAAGGCCCAACAGGGGTGTTTTGGTAATTTCAAGTTCATTTATGTGTTTATTAAGTTAAAATAAACTAGTTTGCAACTTTTATAATTTTTATAAATTTTGGATCTTTATTAATATTTTATTATTATTTTATTATTAAAAATTAAATTTTAGAATTTTGCAAGTTTTTCATTTTTCCTAGTTTAAATACATTAAGTTAAGAACTTTAAAATTTTTAGATTAATTTTAGTGTCAATTGATTAATGTTTAGAATTAATTTAAGTTTTTATAGTTTTTAATCATCTTTAAATAGTTTTAATTAATTTTAAATTTTTCAAAAATAGTTTTTAATTTAGTTAAGTCATTTTAGAGGTTTACAAGTTAAAAAATCTCATTTTGGGCTTTTTGTTAATTAAATAGATTTTTTGGGCTTTAATTAGCATTAAAAAATTATCATTTAATTAAATAAAAGGTTTGAGTGATTTTTGATTTTTCGTAAACTCTAATTACATTTTTTAGGATTTATTACAATTTTCTAGGAATTTTTAGGTTAATTTTTAAAATTTGTCATATTCTACAGTTTTACGTGCACGACTTTTCGTCTTAGTTTAATTCATAATCGTAACCGTCATCCTTTCTCTTTTTCTTTTCTCATAAATTATAATCACAAAGTTAATCATTTCTTTACACAACACACTTTCCTTCTTGGGAAACGAACTTTGAACTTAATTTGGTCATTAGTGCTTGGTTTTCCTAAACCGACACTTAAGACTTGCCACTTTTACGCTCTTTTCCTAAAGAGTAGTAAAACCACTACATCATTTTGGCGCCGCTGCCGGGGAGGCGTGTTGTCTTTTGATTTGAACAATTGTTGTTTTTATATTAGCCATAATATCTATTTGTATTAGTAGCACTCTACTAATACATATTATGGGTTTTCGTTTTTTTGTGTGAATATTACTATTTTGTATACGTAGAACAATAAATTCACAAGTACTCCAATAGTGTGAAAACACAACCTTGATTTGGGATTTCATCACTCGATCATTGCATTCGAATCTCAAACAAAGAAAAAAAAGGCAAAATAGATAATTACTTTCGTGAAGCTTAATTTTGACAAACACAAACTATAAGGTGGGTATAAGGCGGGTATTATAAAATATACCCTAAGGAAAAAGGCTTAAGTGCTTCGCGCCGCTTCGTTTCCCCGCTTGCTTGTGCGTGTTTAGATAAAAAGGGCTAATCGAGGGTTTGCCAACCACAATATTATCTAAGTATCATATATATTTTCTTGGTTTCATTTGATTAAACCCTCTTGAACGTTTTTGGTGTTCCACCAACGTTCTAAAGTCATCGAAGGCGTTCACTTCACGTGATCGTTTTCATTTCTTGAGGCTCCTTTAATCAAGATATTTGATTTGAGGAGAGATTTGTAGATTTTTGTCTACTTAATACAATCACAAAATCCAAGAAAGTAAAAACAGTCATAAACCACAAAAAAATTGGAAAAATTAAAAACACCAAAAAGAATCTTCTTTGCTCATCCCCACGTTGTACGTGACGTTTATGCTTACTCTTAATTAAGCAAGACGTGCACGTAAACGAAAAAACCGAAAGGAGACCATACCTAACCTTTCTAGTGAGGAGTCTCCTATTGACGAACCTATCGTAGAAGAAGAACCAACCATGGCTAATCGAACTATGATGGAGTTACTTCAAGCACCCACGAGGGTTATAGAGAGGCTATTGTGATTCCCGCCATCCTTGCGGAGAATTTTGAAGTGAAAACGGGTTTGTTGTCGATGATCCAAAACAACAAATTCCGTGGTGATGAAAAGGATAACCCGTACAACCATATCCGCTAATTCAATCGTCTTACCGCCACTTTCAAGTTTAAGGATGTTGCTAATGACTCGATTAAGATGATGCTTTTTCCGTATTCCTTAGCGGGGCCCGCTAAAATTTGGTTAGAGAAAGAGCCACCCAATTCTATATTGACGTGGAAGGATCTCGTTTCAAAGTTTGTGAACCAAATTTTTCCGCCCTCTAAAACTACGCATTTGAAAAACTAGATTTCAAAATTTTCACAAGAATTTAATGAGAGTTTTTCTACGGCTTGGAATCGGTTTAAGGAAATGTTACATGAGTGTCCACATCACGGATTTTCCGACTTGCATCAAATTGACACGTTTTACAATGGATTGAATGATCACGAGAGAGATTATCTTAATGCCGCCGTGGGTGGTAATTTTATGTGTAAAACCGTCGAGGAAGCGTTGTTGATTATTGAGAATAGGTCTAAGGTCTATAGTCCTCGTAACACATCGAGTGTTCGTAAGGCTTCGTCTTCGGCTTCAACTTCATTGTCCAATACCATCGATGCTTGCCAAATTGAGGCAAATTTGGAAAACAAAATCTTTGATAAGCTTAAGGGTCTTTTAATTGAATTCAAAGTTGGTGAACAAAGTGCTCCCGCTACGGCTAAAGCGGTTGAGGTTTCATGTATGTATTGTGGTGGAGGTCATGATTTCTCCGAGTGCATTACCAACGGTGCTAACACTTCGAGTGCCTACGCGGCCACGGGAACATACAACCAAAACGGTCAAGTTACCCGCTCTAATCAAATGACTCTACCGGGTTTTGCTCCCAATCAAAATGCTAACAACAACTATCGAAACAATCAAGTTGGTTACAAAAACAATTAGAAAGGTAACAACTATGGGAATCAAGGGGCTAATAACAATCAAGTTTCAAATAAAAATCAAAAGAATGATTTTCAAAACAACAACAAGGGTTTGCAAACTTTAAAAGATCTTCTAAATGAATTTGTTGAACACGCAAATGGAAACGATGCTAGGTTTGATAATATTCAAAGAGAGATCATTAGCCTAAGATCCGAGTTTAAGAATGACTTGAAAAAGGAGTTGAAAAATGAGTTAGCAAATGAGCTTAAGATCCACACAAACAAAATGGAGGGAAATGTAACTAGATTACAACAAAACCAACAAAAGATGGAACAAGGGCAATATGAAAAAAACAAGAGATGCTTAAGGCCGATAAAAGGCAATCTATGTTTGAGGATAAAATTTCATCCATGTTTGAGGCTATAATGTGTAAACCGTCTTCGAGTAGTCTTCCTAGTAACACCATATCTAACCCTAAGGGAGAGATGAAAGTGATTACCACACGAAGTGGTAAGACACTTAAGGAACTGACTCCTCAACCAATTACTCCAACGATGGAGGAAATTGAGGAAGAACCCGAGGTGGTGGTCGAAAAGGAGCATATCCCAATCCCACGAAGTACCGCTTATACCACACCTACGGTTGACCCATTACCATCATTGGAACCCGAGATTCCAAAGGCTATTCCTATGCCTCAACCCACACCACCGTTGCCCTACCCATCGAGACTTAGAAAGGAGAAACGTCAAGACCGCGACAATTACCAATTTGAGCTTTTTATGAAAATGTTTCGTGACGTGCATTTCAATGTGAGTTTTGCCGATGCTTTGGTCATGATGCCTCGATTTTCCGCTAACTTTAAGAGTATGTTAAACAACAAGGAGAATTGCAACAATTGTCTAGTTGTTCATCGGTTTATCTTAACCGCATACCTCAAAAAGTCGGTAATCTCGATAAATTCTTGATTCCATGTGCTATCCAAGATATGGAAGAATGACATGCCTTGGGCGATCTTGGTGCTAGTATTAACTTGATGCCACTCGTAATCTTTAAGTCGCTCAATCTTCCTAATCTTACTCCTTCACTAATGTCTATCGAATTGGCCGATCATTCGACTATTCCCGCATGTTGATTGGCCGAAGACGTTTTTGTGAAAGTGGGAAAGTTCTATTATCCGGTAGACTTTATCGTTTTTGATATTCCCACGGATCCTCAAGTTCCTCTTATCTTAGGTCGTTTGTTTTTAGATACGTCTATGGCGTTGATTGATGTGCATGCTAGAAAGATCACCTTACGTTTCAACGACGAGGAACTTGTTATAAACACAACTCAAAATTCTCCAATTTCTCATGTTTATTCCGTCGTGACCATAAACCTCGTTGATATGATCGATGTTGTTTGCGAGGAATTTTCACAAGAAGTTTTAGGTTTTGGTGACGATGAAAATAGTGGCAATCCCACTATGCTTGATCCCATTCTTGATAATTCGACACCATCCTTCACTCCATTTGAAGGTGGTGGTTTTACGTTGGAAGAATTTGATGTTCCACGTACTTGTGACGAAGACCTCGACAACGATGAGGACTTCTCGATTATCAAGGATTTTCTTAACGATTTCCCATTTCCTCCACCCGAGGAGGTTATGATTATCGATCCCAAATCTTCAATTGTGGAACCACCAATCCTCGAGTTGAAAGATTTACTTCCTCATCTTGAATATGTATTTTTGGAGGAGGACGACAAGTTGCCGGTTATTATTGCGAAAGACCTTTCGAATGATGAAAAAACCGCACTTGTCGATGTTCTAAAGGATCACAAAGGGGAAATTGCGTGGAAATTATCCGACATTAAGGGGATCGATCCCAAATTTTGTACCCACAAAATCTTAATGGAGGAGGACTACAAACCCGCAATCCAATGTCAAAGGAGGGTGAACCCCAAAATTCACGACATCATCAAAAAGGAAGTCCTTAAACTCCTTGACGCGGGAATGATTTACCCTATTTCTGATAGCCCTTGGGTGAGTCCTATTCATTGTGTCCCTAAGAAGGGAGGAATGACCGTTGTGCCAAACTATGCCAACGAGTTAATTCCAACTCGACTCATGACCGGTTGGAGGGTGTGCATCGACTATCGTAAGTTGAATGACGCCACTCGTAAAGACCATTTTCCCTTGCCCTTCATGGATCAAATGTTGGAGCGTATTGCGGGAAACGATTTCTATTGTTTTTTAGATGGTTTTTCCGGTTACTTCCAAATCCCCATCGATCCTCGTGATCAAGAAAAAACTACATTTACGTGTCCATATGGAACGTTTGCCTATCGTAGAATGCCATTCGGACTTTGCAATGCACCGGGAACCTTTCAAAGGTGCATGATGGCTATTTTTCATGATATGATAGGGGAAGACGACGGAAGTCTTTATGGATGATTTTTCCGTGTTTCGTTGTTCGTTCACTTCGTGTTTGTCGAATCTTGGGAGAATGTTAAAACGTTGTGAGGAAACCAACCTTGTGCTCCATTGGGAAAAATTTCATTTTATGGTTAAGGAAGGAATCGTCTTAGGGCACAAGGTTTCGAAAGAGGGGATTGAGGTTGACAAAGCTAAGGTAGACGTCATTGCCAAATTACCTCATCCCAAAACCGTCAAGGGAGTTAGGAGTTTCTTAGGCCACGCGGGCTTTTATCGTCGATTCATCAAGGATTTTTCAAAGATCTCTCGACCAATTACACATCTCCTCGAAAAAGATGCTCCTTTTGTCTTTAATGAAAATTGTGTACGAGCCTTTGAAATCCTTAAGAGGAAACTTACCGAAGCTCCCATTCTTGTTGCTCCCAATTGGAACCTCCCCTTTGAGCTCATGTGTGATGCTAGTGATTACGTCATTGGGGCCGTATTGGGGCAACGTCATGAAAAACAATTCTTGCCTATTCACTATGCTAGCAAGACGATGACCGAGGCTCAACTTAAGTACACTACAACGGAAAAGGAATTCCTTGCCGTGGTGTATGCATTTGAGAAATTCCGACCTTACCTCGTCTTGACTCGATGCATAGTGTATACGGATCATTCGGCTATCAAGTATCTCATGGCTAAACAAGATGCAAACCCGAGATTACTTCGTTGGATTCTCCTCCTACAAGAATTAGATGTCGAAATCCTTGACAAAAAAGGAGCCGAGAATCTAGCGGCCGATCATCTTTCTCGTTTGGAAGATCCTCATCAAAGTATTTAAGAGCCAAAGGAAATCACCGAAACATTTCCTCTCGAGACACTTGGTGTAGTGAATTCTAAGCTTGATTCATCCACCCCATAGTTTGCGAACAACGAAGTTACCATGCGGGGAACTTCATCATTAAGGGTATGCCGACTCAACAAAAACGGAAATTCTTTCGTGACGTCAAGTTATACTTTTGGAACGACCCTTACCTATTTCGGACTTGTGCGGATCAAATTATTCGACGTTGTGTGTTTGGCATCTAAGCTTCTAATATCCTTAGAGCTTGTCACGAGGGACCCACGGGTGGTCACAATGGTGCTAATCTCACTGCTAAGAAGGTATTTGATGCCGGTTTCTTTTGGCCTACTATTTACCGAGATGCACACGCACTTGTGAAGTCGTGTGACTCATGCCAACGACAAGGAAAAGCATCACAAAATGATGAAATGCCACAAAACATCATCCAAGTGTGTGAGATATTTGACGTTTGAGGAATTGATTTTATGGGGCCGTTCTCATTATCTCGTGGTAATAAGTACATCCTTGTCACCGTTGACTACCTATCCAAGTGGGTGGAAGCTAAGGCTTTGCCCACGAACGATGCTCGTGTGGTAGTCAAGTTTTTGAAAAGCTTGTTTTCTTGGTTTGGAACCCCTCGTACGATCATAAGCGATCGTGGAACCTATTTTTGTAACGACCAATTCGAAAGGGTCCTAAGGAAATATGGGGTTACACATCGGTCTACGGCTTATCACCCACAAACGAGTGGGTAAGTCGAGGTTTCAAACCGAGCGTTGAAGAGGATCTTGGAGAGATCGATTGGAGAAAACCGACAATCGTGGTCGAATAAGTTGGACGATGCTTTATGGGCCTTTCAGATCGCTCATAAGACACCCATCGGGTGCACTCCTTATAAGCTCGTGTATGGGAAGATTTTTCACTTGCCAATTAAACTCGAACACAAAGCTTATTGGTCCCTTAAGCATTGTAATGATGATATTGAGACCGTGGGAAAACACCAGAAAATGAAATTGAATGAATTGGATGAATTAAGAGATATTGCTTATGAAAATTCATTGATTTACAAAGAAAAAACTAAAAATTTTCATGACTCAAAAATTAAAAACCGGGTTTTTAACATTGGAGATCAAGTGTTGCTTTTTAACTCACGATTAAAAATCTTTTCCGGCAAGTTGAAATCTCGTTGGTCCGGTCCATTCACTGTTACCCAAGTTTTTCCTTATGGGACGATTGAGCTAGCTCAAAATGATGGCCCCAATTTCAAGGTGAATGAACATAGGTTGAAGCACTACTTTGGCGGGGAAGTTCCCTCCTTGAACTACCTCGACCAAATCACCTTCCCCAATGATAATTAGTATTGAGGGGATAGAGTCGAGCTCATGACTCGGTAATCAAAAACGAGGTGCCTCGTGGGGGAGTCCCATGCTTATCCATGTACATATCATCGCTTTCTACTGTAGTAACGTAAGGGGATTTGTGCCCTTCCATCCTTTGTTCCGTGGTTGTTTGTGAATTGTGGTTTATAGATGATCATGATCTTCACGATTGGAGCCTCTCGTGTTCGTTTTATGAGAGCCCTCGATCGTTCGCTTTGAAGAATTTCTCAATATCCATGATATATCCTTATATGTTCTAGCCTTAGGTTTTTACCACACTTCATAAACGGCTTTAAATTTAACGGTTACACCCTTTTCATGCTAGATTATGCATTCGACTACGTCTCTAGTATGGGGGTTTCCAACCCTTAGATTCGAAACATTGAGGACAATGTTTAACTATAGTATGGGAGGATGAATAGATACTTTCCTTGCCAAACCTTCACGCTTTCCAAAGTTTATCTTTCTATTTAACGTTTTGTTGCAAAATAAGGCTAAAAAGGGCCAAATTTTAAAACTTTTCTCATGTTTTATAAGTGTTTGAAGACACGAATGTAGATTTTTCGATGGCGAGAATAAGAGTAATTTTTGACTCGACCGTGCGTGTTGAGCACTTAGCTTCGATTCCTTAACTTTACGTTAGGCTAAGTCTCTTAAATGAGGACGAGAAATAATAGAGTTAATTATAAGTTACTATGCTAAACGTAGAGTACTCGTATTCTTTCAAAAACTCATGTTTTCTAGTTGTTTGCTTATTCTCCCTTCGCTTGTATATATATTTTGCTTAATAAGTATTGGCTTAGCGGTTTAGTCTTGATTGTTGGTTTCTAGTCTTTTCTAGTAGCTTCCATGTAATTAAATTGGAAATAAATTAAGGTATCGCCAGCGTCACGGTTTTAAAGTATTGGAAACCCGAATAATTGAAAGCTTCACCTAATAATAAGATTTCAAGTGCTCACCTAAATCAAGCAAACAACTTGAAGCTCACACGGCCGAAAAATCTATGCGAAATTGAAAGTGAATTATGCCTTAATCTTTGAAGCTTTAAAGATCCAAAATTCAGTTTTAGCGTGAGGATATACGTCTTTGGCCATAATAAACACCTCATAGCGAGGTTAAATAAAAGGCAAGGCAAGACCGAAGTCATAATAAAAGCTTCATGGCGAAGTTGAATAAAAGATGGAGGTAAACCTATGATAATAAGGCCCATCCGTTAGGGGGCGTATAAAAGTCTTGGTAATAAGTCTCATGTTCAAAACCGTTATAAAACCGTGTTTATCGATCCTTCTTGTGGACTTAATTTTTTGACATCGTTGTCTATTAGGAGGGGTTATTAATTAGATGGTCTTGGTTACACCTTTATGACTCTATTTTTAGACCTAAATCTCTATTATCGCATAAGTAAAAAATGTATCCTCGTGAACATTCAAGACAAAAATAAAATATAAGAGATACAACTTAGGAAAATGGGAGGATAAGTACGTGATTATGGCATATGAGTAGTGTTAGCATTACTAACTATAATGAAAATGATCTCGTTGCACGCTTAGCATGGAATTGGGGTGAAAATCGAGGACGACGAAATTATTTCTAACGAAGCATTCACGTGTTATTATTCTATGAACCTAAACATCCCATTTTGCGATGAAAATCATACATTATGTCTAAAACACAAGTAGTAGTAATAGTAGTAGTGTAGTAATTTTATTATTTAATAAAAGTGCATAAAAATGAATTTTAGAAGTGCTACGATACTTTATTCTAGCATTGCGTGAGGGCACGATAATGGTTTAGTATGGGGGAGTGATGAGACTTCTTTTATACATAGTCTCATCGTCCAAAATGGGCCTAAAATGCATTAAATATCATGAAATATGCCAAATATATGCTTGTGTTTGTTACATGTGTATTTTAGGTACGGATATTGAGAAAATTACAAAAGATCACAAGAAACAAGCAAAAACGAACACGGGAAACGAAGTCGCACAATGAACCAAGCCCTAATAATGATTTTCCAAGAATAACCCTTGAAGAATTGAATATTGTACAAGAAGGGTCCTCCAATATTAGAGAATTTACACTTTAAACCCTTGTTTATTCATAATTACAAGTTTGGTCCTAAAAGTTTGTCAAAATTACAAAAAGGGCCCTCCACTTTGAAGAATTGGCAAGAATGGTCCCTAAAAAATGAAGACTTGTCCATATTAGTCCTCCAAGAAGTCAATTATACATGTCAACACCATAAAGTTTGAAGAAAATGCCAAAACAACCCTTCAAGAATCATCAAATTACAAGAATTACCACTGAAACTACTTTTGGAAAATATTTGGGGCAAAAGTGTGAAAACTAAAACTTCAGTAACAAAGGAATTCATTTTTCATGCTATTAAACGAAGAATGAAAGAAAGAAGAAAGAAGAAAGAAGAGGGGCTAAATTTGGGCAGACATAAACCTTACCTAGACCAACCCACAACCAACACGTGTCCCACTCACCTTTTCCACCAATGAGAACTCACCATCCTCCCACGTCATAACCCACTCACACCAGACTTTAACCAACCTTAATTAATATTAATTTTGGGCGGTTAACACCTATTTAAACACTAAACAAGATTAAACAGCCTGTTCTTCATGTTCTTGACGAAATTGGGCATTCCTTAATTACTTGTAATTAAGCCATAACCTTTTCCAGATTTATGATTAATGGTGTCCTAATCATAACCCAACCCAAATCACTTGCCACATCACCACACAAGTCACATGTTAAGTCCCCTGCTACAAAGGTTGAGGAACAAGCCAAAAATTGCTGGCCATCCAACGCCCCACATTCAGCTTACTTCCTAAGCACTCCTATGGAGCCTTTGATACAATTCCATCCTTTACACCTCACACAAACAGCCAAGAGAACTTCACATGAGTCCAAGGTTTTCAAAATCTGCAAGGGTATTTTGGGACTTCTACAAGTTAGGGTTTACGTTTTTTATGCTTTCTAGTTCATCATTGTAGCCTATATAAAGGCATAGGGCTGCAACATTAGTCTTTGCTCTTGGTTTTTCCTTTATCACAAATCTGTAAATCCTTCTTTCAATTTATGAAAAATTGTTTGATATTGCTGATGAAATCAAGTGCCAACTTTAATCTTTACTTTTTTATGTTATATGTTTGTGATTGTTAAGACTCAAAACCTGTTTTCAAAGATTGTGCAAGAAACTGCATAATTTTCTAAAACTTGATATTTTGCTAAGTTCTTGGTTCAAACCCTTGGAATTTTTGGATTGCAAGTGATTATAGCACCCTGATAAGAAGCTTATCAAGGTGTTGTAAGCTTGTGGTTTGGGGATAATCAAGGAGTGGGAACAAGGTTGCATTAATCAACCTTTCTCTACTTTCCTGTTTTATATAAATTCCGCCTTTAACCTTGTTGAATCTTAGCAGGTGTTATTGGAAGCTTGTGTCTTGTTTATCTAGACACATCAGCTCAAAAATTCGTGAGTGGGGATGTACATTCATGAGGTTTGAGCCTTCTTACCCAAAATCTGATAAAATACTTGATTTTTGGTGATTTTGTGTTCCGCTGTTATAATTGTTGTTCTTGTGCCTTAAATCTGCTTGTTACTACATAATATTGATGATATGATGCTTGAATAGGCTTCGGTAAAATTGAATCACACATTTGCTTTGTTAAATCTCTGATTAAATAGTGAAAGGGGTGTTTGGGTTTACTGATTTGAGCTTGCAATTTGATTTTGAGTTATTGTTAAGTATTGTTTTGTGCTTGTATCTGATAAATACTTGGTTGAGTGCTATTGTCTGCAAGTTTTTGGCTTTTGAACATCATATTCTTAATTGTGCTATATCTTGTTGAAATCTACTTGTTTTGACCTAAGATCTTGGAAACACATAGATTGTATGCATGCTTAGGGCTAACAAGTGATTAAAATTTTTTTATATAACCTGTTAAGAAGATTTGAGGGTTTGAAATTGGATTTGTGGTCAAGTACAGCAGCAAAGTTTGAAGTCTGCTTGTTCTTTGTTCATCAGTAACATCTATTGGCTTGAATCTTTATCTAAACTTTGAATCATTGCATGAAACCAGTTAATTATGTTCACTTGAATTAATATAAGCTGTTGTGTGCATTTGGTTCAATTTGGTTGGCTTATTCTTGCTAAAACTGCTTATTTGTGTGAAAACTGCTTATGAACATGTCTGTGTGCTATCTGGTGATCTTTTGATTAAACTGTACTAATTGGCTGAAAGGATTTGTGTTTTTGTGATTGCTATTGACTCCTTATAACCCACTGGTTATAAGGGTGCCTTTGTGTGGCTTGAATGCAACAAAAATCCATATAAGACAAAAAGTCAAAATAGTCAAGCAGTGGGAACTCCTTTCCCCTGTTGCTAGCCACTGCTAGTGTAAATTGTTCACCAGCTTATTCATAAGCCATTTTGGCTTATCCAGACTTTCAACAACTTAGTTTTTGTAATCAATCTTCCTTATTTGACCCATTGAACTAATCTAGAGCTTTTTAGGGTTTGACTTTTAGGTTTGACTAGAAAACCAAACAAGTTGACTTTTAACATAAGTGCTTATTGCTTTTTCTAACATATTCATTGTGCTTATTTGAAATCTTTTTGATTATTAAGCTTAGTTTGGTTATTTAAAACCTTTTGCAAGTTAAATCAGCACTTGAAGTCGTCTAGAACTCAAAAACGACTATTTTGTCGTTTTCTATAGAGAGCTTTTGCTTATTTTAGGCTTATTTCTTGGGCTTTTTCAAAATTTCTTTTCACAGATCTCTTAAGTATCCCAAAATAAGCTTGTGTGTCAAATTAGAGCTTATGGCATTAGCTTATGGCTTAATGGGCCAAAAAGCCCATTAAGAATAAGCTGTTGACAATTAAGCTGTGATAAACTCATTTTCAACATTTGGGCATTTAGAGTTTTGTTCTTAAAATTGAATTTTGAGTCAGTTAGGTGATTTTGGGCTTATTTGGACAACGTTTTGCTTATTGGGCCAAAAAGCCCAATATAGTGGACTGTTTTTCATATTGGCCCATTTTAAGGCCCAATAGGGGTGTTTTGGTAATTTCAAGTTCATTTATGTGTTTATTAAGTTAAAATAAACTAGTTTTCAACTTTTTATAATTTTTTTATAAATTTTGGATTTTTATTAATATTTTATTATTATTTTATTATTAAAAATTAAATTTTAGAATTTTGAAAGTTTTTCATTTTTACTAGTTTAAATACATTAAGTTAGGAATTTTAATTTTTTTAGATTAATTTTAGAGTCATTTGATTTATTTTTAGAATTAATTTAAGTTTTTATAGTTTTTAATCATTTTTAAATAGTTTTAATTAATTTTAAATTTTTCAAAAATAGTCTTTAATTTAGTTAAGTCATTTTAGAGGTTTACAAGTTAAAAAATCTCATTTTGGACTGTTTGTTAATTAAATAGATTTTTTGGGCTTTAATTAGCATTAAAAAATTAATATTTAATTAAATAAAAGGTTTGAGTGATTTTTGTTGATCCCAAACTTAGTTCGATTTAGCTTTATGTATACGAGATTAGATCAAGTAATACACTTAGAGAAACCTTTGTATATGCTTATGATAATCTAAGTGTTATGCGGAATTAACACTTAAACAAGAACACACAATGATATAAACAAACTTTCACTTTGATTAATAATATCAAACTTGCTTACAATGAAAGTAGTTTACGAATGAAAACTTATATCAAACATTAACCTAAAGGTCTTCTTTTATAGACATAAGAAGCCTTGTACAATAATCTACGTATCAGCTATTCTAGGTAAAGATAAATATAGAAAATACAATGTTGTTCCTATCTTTACTAGAAGTAATCTAGAATACAATAAACGCGTAGAGTATATCTTCCCATCAGTGCTTGTCTTCAATGTGTCAACGCTTGACTTTATCTTGTCAACGCTTGAGCTGTCAGCGCTTGTTTTGTTCTTGTCAACGCTTGTTTTACTCTTGTCAGCGCTCAAGTGATCTTGCCTTAATTTATTCCCAACAATCCTCCCCTAAACTTGATATCCACTCTTATGATCAAGTTTCTGAATAAGTATTAAGGACTAGGAGGAATCTTACAAACCTTCTCATATTGATAATGAATAAATCTGATCAAATCTTTTGCCACGTCACTTGAATAATCTATTTCCAGCTGAGTGTCCTTCATCTTCTCCAAAATAGCCTTGGATATGAAATACTGACCATCCACAAGTAGATACTCAGCAAACTTTGTAGAACTCAAATGGTAAACACCAGCAGCTGAATATAACCTCCATTGAAGACCATTGAGGTCATCTTCAAGATCCTTCCAAATTGCAGGATCCTCATCTTTTGGTCCACACATTCTTTTGAATGTGGACCAAAGTTTTATTCCATTAGCTGAAGTTGGTGCTTCAGCCTCATACTTGGTCTTCAGCAACCTCCAAAGGTCCACCAAGTCTTATCTATCACAACTTGCAAACAAAGATATGAGAGTGGTAAAAGTGTGTACCTCTTTGCCATATCTGCCAATCTTCCAAAACCCACATTCATCTTCTTCATAGCTCACAATTGGGTTCCTGGAATCTAATGGTAACACTTGCACCATATCTGAAGCTTCCAAAGGTGAGAGCTTGAGGCTCTTTCTGATGACAGCTTCACTTGGATATAGTGGATCCATATCTTTGGGAAACTCAAATGAAATATAGCTCCCTTCTATCCCTTTTCAATTATGAGAGAATGTTGCTTGCCTTGTGTTTCAAAATTACATGGCAATCCTTCTGAACTCTAAGAAGAATCTCCAAACCCCATATTTGATCTGAAATGGTCAAGTCTGGATTCTCCATACATCTTTCTTCCCAAGCATTGTACATTTGAACCACCTCTGGTATGTCAAAGTCAACCTGCAATTTCAACTCTCTCAGCTTCTCCTCAGCCAACTCATCACCATACTCAAGTCTTTCTGGTTCTATAATCATCACACTTGAGTCTGAGCTAGCTCCATCACTTCCTTCTTCTGAAGTCACAACAAATAGTGACTCCTTTTTATCTTGTTCCATGATTTGTGCAGCTAATCTTCTATCAAACTCAACTTGAGCTGCATCCTTTGGAACAATCTCTTCTACCATTATACCCTTACCCTTATCTGATGGTGCAATGGTTGGTAAGGTAGATGGTGATACCTGTGTAGAAACCTCCTTGATGATAGATGATGACTGGGATACATCACCTTCATGTGCAGGTCTGTCAACGCCCAATTTTGTCCTATCAGCGCCCAAAATATTTCTGTCAGCGTCCAAATTTTCCTTGTCAACGCCCAAATATCCTCCCTCAGCGCCTTTTGTAACCTCTCTCAACATAGCTGTAAATGATAAATTCAAGTTGGTAGGAGAGACTAAGGACGTATCAAAACCTGTTTGTTTCTTCAAAGTTGTAAGGGCCTCAGAAACATCCATTGATTGACCATCATGACTGCCCTTATCACTCAGATTTATTGGATCTTCCTCCCCTTTGGAAGATTCCTCCATACCCCTCCTTGCACTAGCACTCTCCAAAACAACAATCCTCTCCCTCAATTGCTTGAGTTCAAGGCCTTGTGAGCTGACAACTTGTACTAAGTCTGCATTTTGCTTTTGCAAGCTTATGCAGACTGCCGTCAATTCCATAAGAGTCATTGGTTCCAGTCTGCCCTCTTCTGAAATGGGGATTTGACCTCCCAAGTCAGATTCATTGGGCATGGATGAGGACTTAATGATGGTGGGACTGCCTTGGCCAGCATCTAAGCCAGAACCAATAGTCCCAGCCTCATCCAGGTCACCAGCCATACTTGTGGTGGTGGTTCTCTCTGCTACATGGCTAGGACCACCAGAGGAGAACACTCCAGTAGTCCTTTGGCGTTTCATCAACCTATATTCAGGGGGTGTGGAAGATGGTGTGGAAGAATGGGTGGATGTGGGTTGGTTAAGGGGTGTTTGGGTTTGTGAAGGTTGTGTGTCAGTGTTGAAGGGATCTTGGTCAAGTTGCATATGATCAGGTGAAGGAATGGGTTCAGGTATTGGGTCAAGTTGTGGTAGAGGGTCAATTTGTGGTTGGGGGTCTGGTTAGGGTTGTGCTGCTGCAATAACAGCAAGCATAGCTTGGGTTAAAGGTAGGTCACAATGGGGTGGTGAATTCATCTTCATAAAAATAGCTTTCTTTTGCTCAGGGATCTTATAAAAATCATTGTGATCCCTTGAGCAGTAACCTTGGACATCAAAAACCATTTGTAGAAAACGGGGATAAGCTAAAGTCATTTTGTTCCCCTTGTTTTTACACATGCCCTCAAAAATCATTTTGGAATAATTAAATTTTTGCCCTGTTGCAATGCACACAATAGCACTTGCAATAGATCTATTGATCTCATTGTGTGCAGTGCATTTGGGACTCAAACATTGAAGGAGGACATGTATGAGGTACTTCCAGGCTGGGGGAAATTCCTGCTTATGATACTTGTTTAAGGTACCTTCATCAGGAAAAGGATATCCCAAAGCCCTGAGCCCTTGTTCTATTTCATTTATGGGAAGGGTGGCTATACCATCAGCATCATCAAGATGCAAGGCTTGGCGTACCAAGGCCTCAGTAACCACCCAAGGTCTCCCATGAACAATAGAAGTTAATGTAGTCACTCTATTAACTGTTGAGGAACTAACAGTGTTCCAAAACTGTTTAATATGTGTGACTGGAATGAGTGGTGCATGAGAAAGAGCATACCTTAAAGGGGATGCGTTCAAATACGCCACCATTTGTGTGTATTGGGGAAACAGAGCATCATCAGCTTCAAGATACGCAATCATGTTGTGTTGAGATCTGAACCCCAATTCCAGTTCTGATGGTTTAAACTTTGGTGCCATTGATGAAAGCTGTTAAATTTGAGTGAAGAAGATGAAGTTGATAAGAGAAAATTGTGTTAGACAAGAATTATAGATACCCTGTTTAAAATAGGAGCCAAATTTATAGGAGAAGAAAATGCATGTGATAGGCCCAAAAAGAGGCAAGTATTTTCAAAAATCAATCATGAAAATATTGAAAAATCATAAGTTTATCTTATGCATTAAATGTAAAGTAACAACTCCCAAAATTACGGCCTAAAAATATGTCAAAAAGTAACAACTGGGTAGGACCCATTGAGTGTCAACGGTAAAAAATAACCTATCAACGACCAACGGCTATAATCTTGTCAACGTTTGCCTATAGCCATGTCAGCGTCTAAGTTGGTCACAACAACGCTTGGAAAATTCTTGTCAACGTCCAAAAATAAAAATGTTTTAAAAATAAAAAATGACCTTAACAAGTAATTTATCCTAGAGAAGATAACCAAAAAGCTGATAATTATTATAGGGCGGCAAGCACTGTCCAGTTATGCACACTTGCTTAAGCAAGATAGACATAACAGTCCTCTAGTGTCCCTTGCTAACCAAAACTCTTAACAACCAAGTTATCTTACAAAATTCCTTGTTACTCCCAGGTAAATCCCATAACAAAATTATTCCCAAGACTCCCAACAGACCACAACCAATTCTAGGCCAAAAATGTCTAGGTAGCATGCATAGTATATCAACTTTGCATGCTACAGTGCCTCATGATTTAGTAAAACTAACTCATACTCACCTGTGGACACAATCTAGAATTGTGATAAGAGTATCATATGGATACCCAAACATCCTAAGGGTTCCTAAAACCTCCCCTTAAACTATGATACATAAGTTGTCAAAAATATGCATGAACATAAAAATTTATATCAAGATAGGAATTGAAAATTCCAACCATCATCCATAAATAAAAACTTGTCCAAATGCTTCTCCATTGATCCATAAGCAACTCTGTATCCAATGGTATACTGCTAACACCATCTGCACATTTAGATTGAAAACCACAAAACTAACATTGTTGCTGACAACGCCCCGATAACACATGACAGCGTTGAGGGAAGATTTGTCAGCGTTAGACAATTATATTGCTGACAACGTTGCAAAAACACTTATCAGCGTTCAAGCAACCATAGTCAGTGTTAAAAAAATATAGTGGAAAATCTAAATCATAAATAAGACCAATAACAATGCATCATCCTGAACATAATTTTACAAAAAGACTAAACACATATTATGTGAGATTAACCATTCCAATACTTGTTACCAAGTATTGAAATATCCCAGCATCAAAAGGTTTTAGTAAATCTGACACATTTCCTCAGTGTCTACCCTATCTGGTTGTATTAAACCTTTCTCAAAGCAATCTTTAATAAAATGGTGTCTAATTTCTATGTGTTTAGTTTTAGAATGATGTACAGGATTCTTAATGATGCATAAAGTGCTGTTATTGTCAACAAATATCTTGGTATGCATGAAATTATACCCATAGTCCAACAGCTGGTTCTGAATCCACAAAACTTGGCCACAACAAGCAGCTGCAGCCACATACTCTGCTTCAGTTGTAGAATTAGCCACCACTGTTTGTTTCTTGCATTGCCAAGATATCAACCTGCTCCCAAGAAACTGACATCCACCAGTTGTGGATTTCCTATCAAATTTATCACCTCCATAATCACTATATGAATATGTAATCAGCTCCAATGGTGAATCCTTTGGGTACCACAAACCAAGACTAGGATAGCCTCTTAGGTACCTAAAGATCCTCTTCACAGAATAAAGGTGACATTCTTTGGGAGTCACTTGATGGCGTGCACAAGCACACACAGCAAACATGATGTCAGGTCTAGAGGCAGTAAGATACATCAATGATCCAATCATGGATCTATAGTGCCTGACATCAACATCTTTCCCATCTCCAATCTTTCCCCAAGGGTGTTCTCTATCCATAGGAGTAGTAGCCCTCTTTTCATGTGGAGAAAAGCCAAACTTCTTCAAGATCTCAGCAACATATTTATCATGGGAGATGAAGATACCATCTTCTTTCTGCTGAACTTGTAAACCAAGAAAGAAGTTCATCTCCCCCATAGCACTCATCTTGAATTTGTATGTCATAAGCTTAGAGAAATCCTCACTCATCTTCGGATCGGTAGACCCAAAAATGATATCATCAACATAGACCTGCACAAGCAACACATCCTTGCCTTTCTTCTTTGTAAATAGTGTCTGATCTATGGTGCCCCTCTTGAATCCATTGTCCACCAAATAGGTAGACAAAGTACCATACCATGCTCTAGGGGCTTGATGAAGGCCATACATAGCCTTTTTGACTCTATACACTTTATCTGGATTCTCTGGATCCTCAAAACCTGGAGGCTGTATCACATATACTTCCTCAACAATAGTTCCATAGAGGAAAGCACTCTTGACATCCATTTGATAGACTGTGAAGCCCATGCAGGATGCATAGGCAAGAAAAATCCTAATAGCTTCAATCCTTGCAACTGGTGCAAAGACCTCCTCATAGTCTATCCCCTCCTCTTGTGTATATCCCTGAGCCACTAACCTTGCCTTGTTTCTGACCACAATGCCTCTTTCATCTCTCTTGTTCCTTAGAACCCATCTTGTCCCTATAGGTCTGACATATTTGGGACAATCAACCAGCTCCCAAACATCCTGAATTGCAAAATGGTGAAGCTCATCCTGCATTGCTTCCACCCAACTTGGTTCTTTGAGAGCATCAAATATTTTCTTGGGTTCCTGTTGTGAAAGAAAACAGGCAAACAAACATGCTTGCACAAGAGGGGTATCAACCTTCTTGTGTATATTGGCAATAAACCCACCAAGACCTTGATGAGATCTTCTAGTCTGAACTGGAGTATCAACATTACCAATGATTTGAGAAGGAGGATGATTCTTCATAACTGATGTAAGTACTCCTCCCTCAAAAAGTCTGGTATCTTCAACTTCATTCTCCATGTTGCCAATACTTTTTCATCAGACTCTCTTTCATCAACATGAGGATGAACCTCTTCATATATATTGGAAGGTTCACCTTGTTCAAAAATGGAAGAGAAAAGATGGGCAGAATTGTTGTCAACGCCTGAATCTTGTTTGTCAGCGCTTGGGCTAACAACGCTTGAACTGTTGTTGTAAACGTCTGATCCATCAACGTCTGAATTGGTCTTGTCAGCGCTAGATTTGCCTTTGTCAGCGCCTGAAGAACCATGCATGTTTGTATCTGGTGGTACTTGGAAACCACCATTATCTTTTCCACCACCAGCAGCAGCAAAAGCATCTGTCCAAAAGGTCTGAGAAAACCAGTATTAGGTTTTCTACCCCAAAGTAACTCATAAGGTGTTTTGTTCTGAATTTTGTTAACCAATGCTCTATTTTGCACATAACAAGCTGTATTAACAGCCTCAGCCCAAAAGGCTATAGGAAAATGAGCATCAGCCAACATTGTTTTGGCTGCTTCAATTAGGGTTCTATTTTTCCTCTCAGCAACCCCATTTTGTTTTGGGGTTCTAGCAATACTAAATTGCCTTGTAATTCCTTTCCTGGCACAGAAATCATCTAGCTTCTTATTTCTAAACTCTCCACCATTATCACTCCTAAGCATTTTAACCTCATTGCCAGACCTCTTCTCAATCTGAGTGATAAAATCAATTAGAATATCATCTGTGTCACTCTTCATAGCTAGAAAGAATGTCCAAGTAAACCTAGAAAAGTCATCCGTGATGACAAAGCAATATGACTTACCATTCAAACTTTCTATATTGGTTGGACCAAAGAGGTCCATGTGTAGCATATGAAGAGGTCTAGAACTAGTGTGCACCTGTTTGGACTTGAATGAGACCTTGTGCTGCTTGCCTTTAAGACACGCAACACAAGAGTGGTCATTGTGGAAGGCCTTCTCAGGCAAACCATCAACTAAACCAAGCCTCACAAGTCTATTTATATTTTTAAAATTTATGTGCCCTAGTCTCCTGTGCCACAAATTACTCTCATCTACTGAGGCCTTAGCTTAAAAACAAGACATATTATTAATCATTTTAATCCCATTTAAATTACATTATATATGTCCTTATGCCTAGGTGTTCTATACTCAATATATTTCTCATCAGGGATCTTAAAATCCTTGCTTAACACCAAACACTCAGTATCAGTAAACAGAACTTTATTTTGGTTATCACAAACTTGTGATACACTAAAAAGGTTGTAATCAAGTTCTTTTACCAGGAAGACGTTCTCAAAACGCAAATTCTTAGTGAGAAGGGTTCCTTTGCCTGTGATAGTACCATATCCGCCTCCAAAGTAAACCTTATCACCATCCTTAATGGGAGTGAAGTTAGTCAAGTAGTCTTCCTTCCCTGTCATGTGCCTTGAGCATCCACTATCCCAATATCCATAATCATTGACCTGTTTTTGAATGCCCTGCACATAAAGAAAACAAATTAGTTTTCTTTGGGAACCCAAGTCTTAAAAGACTTGGATTCATCTGGTTGTTCAATAAGAACAGACTTAGTTCTCACAACAACCCCATTTTCATCCTTCTTAGGATGAAATACCTAGTTAACCCCAATAGGTTTGGTAATGACCTTTGAAATGTAATTAAATCTGTTGCAGGTCATTAAAATCCTATTATCATTAGGGTTTTGATCTTTCTTGGGTCTCCATGTTAAGCTTGAAGAACCTTTAGACCCCTTACCCTGTGGTTACAAATATTTAGGTCTGGTCACGTTTCTGTCAGCGTTAGAATTTGACTTGTCAACGCTGAATTTACCCTTGTCAGCGTTGAACCTAGGGTTTGCTACAGAAACCCATTGCCTATTAGACCAGGTATTTGTCTTTTGAAATAGTCTTTGTCCATGAGTGTTAGACCCTCTAGTAAAGAATGGGGTAGGTCTAATCACTTGTGGACTTTGCTGCACACAAGGTTTGGGTCTGACAACGTTTGACTTCCTAACAACGTTGACTTTGTTCCTGTCAGCGCTAAAATTGTTCTTGTCAACGCTGGCTTTGGGAGCGTTGACACACTTGTATGCCAAGTGTGAAAATCTACCACAAGTGTAACAAGCTTTTCTAGACACAACCTTAGGTCTAGAAGAGAAGAAGCCTGTTCCATTATTGCTAACTTGGCTCTTGGGTGACCTAGTATTACTATACATCTCTACATATTTAATGCTAGGTTTTCTATCAGTGTTTGAGCCTAGGTCAACAACTTTACCAGTGAGTGGGTTAGTAACCTTAATGGGTGTTGACTCATTGGGACTTTCACATAATAAGCCACCCTTAACAAATAAAGTAGGGTTAGCTTTCTTCCATTCATTCAGGTCAGTCAACTTTTGATGATACTCTTCAACAGGAGTGACAACTCTTGGTGGAGGAATGAATTCCTCCTCTTGGAGCTCTGGCAAACCAGTCCAAGATAGGTCCTTTTGTTGGACACCATAGAAGTCACCAGCTGGTGGTGGAACCAAAGAGTAATCATTCATTCCAATCCCAGTCATGTCCTTAGGATCCCTTTGTTTACCCACACATTCTCCTAGGGTTTGGGTGGCTCTATCAAATCTTTGAATTTTAAGGCCAACATTATCTTTATTCTTAATGACCTCATCTAACTTAGCCTGTAACTCACCATTAACCCTTTCCATGATATTTCTAATATCCATACTAGCATCTAACTCATGTTTTAAAATATTGATTTTATCTTTTAAGTCAAATTCCATTTTCTTGTATCCAGAAACGATTTTCTCAGTTTCAGTGAGAGCTAGTTGGTAATTAGACAATTTAAATCTTTCAGTACTCATATCATCTAATAATCTTAACACCTCTTTGTTAAGTCTTTCAGTATTTAACCTACAACCTTTGCTACAAAAAGCGTCATCATATACCTCATTATCAGATAAAGAGGAGGAGTGTGCCATGAGAGCATATTCAACATGCTCTTCTTCTTCAATATCAGCAACCAAAGCTTTATCCTCTTCAACATTCTTAGCCAGATAGCTCCAATCCCATCCCATACCATCAATTCCTTGAACTGCAACCATGGCTTTGGAATCCTGAGCTTTAACAACCTGACTTGAGGGTCTACCAGCATCAGATCTTCTAGGAGATCTGCACTCCCTTATGAAGTACCCCATACGATGACAGTTGTAGCATTCAACTTTGGATTTATCAAATCCAGCTGTGTCTTTAGCATTGAAGGTCATCTTCTTTTTAAACCTTCTGTTCCACCTATTTGCTCTTATACTAGCAAGAGCCATGTTCCACTTGATGTCCATCTCTTCCAAGTGCTCATCACTTATCTGCTCAAGGTCCTCATATGTAATCACTGAACCATTGGGCAGAGAAGCAATATAAGCACATACAGTATCCAAATCTAAACCAGCAGGTTTAACTCTTGGGGAGTCACTCTTGAATGTGTCAGCGTCTGAATAGGAGACGTTGACAGGACTTGTTCCAGCGCTGACATATGATGATCCAGTAACTGGATGCATGTAAGAGTCCTTCTGATTGAATTGACCTTCACTATGAGAGAAGAAGGCCATGTTACTGTTGGTAGTCTTGCTTCCATGCTCTAAAAGAGTTTCATCTTCCAACAACCTTAGTTTGTTGTAGATGTCATCAAACGAGGAGCTCTTGTAAGTATTGTTGGCAAGAATAGATCTTGCCTCAATCTTCCATGCCTCACCAAGACTTTTAAGAAAGGTAGCATTGATGTCGACATCACCAACTTGTGTCCCCATGAAGGACAACTTGCTTGTAATGTCAAGCAATCTGCTTCTCACACTACTCAGTTTCTCAGTGGGTTGAGCTTTGAAGACAACATAATCATGCATGAGTTGCTTTTTCTTTTCTTCCTTAGTGTCTGCATTGCCACCATATGCAACTTCAAGAGCTTCCCAAAGATCCTTAGCAGATTCATAGCCTCTATATTTATGCTGGTTTTCTTGTCCCAAAGAGACTTTAAGAACATTTAGGGCTTTCATGTCAACCCTTTTCTTTGCTATGTCATCAACAGCCACAGCTCTACCATCTCTAGGTTTTTCTTTCTTATCCTCTTCAGAACATCCAGCAACAGCTGTTCTTGCAGCAATGGCATTAGCAATCTTTTGGGCTTTATTGAATGTGTTTCCATATTCAATAATCTCCCAGAGTGTGTAGTCATAGATCCCCAGATATTGTTCAAAGTTGAACTTCCACAAGTCAAAGTTGGTTGCATCAAGCATGGGAATCTTGATGTTTGGTAAAGCTGAGGAGGAGGAGGTTATTGCTTCAGACATGATGTTGTTAGGGTTTTTGAGAAAATTAGGGTTTTGGTGATTTTTAGGGTTCTTGTGTTCTTTAAGATCAAAAGTTCCTCAACAAGCTCTGATACCACTTGTTGATCCCAAACTTAGATCGATTTAGCTTTATGTATACGAGATTAGATCAAGTAATACACTTAGAGAAACCTTTGTATATGCTTATGATAATCTAAGTGTTATGCGGAGTTAACACTTAAACAAGAACACACAATGATATAAACAAACTTTCACTTTGATTAATAATATCAAACTTGCTTACAATGAAAGTAGTTTACGAATGAAAACTTATATCAAACATTAACCTAAAGGTCTTCTTTTATAGACATAAGAAGCCTTGTACAATAATCTACGTATCAGCTATTCTAGGTAAAGATAAATATAGAAAATACAATGTTTTTCCTATCTTTACTAGAAGTAATCTAGAATACAATAAACGCGTAGAGTATATCTTCCCATCAGTGCTTGTCTTCAATGTGTCAACGCTTGACTTTATCTTGTCAACGCTTGAGCTGTCAGCGCTTGTTTTGTTCTTGTCAACGCTTGTTTTACTCTTGTCAGCGCTCAAGTGATCTGGCCTTAATTTATTCCCAACAATTTTTGATTTTTTTGTAAACTCTAATTACATTTTTAGGATTTATTGCAAATTTCTAGGATTTTTAGGTTAATTTTTAAATTTTGTCATATTCTACGGTTTTACGTGCACGACTTTTCGTCTTAGTTTAATTCATAATCGTAACCGTCATCCTTTCTCTTTTTCTTTTCTTATAAACTTTAATCACAAAGTTAATCATTTCTTTACACAACACACTTGCCTCCTTGGGAAACGAACTTTGAACTTAATTTAGTCATTAGTGCTTGGTTTTCCTAAACCGACACTTAATACTTGCCACTTTTACGCTCTTTTCCTAAAGAGTAGTAAAACCACTACATCAATCCTCGTGGACAACGTTCAACGCACAAGTGCCCTAAAAAGACTGGGTGACCTTAGAGAGGAAGGAGTGCAACTCCGAACTCTCGAGATCAACAGCCTCGAAGGAATCGACGTAGTCGATCTAGAAGAAGGGGACGATGTCCCAACGATGACTCTTCCAGCTTAGAATCAGATTCCCGCCATTGTAAATGCCTCAGAAAGGACGATACGTCCTCACAAGATACCTCTGACAGTGACACATGACACTATAAATCCATTCGTTGACGTCGTAAGTGCAATGATGAGAACCTATCTCTTCCATGGCGTTGTGAGAAAGTCAATGCGTTCACGAGCCGCATTCGAAACTACTCGAAAAACGAAAAACGACGAATGATGGTTGTAAATTTACGTCTTTTAGGAAAAAGAGCGTAAATAGGGTAAGTACGAAGATTTAGGAAAATCGTGCACAAATGACCCTTTGTGTGGTATCGTTCTCAAGGAGGCTTGGTGTGTGTGTGATGAGATGATTAATTTGTGAGAAAAGAGAAAGAATAAGAAAAATTACACTAAAAATCTAGGCATTTAAAGGCATACTGAATTTATCAAGTCTAAGCAATAATAAGAACATGCAAATCCTATGAAACCTAACCAAACTCAAAACCAATGATAAAAATAAACTACGACTGATAAATTAAGTGTGTTAGGGCAGTTTTCAAGTCAACAGCTTATCAACCTTGTAGCTTAAACCCTTATCCCAAACAACCTTTAAGTTCTGAGAATTAAATTTTAACAAACTAAATGCATACAAATTTAAACAAAAACTGATTCCAAGTTTCTAGACATGCATCATAAGCCTAAGGGAACATGATTAAACAGGAAAAATAACAAATAGGCAGATTCACACCAACTTCATATAAGCTCAAATAAAACTTCTCAATAAATTAGCCAAATGGTTTTAGCTTGGTACCTGCTTATGCTTTCCAAAGGGCTGATCTAAGGGTATTAAGTAAGCTTTAGAAGTGTAGAAGAAGCCTGTTGTAGGAGTCCAAAGAAGGACCCTAGGCTAGACAATATCTTCAAACATGAAAGAAATAGAATGACTTAAATGAGGACTTGTTGCTTCCTTGTTACCCTGCACAACACCACAAGACAAAAAGAAGCACCTTCAAGCTTATATAAGCTGATGCTCATAAGCTTGTATCAACAAATTATGAGCAGACTTATATAAGCAGTAAGTTGTGAGTAAAAACAAGTAACCAAAATCTTTAGACAAGATTTGAAACCACCAATTTTCTAAAAACTGAAATCCTTTTAAAACCAAATACTAAACCTTCAAAACCACTTGAGATTAATCAACTCAAACTCAATAAGCTAATCTCATGTATCCACTTTCACTTCTACCTGAGATTGGTTTAAGGTTTGAGTTGAAAACCAAAGAAAAATGTTTTCCTTTACCTTTTCTTTCCACTTAAATACTTAAAAACAAAGGAGAACCTCACACTTATACAACCTAAACAAGAAATCCTACCCAGGATTCTTGTTAATCAAACACTTTTAACCAAAATTTCTCACAAGAAAACAATGGCCATAAAATGCTTAACAAATCAGAAATTAGAACTCAGCTTTTTTTTCACACAAGTCAATATACTTTTTAAACAACTGAAAAGGAATTATATTTTTACTGAAAAATACCAACTTTCATTAATAAAACAGTTTACAAGGACTTGTAAAAAAAACTGGAACAAAAACTAAAAGGGACACAACTCGTCTCCTTTTATAGTACTAGATAGAACAGTTTAGAATACTGAAAAAAATATTACAAAGAAAGGGAAACCCTAAACCCTAATTGACTGAAAGTCCACAATTGCCCTTGGTTTGAAAAATCGAATCTTGGTCAATGAGAGCCCATGTGATTGTCCTTGTTGTAGCAGCTGTCTTGTGATGATCTTGAGTGTTAAAAATTCCTTTGGGGGCAAGAAAACGCATCCAACCGTATGTTTTGTCGATTTTTGGGTTTGGGGATGAAAGTGACGCAGCAGGGGAGGTCCCTACTGCTCACATGGGTTGGTTGGGATCATGGTTTTAGTGTGGGATGGGTTTAGTGGGTCGTTAATTAATAATCTGGAAAAGTATAAACAAAACCCCTTTGTTTTTGGGTTAATTGGACCTGGGTTAAGTTAGGGTTTATAGGGGATTAGCAGGGGTGTTTAATTCATTTTGGGGGAGATTAAAGTTTAAAAAGTGTTTGGGAGGGAACATTTATTTAACTGATTAAATCAGTTAATAACAAGTGGTGGAAGATTGACGTGGTTGAAGGAGTGAGTGTGATTGGTGGGTCAAAAGTCAAAGGTGAGGCGGTGGCTGGTGATTGGTGGGATGAAGTTTCCATGTCTGCCCCAAATAGCCCCCAATCTTTCTTCTTCTTGTCTTTTAACTTCAAACAACTCTTTCCTTTGTAATGAAACTTTTTAGTTTCATACTTTGGCCACAAAAGTTTTATCATAATTGTTCCAAGGGTTTTATATGCATATTTTGCATTCTTCATGGGCCTTTATGATATAATCTTGAAACTTAAGGGACCCAAATGTAATAATTAGGATTTACAAGGGTATTAAGTGACAAGTGTTCAAAAGATGAGGGACCAATCTTGCTAATCTTTAAAACTTCAAGGACTTCAATTGAAATTCATGTTTTGGGTTCGGTTCTTTGTGCGGCTTCGTTTCCCCTGTTCGTTTTTGCTTGATTTCTTGTGATCTTTTGTCATTTTCTCGATATCCGTACCTAAAATACACAAGCAACAAACACAAGCATATATTTGGCATTTTAATGATATTTAATGCATTTTAAGCCCAATTTGGACGATGAGACTATGTATAAAAGCAGTCTCATCACTCCCCCATACTAAACCATTGCCGTGCCCTCACGCAATGCTAGAATAAAGTATCGTAGCACCTCCAAATTTATTTTTATTCACTTTTATTGAGCGATAAACTAGCTACACTACTACTATTACTACTACTTGCGTTTTAGACATGATGTATGTTTTTCATCGCAAAATGGGACGTTTAGGTTCATAGAATAAGAACACGTGAATGCTTCGTTAGAAATAATTTCATCGTCCTCGATTTTCACCCTAATTCCATGCCAAGCGTGCAACGAGATCATTGTCATTATAAGTTAGTAATGCTAGCACTACTCATATGCCCTAATCACGTACTTATCCTCCCATTTTCCTAAGTTGTATCTCTTATATTTTATTTTGTCTTGAATGTTTCACGAGGATACATTGCTTGACTTATGCGAGGATAGAGATTTAGGTCTAAAAATAGAGTCCTAACGGTGTAACCAAGACCATCAAATCAATAACCCCTCCTAATAGACAACGATGTCAAAAAATTAAGTCAACAAGAAGGATCGATAAACACAGTTTTATAACGGTTTTGAACATGAGACTTATTACCAAGACTTTTATACGCCCCCTAACAGAAGGGCCTTATTATCTTTGGTTTACCTCCATCTTTTATTCAACTTCGCCATGAAGCTTTTATTATGACTTCGGTCTTGCCTTGCCTTTTATTATCCACCTCATCGATGGTTTTATTAGCCAAAGACGTATATCCTCACGCTAAGGCGAATTTGGGATCTTTAAAGCTTAAAAGATTAAGGCTTGATTCACTTTCAATTTTGCATAGATTTTTCGGCCTTGTGGGCTTCAAATTGTTTGTTTGATTTAGGTGAGCACTTGAAATCTTATTATTGGGTGAAGCTTTTGATTATTCGGGTGCCAATACTTCAAAACCGTGACGCTGGCGATACCTTAATGTCTTCCTAATTTAATTACACGGAAGCTACTAGAAAAGACTAGAAACCCAACAATCAAGACTAAACCACTAAGTCAATATTATTAAACAAAAAATATTTACAAGCGAAGGGAGAATAAGTAAACAACGAGAACACATGAGTTTTTGAAAGAATACGAGTACTCTACGTTTAGCATAGTAACTTATAATTAACTCTATCATTTCTCGTCCTTATTTAAGAGACTTCGCCTAAAAAGTTAAGGAATCATAGCTAAGTGCTCAACACGCACGGTCGAGTCAAAAATTACTCTTATTCTCACCATCGGAAAACCTACATTCGTGTCTTAAACACTTGTGAAAAATACGAAAATTTTTAAAATTTGGCCATTTTTAGCCTTATTTTGCAACAAAACGATAAACAAAAAGATAAACTTTGGAAAGCGTGAAGGTTTGGCAAGGCAAGTATCTATTCACCCCCCCATACTAAAGTTAAACATTGTCCTCAATGTTTCGAGTTTAGGGGTGCAAACACCCCCATACTAGAGATGTAGTCGAATGCCTAATCTAGCATGGAAAGGGTGTAACCGTTAAATTTAAAGCCGTTTATGAAGTGTGCTAAATACCTAAGGTTAGAACATCAAAGAATATATCATGGATATTGAGATAGTCTTCAAAGCAAACGACCGAGTGCTCCCATAAAATAAACACGAGAGGCTCCAATCGTGAAGATAATGATCATCTAAAATCCACAATTCACTAACAACCACGGAACAAAGGTTGGAAGGGCATAAATCCCCACACGTTAGACTAATTAGAAAGCAATAATATGTACATGGATAAGCATGGGTCTCCCCCATGAGGCACCTTGTTTTTGATAACCGAGTCAAAAGCTCGACTCGAATCCCCCATAAATGTGATCATTTAGGGATAATCCTGGTATGGTCAATTTTTGGTGGGGCTTACATGATAAACAAGGCCCAAAAGCAACCGGTATTAAGGACTAAGTCCTTTGATGGTGCAAAATACCGGGATCGAAGATGGCGTTCTCGTTTTCTTTGGATAAACAAATCAGCGCCACTTCATCATGTGCCGACACAAACCCAAAGGGTTTAAAGAAAATAGATGAGAGGAAATAGAAGGGTGGGACAATGGGCAAGTCACAAAAACCATGAGCTAATCGAGGTAGACTCGCACCAATCAAATAGAAAGATTTTCCATTTATTGCATCGGTGGAAGATCGAGCTTTCCCTTTATAAGCAATTCCGAGATCAAATATCTCGTCCTCGGTGGAGAAAGGGGAGGTAACATAAGGGGCTTCCCCCACACTAGGTCCATACAAAGCATCATCAAAAGGAGAAGATGAGATTGTAGTACTCAAAACACGAGGTGATGACGGAGTTAGCATTGTAGAAAAATCTTTTAAATCCAATTTAATTTTTTTTCCTTTTTCATCTTTTAAACTCTCCTTATGAAAACTCGACTTGATTATGTGAAAAATATTTGGTGTTTCTAAAACAATGTTAATCATACTAAAAATTCTCACATTTGAAAACCGTTTTGGTTTTGGTGGTGGTAAGTTCTCAAAATGTTTGTCAACAAAGAAAACTTCCCCACGAGGGTCAACATATTCATCATCCGAAGAATCATTCGTGATTGGAAACGTAGGCTTAACACTCTTACCCTCCACCGGCGGAGGAGACGAAAAATCGTTTTTATCATCAACTCCTAAAACTCTTTTTGAAACTCTTTTACAAATGTTTTTGATGGGATTAACATTGTTCAAAGACGTGATAGAATACACATGAGAAAGTGTAGAGTTTTGAGTTGCATTTATGACGAGTTCTTCCTCATTGAAACGTAGAGTGGTTTTCCTAGCATGCACATCGATAAGTGCTCTCGAGGTATCCAAAAATGATCGACCTAAAATTAGAGGAACTTTAGGATCGATGGGAATGTCAACAACAATAAAGTCCACGGGATAGTAGAACTTTCCAACTTTCACGAAGACGTCCTCGGCTACTCCACAAGCTAGAATCGTAGAATGATCGGCCATCTCGATTGACATTCTTGAAGGAGTGAGATTAGGAAGATTGAGCGACTTAAAAATCTCAAGAGGCATCAAATTTATACTAGCACCAAGATCGGCCAAGGCGTAGCATTCCTCCATATCTTGTATTGCACATGGGATTAAAAATTTACCGGGATCACCGACTTTTTGAGGTATGTGGCTAAGAAAAACCGAAGAACAACTAGACGACTTTTGCAATTTCTCTTTGTTATTCAACATACTTTTAAAGTTTGCGGCAAAAATTGAGGCATCATGACCAAGGCGTCGGCAAAACTTATATTACAATGCAAGTCACGAAACATTTTCATAAAAAGTTCAAATTGATAATTATTTCGTTCTTGTGCCTTTTCCTTGTTTCGTCTTGAAGGGTAAGGTAAGGGTGGTGTGGGTTGGGGCATAGGCAACGGCCTTGGAATCTCGGGTTCCACTATTGGTATTGGTTCAACCGTAGGTGTGGTTTGAGCGGTACTTCGTAGGCTTGGAATTTGCTCCTTTTCTACCACCACCTCGGGTTCTTTCTCTTTTTCCTTCTCCGTAGAAGTACTTAGACGAGAAATGGGTTCTTTGAAAGTTTTACCACTACGAGTAGTAATAACCTTCAATTCTCCTTTCGGGTTTACGATGGTATCACTAGGAAGACTACCCGAAGAAGAAGGTTTACACATGATAGCTTCAAACATTTTTCCCATTCGATCTTCAAACTTAGATTGCATAGCATCCGCTTTTAACAATTCTTGCTTAATCTCATATTGACCTTGCTCCATTTTTTGTTGATTTTGTTGGAGACGTTGGACATTTCCTTCCATTTTATTAGCATGAGTCTTAAGTTCATTAGCAAGTTCGTTTTTAAGCTCGTTAGTCAACTCGGATCTTAAGCTAACCATCTCACGTTGCATATTATCAAACTTAGCATCGTTTGCTTTAGCATAATTCAAAAATTCTCCTTGAAGATTTTTGGTGTGATCATTTTGAAAACCTTGTGTGGTAGTTTGAAAATCACGGTTTTGGTTTTGCTTTGAAATTTGCCCATTTCCACTTTGATAATTATCCTTTTTGAAGTTACGTTGATTTCCTTGGTAAGCACCACTTTGTTTGTTGTTTCGATAGTTGTTAGCATTTTGATTTTGTGGAGCTTGATTTTGGCGGGAACCTTGACCGTTTTGGTTATAAGTTCCCGTGGCTACATAAGTATTCGAAGTGTTACCATCCGCGGTAATGCACTCGGAAAAATCATGAGCTCCACCACACTAAATACAACTCTTGGCAACCGCCTGAACCGAAGCGGAATTCAAAGCATCTTGTGCTTTCCAATGAGTCATAAGAGTCGAAAACCTATCGAAAAACCGATTCTCCTTATTTTCTTCATCTTGCAAGGCACTCATGTTACGAGACGACGATGACGAACCCATAGTGGCAACACTCGGTGTGTTACGAGGGTTATAAACCTTAGACCTATTCTCAATGATTTTTAAAGCCTCATCGGTCGTTTTGCACAAAAAATTACCACCCGCGGCGACGTTTAAGTAATCTCGTTCATGATCATTAAGCCCATTATAAAAAGTGTCAATTTGATGCAATTCGGAAAAATCATGGTGTGGACATTCATGTAACATTTCTTTAAACCTTTCCCAAGCCATTGAAAAACTTTCATTAGACCTTTGAGTAAATCGTGAAGTCTCGTTTTTCAAATGTGTTGTTTTAGATGGTAGAAAAAATTGATTCACAAATTTAGAAACGAGATCACCCCACATCAAAATCGAATTTGGGGTTTTTTCTCGAGCCATATCTTGGCGGGTCCATCTAACGAGTATGGAAACAACATCATCTTAATGGCATCGTGTGGTACATCCTTAAACTTGCTTTTCGCGGTGAGACGATTAAATTTCCAAATGTGATAATGTGGGTTGTCTTTTTCGTGTCCGCGAAACTTGTTGGCTTGAAGCATAGACATTAAACCCGTCTTGATCTCGAAGTTCTCCGCAAGGATGGCGGGAATCACAATGGCCTCTCCAAAACCCTCGGTGGGTGCTTGAAGCCACTCCATCATAGTACAATTAGCCATGATAGCTCCTTGTTCTACAATAGGTTCCTCACTTGGAGTCTCTTCACTAGAAAGATTAGGAGTAGGTGTTCACTCCTTTGGTTTCTACGTTTACGTGCACGTCTTGCTTGATTACTAGTAAGCATAAACTTCACGTACAACGTGGGGATGAGCAAAGAAGATTCTTTTTGGTGTTTTTAACTTTTTCAGTTTTTTGGATTTTTGATTGTTTTTACTTTTTTTTGGATTTTTGGAATTGTATTAAGTAGACAAAAATCTACAAATCTCCTCTTTAATCAAATCTCTTGATTAAAGAAGCCTCAAGGAAGGAAAACGATCACGTGAAGTGAACGCCTTCGATAACTTTAGAACGTTGGTGGAACACCAAAACGTTCAAGAGGGTTTAATCAATGAAACCAAGAAAGTATATATGATACTTAATAATACTTTAGGCGGCAAAACCCTCGATTAGCTCTCAAAATCAAATACTCACAAGCAAGCGGGGAACCGAGGCGGCGCGAAGCACTTAAGAGCCTTTTTCCTTAGGGTATATTTTATAATACCCGCCTTATACCCCCTTATAGTTTGTATTTTTCAAAATCGAGTCTCACGAAAGTATTTATCTATTTTTGCCTTTTTCTTTTGGTTTGAGATTCGAATACAATGATTGGGTAATGACCTCCCAAGTCAAGGTTATGTTTTCACACTTTTGGAGTACTTGTGTATTTATTGTTCTACGTATACAATATATTAATAATATTCACACAAAAAACGAAAAACCGATAATACGTATTAGTAGAGTGCTACTAATACAAATACTATTTATGGTTAGTATATAAAAACAACAATGTCCAAATCAAAACACAACACGCCTCCCCGGCAGCGGCGCCAAAATGATGGTTGTAAATTTACGTCTTTTAGGAAAAAGAGCGTAAATAGGGTAAGTACGACGATTTAGGAAAATCGTGCACAAATGACCCTTTGTGTGGGACCGTTCTCAAGGAGACTTGGTGTGTGTGTGATGAGATGATTAATTTGTGATTATATTTGTGAGAAAAGAGAAAGAATAAGACGAATTACATTAAATATTATCCTAAGACGTAAAAAACGTAAAATCGAAAAACTCGACGAAAAATAAAAGTACTCTAAAAATTACCAAAAAATTACAATAAATCAAGAAAAATATATCTAAGACAAAAATGCAAGCCAAAATTCCCAAAACCTTTTTAATAATTTTATATTAATTTTTCAACTTGATTAAAACCCTAAAATTAAATAAAATCAAAATAAGTTAATTTGTAAACTTTAATTGATGTAAACCTCTAAGATACTATTGAAAACTTAAAAACTATTTTTTCAGATTTTTAAAACACTTTTTCCTATTTTTTAATTACTTTCTAAAATTAAAACTAAAAATAATCCTAATAAATTAAATACAAACGTGAAAAATAAGATTTTTATTTCAAAAAGTCTTAAACTAAGTAAAGAATGGAGGAAAAATGTAAAATACTAAAAAGCTATAGCAAATAAGCTGAATCAGCTTATTATTAAGCGGTTTGATTAAATAAGCTAAAATCAAAATCACCTTAAGTATTTAACAAACCAAAGGTTAACCAGTCAAAGACCCTAGGGCAACTGGTTAACGCTTTGGTGTGTGAGAGGAGTGGCGCAGGTTCGAGTCCTGGCCACGTCCTTTTTGAAAAAAACTTTTTTTTTTATTTTTCTTTTTGCAAAAACTTAAAACCAGTAAACTTTATAACTATGAAAACACAAAACTTTTTAAAATCAAGAAAGATTAATTCCTAGAAAATACAAAAACGTGCTCAGTTAAACAAACTTGCTACAGTAACCAAATAATCTCAAAAATAGTACTATCCGAGAACCAAAACGTTCTTAGACAACACTAGAACCCAACTGATGATAAGGAAGTCTGATTTTTGGATTGTTCTTGTTGATTTGCTGGATATTATGGCAAGACAAGGCACCCCCACAACCAATTGGGTTGTGGGGAGTCACAATAAACAAGAAAAACTCGAATTAACACACGAAAATCACATACACATGGCACATCAAATTGCTGAAAATCAGAAACAAGCATATGGACAGTCTTGTTGATGCAGTTGGCACTTAGATGAGATTCAATAGTCACAAACTTGCATAAAACCAAACCAAATCACATACAAACTGAACACAATCCTAGATTAACACAAATCCTATCAGAATGTAAAGATCAAATGAAAAATTACACTAAAAATCTAGGCATTTAAAGGCATACTGAATTTATCAAGTCTAAGCAAAAATAAGAACATGCAAATCCTATGAAACCTAACCAAACTCAAAACCAATGATAAAAATAAACTACTACTGATAAATCAAGTGTGTTAGGGCAGTTTTCAAGTCAATAGCTTATCAACCTTGTAGCTTAAACGCTTATCCCAAACAACCCTTAAGTTCTGAAAATTAAATTTTAACAAACTAAATGCATAAAAATTTAAACAAAAACTGATTCCAAGCTTCTAGACATGCATCATAAGCCTAAGGGAACATGATTAAACAGGAAAAATAACAAATAGGCAAATTCACACCAACTTCATATATGCTCAAATAAAACTTCTCAATAAATTAGCCAAATGGTTTTAGCTTGGTACCTGCTTATGCTTTCCAAAGGGCTGATCTAAGGGTCTTAAGTGAGCTTTAGAAGTGTAGAAGAAGGCTGTTGTAGGAGTCCAAAGAAGGACCATCGGCTAGACAATATCTTCAAACAGGAAAGAAATAAAATGACTTAAATGAGGACTTGTTGCTTCCTTGTTACCCTTCACAACACCACAAGACAAAAAGAAGCACCTTCAAGCTTATATAAGCTGATGCTCATAAGCTTGTATCAACAGCTTATGAGCAGGCTTATATAAGCAGTAAGTTGTGAGTAAAAACAAGTAACCAAAATCTTTTGACAAGATTTGAAACCACCAATTTTCTAAAAACTGAAATCCTTTTAAAACCAAATACTAAACCTTCAAAACCACTTGAGATTAATCAAATCAAACTCAATAAGCTAATCTCAGGTATCCACTTTCACTTCTACCTGAGGTTGGTTTAAGGTTTGAGTTGAAAACCAAAGAAAAACGTTTTCCTTTACCTTTTCTTTCCACTTAAATACTTAAAAACAAAGGAGAACCTCACACTTATACAACCTAAACAAGAAATCCTACCCAGGATTCTTGTTAATCAAACACTTTTAACCAAAATTTCTCACAAGAAAACAATGGCCACAAAATGCTTAACAAATTAGAAATTGGAACTCAGCTTTTTTCCACACAAGTCAATATACTTTTTAAACAACTGAAAAGGAATTATATTTTTACTGAAAAATACCAACTTTCATTAATAAAACAGTTTACAAGGACTTGTAAAAAAAACTGGAACAAAAACTAAAAGGTACACAACTCGTCTCCTTTTATAGTACTAGATAGAACAGTCTAGATTACTGAATAAAATATTACAAAGAAAGGGAAAACCTAAACCCTAATTGATTGAAAGTCCACAATTGCCCTTGGTTTGAAAAATCGAATCTTGGTCAATGAGAGCCCATGTGATTGTCCTTGTTGTAGCAGCTGTCTTGTGATGATCTTAAGCGTTAAAAATTCCTTTGGGGGCAAGAAAACGCATCCAACCGTTTGTTTTGTCGATTTTTGGGTTTGGGGATGAAAGTAACGCAGCAGGGGAGGTCACTACTGCTCACATGGGTTGGTTGGGATCATGGTTTTGGTGTGGGATGGGTTTAGTGGGTGGTAAATTAATAATCTGGAAAAGTATAAACAAAACCCCTTTGTTTTTGGGTTAATTGGACCTGGGTTAAATTAGGGTTTATAGGGGATTAGCAGGGGTGTTAGTTCGTTTTGGCGGAGATTAAAGTTTAAAAAGTGTTTGGGAGGGAACATTTATTTAACTGATTAAATCAGTTAATAACAAGTGGTGGAAGGTTGACATGGATGAAGGAGTGCATGTGATTGGTGGGTCAAAAGTCAAAGGTGAGGTGGCGGCTGGTGATTGGTGGGATGAAGCTTCCATGTCTGCCCCAAATAGCCCCCAATCTTTCTTCTTCTTGTCTTTTAACTTCAAACAGCTCTTTCCTTTGTAATGAAACTTTTTAGTTTCATACTTTGGCCACAAAAGTTTTATCATAATTGTTCCAAGGGTTTTATATGCATATTTTGCATTCTTCAAGGGCCTTTATGATATAATCTTGAAACTTAAGGGACCCAAATGTAATAATTGGGATTTACAAGGGTATTAAGTGACAAGTATTCAAAAGATGAGGGACCAATCATGCCAATCTTCAAAACTTCAAGGACTCCAATGAAAATTCATGTTTCGGGTCCGGTTCTTTGTGCGGCTTCGTTTCCCGTGTTCGTTTTTGCTTGATTCCTTGTGATATTTTGACATTTTCTCGATATCCGTACCTAAAATACACAAGCAACAAACACAAGCATATATTTGGCATTTTTAATGATATTTAATGCATTTTAAGCCCAATTTGGACGATGAGACTATGTATAAAAGCAGTCTCATCAACGAATGTCATCCAACGTCAAAACCTATGATGGATCGGGCGACCCAGATAACCATATGAAGGTCTTCGAATCAATAGCTGGCACTGAGCGTTGGCCGGAACCCATGTGGTGCCTGATGAGACCGCAATTATACATGGTCTCATCGTCTAATTCGGGCTTAAAATGTACAAAAAATTATCATAAAAACCGTGCAAAACCCTTTGTATTTGTTCATTGTGTGTTTTTAGGTTCGGATATCGTGAATTCTCCAAAAGATAACAAGAATCAAGCAAAAACAAACATGGGAAACGAAGCCGCACAAAGAACCGGACCCGAGCATTGATTTTTCAAGAATGCCCTTGAAGTTTGAAGAAATTATAAGATTGGTCCTTCAAGTTTGAATAATTGTCACTATAGGCCCTTGTAAATATCAAATATACAAGTTAGGTCCTTAAAGTTTCAATATTTGACAACAAGAGCCGTTGAAGATTCATAATATTACATTAATAGTCCTTATTCATAATTGATAAAGTTCCAAGGACTAAACTTGCCAATTGGTCAAAGATGTTTTCAAGTAAAAAGCCCTAAAATGCTATTGTACAACTTTGGGAAGAGAATGAAGGGCTGTTGATACTTAGGGGACTAAAAATGCCTAATTTTACAACCCATATTACCTCAAACCCGGTCCAAACCCAACATAAACCCAACACAGCCCAAACATACATCCAATACCCGACCAACCCGAGCCCAATACCTTGGGATGAGCTCGGGACCAATCCTGTCCCGAACCCGTCTCGATTAGTGCTCCCGATTTTTTCCGATCTATAAAGTTATGTATCGATCCTGTACCGAACGGGATTCGGGTCTCGGTACCGGTACCGGAAAATTGGGATTTTCCCGTATTTTTCGAGAATCTCCCGTTTTGGTACCGATCCGGTACCGAGTTAGTGGTCCCGATTTTTTTTTCACCTTATTTTGTAGTCCCGAATCGGTACGGTTCTGGGTACGGTTCGGATTCAGATTCAGGATTTCGGGTCAAAATATTCATCCTTACCAATACCCATTCTATCTTAACCAGTACTATTTAATAAGTGTTAATTTTAAACTAATACTTATTAAATGTTTACGCCCCTAACACCTGTCTTCCCCTAAACTCAGATTAAACACATACAAAACACACACACACACACACACACACACACACTGTAACACCCCATTTTGGAAATGGAAATATCACAGTAATTATGGCGTGTCATCAAAGCATACAAGGTAAAATGTCTAAACATTACTTGACCATATAAAGGAAAATACCGGAATCAAACATCGGTAGTCCAAAATTAAAGCTCATCACACACAAACATAGTATAGTAAGGAATAAGGACGAAACAATGTCCAAAGCATAAGTATCATAAAGAAAAGAAATGCATAATGTAAAGAAGGCTAGACAGCTTCCAGTCCATATGCACGTACTCTTAGTATCTACGAGCGTCCCTGAGTACCTGCCGTTTTGGGAACATAGAAAAGGAAAACGGCTGAGCAATACGCTCAGTGCACGGATGTACAATAAAGCATGAATAGGATAAGCATATAACATAATAACAGCGGAAGAAACTAAGTCCCGAGTAACCTGATTAAGTCTTAATAAAACTGGTTTTATAGTTTGAAAGTCTTATGTTTATCTTATAAAAACTGTTCATCATATTTTACCATTAGCCAATATAGGTCATGAATATCCATCGTGCATGAATAATTGGAGGGGTGACCTCATCATGCAAATTAGAGGGGTTGCCTCTAATTTAATATACTAGTTTTATGGGTAGGAGGGATCAGCTCCTTGTGAAGGATGCAAGGCACACACCACATTCACCATGTAATCCTGAATAAAAACGTGTAACTAGGATGCACCCATACGCCCCACATGATAAATACAAATAAATGGCCAAAGGTGAAGGGACGCCACGAGCAATCACTCCGCCGTGGTGAAGTCATAACATCAGTGCCTCTAATGTTATGGTTATGGTACCTCCATAACTATGTGAAACTGGTCATGCATGTATATGGCTATAGGTAATCATATTTAAAACATAAGCAATCAAACTCATACTTATACTACGGGAAAACAGTTGGCTGCATACGGGGAATTCCTAATAAGGAAAGAATGTCCCTACTGAAAGGACGGGAATCCGTACCTTATGTCCAGTGAACGAGAACGATGAACTGCGAGAATCCTACTTCCGACACACTAGTGCTACATAAATACGTACATGAAATAAGTATCTGCTTACTACATACATAGCTGGTTTTATATATCATGTCTTAGCTTATTTTATGTGTTCTTACTATTTTACACTGTTTAAAGCCTTAAACTGTGTTAAATCTTATATTCTGTTCATTCTGATTAAGTATTTCTGATATTTCATGTGTTATCATACTTACTGTGTAATAATAAGTAACTTTCCAAAAATAGCAGGTTTCCTTAAATAGAAGTTTCCAAAAATAGAAAGTTTCCAAAAATAGAAAGTTTTCAAAAATAGAAAGTTACCAAAAATAGAAAGTTTCCAAAAATAGAAAGTTACTAAAAATAGAAAGTTTCCAAAAATAGAAAGTTTCCAAAAATAGAAAGTTTCCAAAAATAGAAAGTTTCCAAAAATAGATTTACTGCTTAAAATAGATAAGTTTCTAAAAATAGAAAGTTTCCATAAATAGATTAGCTGCCTTAATGAAATAAGTTTCCATAATTAAATTAACTGCATTAAATAAATACGTTTCTAAATATAGCTGGTTTCCATAAATAAAATAGCTGCCTTATTTAATTAAGTTTCTAAAAATAGAAAGTTTCCATAATTAGAAATAAGCTAGTTAAATAAGCTAAGTAAATAAGCCTAAGTGTTTTCATGATTATTTCCTAAGTCATATGATATATTATATAGTTTAATAATTATTTCATGTAATTTAATTAAACTATAGGTTATAATATTTAATTAAAGTATGACATGTTTTAATTAAATATATTAAATACTTAGGTTAAAATATGTATTATTAAATATTAATAATATAACCTAAGTCATGTTTAATTAATTAATTATATCCATGGTTTTTAAATAATTAATTAATTATAAGTCTTAATAATATAAATACTTAGGTTAAAAATAATTTCATGATTATTAATAATTAATTAACCTAAGTCATGTTATTAAATTAATCTCATCTTTTTATTAATTTAATTTTTAACATAAGTTTATAACATAAACAACTAACATAATCATGATCCGGATCTAAGCCTAAAAACATGCACCGGATATGAAACAACACCGTACCCCGAACCAAATCGGGGTACCCCTTGCTGCCGTGGGACTCACACGCACCAACCAAGACCAAAAAGGTCTTGGTGGTGGTCGGCTAAAACAAACCGAACCCCCCTTGGGGTCGGTTGTACCTTGCGACCCAAAACAAAACACCCCTTTGATCGACCCTTTGATTAATTAATGATCAAAACATGTTAGATCTATGTTTAATTAATGTGTTTTTATAAAAAAACATCACGTGTTCATAATTAATAAAAGATTAATTAAAAGAAAAAGGTTAAAAAGGTTTTACCGTATTCGTGGATCAAGAGGGTGAAGAACAAACACGAACAAACAATAAAACTTCAAGATCCGAGATCAATGAATCACCTTGTTGGTGATTTGAAGGTGGCGGCACAAAGAGAGGAGAAAAAGGAGATTTTAGGTTTTCTTGAAATCTTCTGTAAAAGTAATTTTGAGTAGTAAAAATCTATTTAACCCCCTCTTAGTAAAATTGGTAATGGGCTTGGCCCATTACCTTGTTTTGGCCGCGGGTAGGGACTCCCCCGTGGGGTTCCCGTACCTCGTTTAGTGTCTTGTTATTTAGTACTCGTTTATGTTTAATTAAGTTCGTGTTTTAAATGTTCTCGTTACGTAAATACCATACTCTTATATATTTAATTTCGCTCGTATTAAATATATATACGTAATTAATAATAGCTCGTGTTTTAATTACGGTCGTGATTTCGTGATCGTATGCTCGTGATTAATTATTGCTAAATAATTATTACGTGATCGTGCAAATAAAATACTTATCGTGTTCTAACACGTACGTAATACATAAACTCCTAACACGTAATCGTAATCATGCTATATTAGGAAAGTTTTTAACTAGTACGTACGATCCTAAGGGTACTATGCATGGTAAAAGCATGCGGGTTTTACACACACACACACATACACACACACACACACACACACACACACACACACACACACACACACACACACACACACACTCATAAACCCTAATCCCAATCCCTTAATTAACCAATGCTAAACCCTCACCACCTCCAGATACGAGATTAATCACTTCTTAATTCAAAACCCACCCCCACAAACGTCACCACCATGGCCAGTTGGCCTCCCACATGGTCCCCTGCCCCTTTGTTCCTCCAAAAATAGCAAAGGCACAACAATCTCATGGCTCCTATTCATTGCTTAATTTCCAATGGTAAATGAACATCTATGTTCAAAAGTTAACAACTGGAAATCACCAACAACAACAGATGATCACATCGGCTTGTTGACCAAATTTTCAAATTTTCTTCACAAGGGCAAAGTTGGCAATCAAGATTAGCTAGGGTTTCTTATGTTTCTGTATTTTTATAACAATCTATCTAGTAGTATAAAAACCAAGTCACATGTGACTTTGGTTTCTTGTTTCAACTTTTCTTTGTAAAACTTTTAATGAGAAAATAGTTACAATTTTGTTAAAACCTTTGCAAGATTAGTTGGGTTCCTTTTTAATATTTGTTTTAGTTGTAATCAATTTAAGTTTCTACAAATCTTTTACCATTCTTGTTTATTCAAAAAGTTTGCAAAAGTAATTTTTGCCAAAAGTTTTTGAATATCCACTTGAGCTTAAGCTATCCACAAGTTGGATTGACACCTCAGCTTGTGGTTTGGTTAAACCCAAGTGTTCATTTTTCAGTTGGTTAACCTCTTGATTTATTTGCAAAACTTGTTTTCAAATATTTTCCCAAAATCTTTTATTTTTCTTTGTTTTTGGACTTAATGTTTAAAAGCTCACTCAAAATTTATTGACAACAGCTTTTGAGCAGGCTTTTAAAACTTGTATTTGTTGCTGTTTTGTGGTGTTTTCTTAAGTAGGTACCAAAAATAGATGACAGATTGTTGATTTGTTGAATTTGTTTCAAGATATTGGTAGTACTTCCTCTACAGTAAGCATAAACAAGCAATATCATAATCCCACCCCTTTGTTTGATGGGTTAAGCTGGTAGAGTTAAGTTGGTGATCTTGGACTAAACAAGTCCAAGACTGGCAAAACTTTGAACTCCCTTCCCATTTAACTTAATATTTGAGTGATTTATGAGATTTCTGAAGTTTGTTGTTCTTGGTTAATTTTTATGTTCAAGTAGAGTTATTTATATGATTTTCACATGTTCTTGTTGACTTTAAGTGATTTGAGTGTGATTTGTGCAATTTTTAATTGTTAATCTTTGTTATAAGAAAATAAGAGGGTGTTTGGTTGTGCATGTTTAAATGGGTATGGGTGACAACATAATCCGCATGTTTGCTTGTACAATGTTGTTTTGATCTGTTTGTAAAATTTTGAGTGTCGGTCTGAATTATTTAGTGTAGAATCTGTATCTAGATGTTCTAAGTTTTTTTGTGCAAAACTAGTAAAAACATAACAGATAAATTTTTGAGCTTGATTTTGTGATTTAGCCCTTAAAATCTTGTAGGTTGTTAGATATTAGGTGTATTGAGGTCTGCTTGTGATTTGTGGGTAGATTGAGTGCTTATTGGTGGCTTAATAGCTTATCAAAATTCATCAAATTATTAACAACTGCACTTGTCCGAGATTTATCGTTTCTGCTTGTCATCAGATATCGGCTGACACTTAACCCTTAGGTCACCGATATCTGACATAAGGGGCATGTTTGTTTGCTCATTTTTGACTGAACTGCGCTTATTTTTGGTTGTGTAGGGCTTATTATTGTTTGTTGTTTGCTTCTTTTGACTCCCCATAAGTAGAAAGCTTGTGGGGGTGCCTTTGTTCCCAACAAAAACCAAGCAACAAGCAAATACAAGGCCAAAAGGCCCTCCGTCCAAATAACACAGTCAGTGGGAAGAAGTTTCCCACTACTGCAAGTGGCTTCCTAGCCACTGCTAGTACAAAGTGAACAGTGACTTAATTTCAGGTTTTCCTGCTTATTTGTTCAATATTTTTGGCTTCTTTTATTTTTCCTAGATAGTTTAAGATATTTTAGATTTTTAGACATTGGTTTGAGATTTTTCCCACTTTTTATTTTTTTATCATTATTTTAGTTTAAAAATCATTTTTAGGTAATTAAAAATAGTTAATTTGTTTTTAAAATTAAAAACAAAATGCTTTTTAGACTTAGAACAATATAAGTGAGGTTTACATTTGATAAAATCTTTGTTTGGGTTTTTTCTTGATTATTTTTAATTTTAGGCCTTTTATAAGGTTTTAAAAATAAATATATAATTACATAAGAAGTTTTCAAGAAGTTTTTTTGAGTTTTTATCCTTATTTATATTATTCGGGATTTATTGTAATTTCTATAAAATTTTTAGTGTAAGTTTATTTTTACGTCACGTTATACGTTTTAGTTTTATCGTCGTAGTTTAATTTTTAGCGTAATCGCCTTTATTTTTCTCTCTTTTCACAACTAACAAACGATAGTAATCCAAATAAAATTTGGTAATATTAGCACTAACAAACAACACCTCCTTTGACGAACGAACTCACTTGTCGATCATTCGCGTTTTTTCCTAAAACGTGTTTGTTTAATACTTCGACCATTAGATTTTTTGCTAGTTTTTTCCTAAAAATAAGTCAAGAACCTAAAAATATTACATCAATTTTGGCGCCACTGACGGGGAGGTGTTTTTAGTAAGTGTTATTTTATTATATATCGTGTTTGTTTGTATCGGGTTTGTTTGAGTAATGCGTTGTTGACTTTCTATTTTGGGAAGTGTATATATCGTACATAGTCATTTTTATTTTTACTACTATTAGACATAAAAGTAAATAAAGTGTTAAATTGAAATTAATTAACACTAAATCGTTTTTTGTTTTTCTTATGAATAATATATTGTATTTACGTAGCACAATTAATAAACAATATTTATCCAAATACGCGTGAAAACGCACCTCAATAGTCGGCGTTCCGGTGATTATTGAGTGTATCGATTAAAGAAAGAAAAAAAGTCAAAATAGATAAATACTCTTAATTGTTTTAATCTTAATTAATACAAACTATAAGGTGGGTATAAGGCGGTTTTATATCACGACCAAAAGAAAAAATACTCTTAAGTGCTTCGCGCCGCCTCGTTTTCTCCGCTCGCTTGTGCGTATTAAGAAAGTGACGATTAATTAAGGGTTTGCCACCTCGACTATTAATAATCTTATTTTTGTCCTTATATTATTGAACCCTCGAAACGTTTTTGTGTTCCACCAACGTTTCAAAGTCGAACGAAGGTTTTCACTCCATGTGATTACTTTCACTCCTTTGGATTCTCTAATTGAGACCTTTGATCTGAGGATAAATTTTGTAGATTCGATTATCTACGTACTACACCAAAAATCTAAAAAAATTAAAAAACAATCAAAAACAAAAAAAATTGAAAAAGTTTAAAAACCCCCAAAATAATCTTCTTTGTTATCCCCATTTTCTACGTATAGTGCATGCGCACTCGATCGTCGAATTATCCGAATTCTAACAACGTGTCGAGTTGACGTAATCGAAATCAAAGGAATCGAAATCGAAGGAATCGACAACGAAGGCAAAATTTAGAACCAAACGTTCCTAATATCGTTGTTGAAACCGTAGACGAGATGACCGAGAATCGTACGATGGTGGAGATTCTCAAAGCACCCACCGAGGGTTATGGAGACGCGATCTTAATTCCCGCAATCGAATTGGATAATTTTAAAATCAAGTCGGGAATGTTGACTTTGATTCAAGCGACAAAGTTTAAGGGTCGTGAGGCGGATAATCCTCACGATCACATTCGGAATTTTAATCATCTTTTAGCTACGAGCAAGTTTAAGAACGTTGACACCGATGTCATCAAGCTTATGCTTTTTCCGTACTCGCTCGATGGCTCCGCCAAGGATTGGTACGAGAAAGAACTACCTAAGTCCATAGTTACGTGTAAGTCCATAGTTACGTGGGACGATCTCGTTTCCAAATTCGTTAATCATTTTTTTCCACCGTCTAAGACCACATTTTTCAAAAAACGAGATTACGAGGTTTGAACAAAACCTGAATGAGTCGTTTAGAGATGCGTGAGATCGTTTTAAGGAATTGCTTAGGCAATGTCCTCACCATGGATTTTCCGAGTTGCACCAAATCGATACGTTTTATAACCGTCTTGATCTTCACGAGCAAGATTCGTTAAATTCCGCCGTGGGCGGTAACTTTTTGTGTAAAACTCCGAAAGACGCGTTAATGATTATTGAAAATAGATCTAAGGTTTTCCAACTCCGTAGCACACCGAGTGTTACCAATTTCGCCAATATTAGTAATTTTAATCGCGATATTAAAAGGGTTGATACGAAAGTCGATAAATTGACGAATGTGTTTACGTCGTTTTTGATCGAAATGCAAAAGAAAGACGCTCCCGCTATGGTGAAAGCGGTTGAGGTTTCGTTTACTTTTTGAGGTGGACCACATAATTATTACGAGTGTGCGGCTACGGATGGCCAAACGTCGAGTGTTAACGCGTTAAATGAAAATTTTCAAAATCAAAATAAAGCCGGTCCATCGCAAACGAATTGTAATAATCAAAGCAATAATTTTCAAAACCGAAACAATTTTAAAGGGAATATTTAACACAGAAATCAAGGAGGAAATTATAATCTAGGCCGAAATTTGAATTGAAAAAATCGAGATTTTAACAACAATGATCAAAATTCAAAATTTCAAAACAACAACAATCAAGGCAACAATTTTACAAGCAGTAATCATGGGAATTTTCAAAGAAATAATCAAAACCAAGAAAACTTTAATTCTAATCAAAGCGGTTTTCAAACAAGTTTCCAGAATATATGAAATCGAATGAGGCTAATATGAGATGATTAGAGGGACAAATTGGTACTAAATGAATTTTCAAATACTTTGAAGGGAAAAACAATAAAATTAAACAAGGGCAAAGTGAGATTAAGAACATGTTTGCGGCTCTAATGAACAAACCTTCGAGTTCGTCTTTGAGTGCTTTACCAAGCAACACCGTGACTAACCCTAAGGAACACGTCAAAGCCGCATCATCTAGTGGAAAAATTCATGTGATTACCTCTAACCTTGATGGTTTTAGAGTTGTGCATTCGTCTCTACCCTCGACTTCTAAAATGACTTCATGTTCAAAATTCGAAAGAATGAATGTGGTGACCAAGGAAAAGAGTGGACACCCTCATGTACCTCAAATTCCATTCACGGTTCAAAAATAGAGTTTCATAGACCTTACAAAAGTTTACCTTGAAGAAGTTTGCGCTTTGATTCTTCTACGAAAACCTAAAAGGCATATGCCGAGAAATGAAGAAGATCCGGGCCAATTTATATTACCTTGTGATTTTTCCGAGATTGAGGGATGTTTATCCCTTTTCGATTTAGGTGCTAGCATCAATCTCATGCCTCATTCCCTTTGGAAATTGATGAAAGCGCCTAATCTTATCCCCACTAACATGACAATCGAGCTAGCTAATTGTAGTCCACTTGTACCAATTGGTATAGCCTAAGACGTCTATGTTAAGATTAGAAATTTCACTTTTCCCGCGGACTTTGTCATTTATGATTACGAGTGTGACCCTAAATGTCCCTTTATTTTAGGTAGAACATTTTTATCGACGGCTCGTGCCATTATCGACGTTTACGGTGGGAAATTGACTATGAAATATGGGGAGGATAAGATGGAATTTTTCACGAATAAATCCCATGATCAAAATGATCAAATCAAAACCGAGGTTTCAAAAACTAATACTTTTGGAAGCATTTTTACCTTAGAGGAAACTAAAATGCTTGATGAATGTTTTGAAATCATGAAAACAAACGGTTTTAGAGATGAAGATGTTAATGATAAAGAATAAGTTTACTTAATTGAAAAAAGTTTAAGAAAATGTATGAACAAATCATTTTGGGATTTATTCGATGATTCAAAAGACCAACCAATATCGTAGGAAAATGTTAGTTCCATCATGACAACGACCAATATGGACTCGTTATCACCACCTTCGAAGGACCATGACTCTAAGGCTCAAACTTAAACCGATGAAGTGCCTTTTGATCCTAGCTCAATATATATTGATGCTAAGGATTTTACCACCATCGAAGCAAATTCACCAATCATTGGAAGGTCACCTAAGCATAGACATTTGAATTGTAAGACCATGGTTGTGACCCTTGAGAAACCTTCTCGAGAGAATGATCACATCGACTCTTTCTTTGATGATGATGGTGATTTTGCCGAGATCGAGCATATACTTCATAATCCGTCATCGATTTTCGAGGATTTACCCTTTAATAAATCTTCAAATGAAAATGATGATTCCATGTCGGGAATTTCTTGTGATTACGAGGATGATGACACTTTCACTACATATTGAAGTCCGTGTATGAACCTATTTTTCATAATAATCCCATTTTTGATGAAGGGTTCGAGAACATTGATGACCAAATTATCGACCCTACTTCGTCACTCATGTGATGATAGATAATTTTTTAGAGAGGTCAATGATCTTCTTGCTATAGACACAAATCCCATTCTCGAGGAGTTACCTTATCAATACCCCTCAAACGAGAACGTCGTTAACCACATTCGTGAGGATTTAACTTATCACCAAATCCCACAAAAGAATGATGGTTTCGAGCTTGATCGTGATCTCCTCGAGAAAGTTTGAAAAATTTGTAATGACGACTTTGAAAAAACTTGGTTTGATAAGTCTATTTATGATGAAAAAATCGATGAGCTCTACTATTTTGAGGATGATGACGTTTATGTTGACCCCAAGGGAGCCGAGTTCTTTATTGACAAACGTTTTGAGAATATATAAAATCCCCTCCTGCCACCCACGACTTAAATGTGAGGATACTTAGTGTACCTAATGTCGAGTTAGAAATGCCAAATATTTTTGACATAATCAAATCGGGTTTTCATAAAGAGTTTAAAAATGATGAAAAAGGAAAAGATTTTGAATTTAATTTGAATGATGTTCCTACTTTAACTTCGTCATCACCGTGTTTATTGAGTGCTACCACCTCATCTACTCCTTTTTATGATGGTGTGTATGGTTTTTGTGTGGGGGAAGCCCCTTATGTTTCCTCACACTTTTTCACCGAGGATGAGATATTCGATCCCGGATTTGCTTGTAAAGGGAAATCTCGGTCTTCTACTGATGCAATAAATGGAATAATTATCTATTTGCTTGGTGTGTGTCTACCTCGAGTAGCTCAATGTTTTGGCCCACCCTTTGTCCACCCTTATACTCCTCATCTATTTTCTTGTGTCCCTTTGGAACGTCGGTTGGAGTAGCGTTATTTCGTTTATCTTCCGAGAACGAAGACACTATCTTTGACCCCGGTATATGTATATCGGGGTTTTAAGTACTCCACTTACTTTTTGGGCCTTGTTTATCATGTAAGACCCACCAAAAATGAGCATACCATGACAATCCCTAAATGATCACATATATGGGGATTCGAGTTGAGCTCTTGATTTGGTTATAAAAAACGAGGTGCCTCGTGGGGGAAATCCCATGCTTATCCATGTAAATATTAACGCTTTAATAGTGTAATGTGAGGGGACTTGTGCTCTTCAAACCTTTATGTAACACCCCCATTTTTCCTTTACACAACGGAATATTGATATGGGGCATTACTTCATACAACACAAGTCATAATGATAGAAAACAACTTAAAAAGATGATAAAAATCAACTTTCTTTATATATCATTAAATTTTCAGAGTTTTACAAATGAGGTTCCCAAAATCTAGGTTAATAATTTCAAGCTTGTGTCTCTTCATGCCATCCTTATGCTGCTCCAAGCTATCAGTCATAATTCCCTGAAATACATGCTTAAAGTCAACACAAAGGTTGAGTGAATTCATAGGTTTAAACATATTTTAAATAAAAGATCCTTTTTCTGAGTTACGTTATTCGCTCACATAAAAAAACACATTTTATTATTGAACTAGCTCATGACCCCGCAACTAGACATTATCAGGAAAAACCCAACAAATTTGCCGAACTATCCTAAATTAGCAAAATAAAGCATATCTGTTTAGCCTAGGTATGAACCATTAGCTGCTAGAAAGTGTGACTTCCCCAGATAGGAGATGTCAGTATCCAATAGTACTATTCACAATATTAGCGCTCACTAAATGATTAGCGGTCCACGATTAAAAAGAGACTTAACGACAACAAGTATATGTAGTGTCAATAATCATATCCGGGAAGCATACAAAAAGCATTTGTATTCTAGTATTAGCATATATCCCCCTCACGGGTTTTCAAATCATTTATAAAGAATTTAAAAGTGAGGCTATGAACTCACCTTATGTCCATAGAATCCGAGCTATAATCAGATATATTTCATTCACAGATAAACACCTTGATCATACAAACCACAACTTGGTCTTATAAACAACAACTTGATCTCACACAAACCTGGATTAATACATTGTGCATAGTATCAAGTCTTTAATCTTTTGTTCAATCTTCCTAAGTATTGGTTGTATATTCTTTAATTAATATTTGGTTATAATTCTAGTACCATTCTTCGGGCCATCATACTCAGAATCCATTCTATAAATGTTTGAGGAGCGAGGGCACTTTAAATCATAAACCCAACGACTCAGTCAGAACGTAATATTGAGACGGAACATCTTTGTATAAAGATCCTGTTGGAAATACGTTTTTACGTATTTAGAAAGGATCGGTCACTCCAAATATATATTCAAGTAATGGGCTCGTGATCCTATATGTAATCCATATAGCCCATATAGCCCACATGTAGGGTGGGCTATATATACCCCCTCCTAGCATGTTAGGAGGGGTTGGTCATTTGTGTTTTTACAAATTTCATCTTAATAAACCATTCTTCTCTTTCTCTCTTTTCTCTCTCTACCTTTCTCTCTCTAAGTTCTTCCATTTCCCATACATCTCAATAGATTAATCATAACTTGCTTTATCCTAAGAAACTATAGACCTACAATTGGTATCAAGAGCCTTGGTTGATTCTTCGGATTTGAGCGTTTTGATCTATTGATTTGGTGGTAAAATTTTCTTCTTTCACAATTTTTTTTCTCTCGTCTATTTTTTTCTTGATTTGGCGTGTTTAAGTTTAAGTTTAGTCACTTTTTATATCTACTTTTTGTCTTGATCACTTATTCCTTTTTATCAACTTTTCATAAATTTTGGTATAAATTTTGTGATGATGATATAATTCATGCTAGTTTCACTTATTCCTTTTTATCAATTTTTATCAACTTTCTAGTTTTAGATAATTTTCATAAACAGTGATGATGGTATAAATTTTTGGTCTCGTCCAAACAGTGTGTCAAAAAGTATCAGTTTTTTTTAGTTTTTTGTATGTTCTGAAAAGTTTCTTTTTTTTGTCCTTGTATCCAAGTTTAGTAGTCGGAAAAGGTTTTAAGTTTTTATATTCCTTTTATCCATTCAGATGGTTATTCAGATGGATTCCTTTTTTGTCATATTCCGATAGATTGTTGCATTGTTCCGATAACTGTACATTCCTTTTTTGTCTTTTTTTCTTTTTTCTTTTTCCCGAATAGGCTGTTTTTTCCGAATAGGCTGTTTTTCCGAATAGGCTGTTTTTTCCGAATAGGCTGTTTTTCCGAATAGGCTGTTTTTTTCCGAATAGGCTGTTTTTTCCGAATAGGCTGTTTTTCCGAATAGGCTGTTTTTTCCGAATAGGCTGTTTTTCCGAATAGGCTGTTTTTCCGAATAGGCTGTTTTTTCCGAATAGGCTGTTTTTCCGAATAGGCTGTTTTTCCGAATAGGCTGTTTTTTCCGAATAGGCTGTTTTTCCGAATAGGCCGTTTTTCCGAATAGGCTGTTTTTTCCGAATAGGCTGTTTTTCCGAATAGGCTGTTTTTTCCGAATAGGCTGTTTTTCCGAATAGGCTGTTTTTCCGAATAGGCTGTTTTTTCCGAATAGGCTGTTTTTCCGAATAGGCTGTTTTTTTTTCCGAATAGGCTGTTTTTTTTTCCGAATAGGCTGTTTTTTTCCGAATAGGCTGTTTTTAAGAGGGAAAATTGCATATATTGCAAGACGATACAAGAAGCAGCCACAAGAGAAAAGAATCAGGAGGAAAACGGGAACCAAGTAGCATGTCAGGTACAGATAATATTCTTCATATGTTGTCTGAAATGAATGCGCTAATTAACAATCCTGCTAATAGTTTTACGACTGCTTCATTAACCAATTCTGTGTCTAGGTCTGAAGAGCTTGCAACCATTTTCGCTCAGCAATCCAAAGAGCTTGAGGATGCCAAAATTGAATTTTCAAAGAAAACGGAGAAATATGAAACATATTTTGAAAAACTTGAAAAGTCAAACGTTGTTCTTGAACGAAAATTGGATCAAATAGTTTTAGATTCTAAAGCTGAAAAGGATAATCTTTTGAAACAAATTAAGTTGCTTGAATCTAAGTTGGCATCCCAAGATGAATTGCTCAAAGAGAATGAGACCTTAAAAGCTCAAGTTCAGGAAAAGGTTTTTGCTATAGCTGCGTTGAAAAACGAGTTAAGGAAAACTAGAGGACCTAGTGTGGACACTAAGCTTGAAAAACCATCAATCTTGGGGAAACCGCCTACAAATCAGTTTGTCAGACAACCGATTGTCAGACAACCTACTGCATTTAGATCCGAGCGACCACTATCCTCGAGACCGCGGTTTGCCTCCCAAGTTGATTTGGGTCATATTTCTAGAACAGTTACTCCACCAACTAGGCCTAATGTGACTAAATCAGTTTTAGCAAGACCTCATCACATGATTGCCCCTAGTTTCTCTAAGAATAGTTCAATGAACACGTCTAGAACTAGTTCAACTGATGTGCGCCATGATTTTGGTCAAAGGGAAGCTATTCAAAAGACACATGTAAGAGATAGCTATGTCCAACCTAGTCAGATGCCTTCTAGATTGCCCAACACTGCTAACCGTAGCATGTCACATCCTAGGAGCATCAATCAATCATTTAGGAATTCTAGATCTTACTCGGACATTAAATATGCTACTTGTAAAACATGTAGAAAATGTGTCTTTACGGCAAATCATGATTCTTGTATCAAGAAATTACTTAATGAGGTGAACTCCCGTGCTAGACTTAAATCTCAGTGGGTCGCTAAAATCAAACCCTTTGGTAAAGTTTGGCGCCCCACTGGTAGAACTTTCACTCTTGTAGGAAACGAGTGCCCTTTAACTAGGATAGTCTCCGATTCTACTAAGACTACTAGGGAGGAAATTGATAAAGATGATACTTCACTTAAGCCTAAACTCAAGGTTTTCTATAAAAGGAAACGTTTTCCAGCTAAGATAAGTGAATCATCTACTCAGGTCGCCTCTGACACAAGTAAAGCCAACTGTGAACCCCCACGTGCTTCTAAAATTGATATCGCTAACCCATGTCAAAGCAAGCAAATTCCTAATGAGAATGCAGGTACCAAAGTTGATGTTCCAAAAGAACGAAGCGGTCCAATCGTTGTTTACCGTTCAACTAAGGACACTCTTAGAGTTTGGTTGTTGAAGAAGCAGATATCAGAGAAACAAATGTCTCAGGGGATTCATGGTTAAGCTGCAAAAAGGACTTATAGTCACATCACAGACTATAACTCGCTCATCAAAGAAAGGAAAGTTTATCGCCGATGATAAACTTATCCTAAAAACGAGAAATTCATTTTTCTCGGGCATGAGCTTATATAAAAAACATTCCAAGTTTTTTAAGCTCATGCATTAAGGCTTATAGATAAATGAAAGTCTATAACCCGTTCTTCAAAGGCAGGAAAGTTTATCGCCGATGATAAACTTATCCTTACAACGAGAAATTAATTTTTCTCGGGCATGAGCTAATAATAACAACATTCGAAGTTTTTAAGCTCATGCACAATGATTTACAGTTAAATGTCAGACTGTAACTCGAACTTAAAATAAAGGAAAGATTATCTTTTATGATAACTTATCCTCTTAACGAGAAATTCACCTTTCTCGGTCATGAGCTTGTATTAAAACATTCGAAGTTTTAAGCTCAGAAAGGAAAGTGTATCTTTTAAATAAGAGAACTTTTCCTCGTAACGAGAAATTAACCTTTCTCGGTCATGAGCTTTTCGTTAAAACAGTCAAAGTTTTCAAGCTCATGAAAAACGACTTCTAAGTAAATGTCAGCTTAGGACTCGTCCTTCAGATAAAAGGAAAGTTTATCGCCGATGGTAACTTATCCTTAACAATGGGAAGTTCACAACTTCTCGGACTTGAGCTCGCTTTTAAGATATTCAACATCTTAAGCTCAAGTAATTGGTTTTCAAAACTTTGAACACAATTTTTCAAGAATTTTTCAAAAGGTTTTTCAAAATCTTTCAAAATTGTGTGTTCAAAAACGTTTTGATAAAACGAGCATGTCTTCTGGAATCGATAATATTTACGAACCTAGAAATGTCATTCAATAATGACACGGGGTTGTAAATAAAGTTCGAGCAGAAGTTTAAACGATTTAAAACATGCTCCACATGGTTTGCTGTTATTTCCAATAGTAACCCGCTTTTCACATTGAAGTCAAGCATTTCACCGGAAAGCTTTGACTTCAGAATCCGAAGTTATCAACTCCACAATCCAAAGTTCGTTGCAATTGATATCTACATACTCGACGATGCGACTACTCAAACGGTGACTACAGCTCTTTCATTAGAACACGGGTCAACAATTGAGGGGGAGCAATTGTCCAGCATTCAGAATCCTTGATGCCGAGAGTGCCAAGTTCACATATTGGTGTTAAGACAACGATATCAATCATACACATGGAGTCAAGAGATAACTTCAGAAGTTACGAGGAAGACCAACATTCGTGAACAAGAACCATGTGCTTCTTTCATATGATGTTCTCCATCATTCAGGTCCAACCTCGTAAATTGCTAATATTGTGAATTCATTATCATATATGATCTTTGCACGTGATAAATACCTTACACTTGTGTTTAAAAGGTATTTAATTTACGTTTCAGCACACCCTCATTAATTTGAGGGAGAGCTTGTGTAACTCATGAAGATAATTGGATTTGCATTTTTCTTCCCAAATTTTCTTAAAACGCTATTAAATCAATTGATATTAAAAACATTGATTGAGTTAATATTTTTAATATGGGGGAGAAAATGTGATTTAATATGGGAAATGTTCAATCATAAATGGTTTGACTTAACGTGTTAGCTCATCCCGACATGTGCGAAATGTTTTCGAATATCGTAGCATATGTTAAGGGGGAGCAAAATGGATTTGCACTTCAAAATGGATTTCATGGTGACATACACTTACCCAAAACATCTCTATTCACGACGATGAAGGTTGTGGTGACATAAGGATGGTAGGATAGGTTAAAGTCCAATGATTTCTCTAGAACCGGAGGAATCTTCCCAAGGACATTCCATAGCTAGAAATAGTAGTCCTTAGGAAAGATGGAGAAAGATTGTGAACGTAGCTGAATGCCGACCAAGTACTTAAGTTAGCACTGGAACAATCACAACAAGGTGCTAGTTATGACGTATTGGTAAGCATTGAAGGGGTTGAAGAATGAAAAAGAATTGTAAAGATAAAGGGTGTAAAGAAAGAAGCCCTCCTTACAACCTTAGGCAGAAACCGGGTCAATTCATATGCTATTGAGATCATTTTTAATGATTCTTGATATTGAAGAAAGACATCATGGACCTAGTGATGCAATGCACAACCCTTCCCAGCTAACTCAAATATCTCTCAAAAGGTATTTGTTTTAATCACACGGAGATCAACACATTATCTATTGATTTATTCACTCCGAATAAATTGGTATTGAAAAGGTGACACTCCTCTCCAGCCTCCGATCACTAAAATCCAAAATGCACGATCGAGTCTAGAGCCATTTGAGATCATCAAATATCTCATTAGGACACACTTTCATATTTACTTGCTTCTTCACACACTGTGAAAAGTAAGAAAGTTCTTAAGAGTCCTACGCAAAATCTTCATGATCTTGCCTGAACATCCGAGTAATACGAAAGTATTTACAATGAAGATGGAAATCCTTCTTGAGCGAATATCAAAAAGCTCATGGTAGGTGACTTGTGCGATTCTTTATGAATCAAACTTGTGATAACTGGAAAGCAACAGTGGTTTAATTCTTAAATGAATTTAAACACGTTCCAGGCCTCTACGCAATATCTTAGTGATCTTGCCAGAACATTCAGAGTAATACTATTAAGTATTTACAGTGACGAATTGAAATCCTTCTAGTGTTAACATCAAACAGCACTTGGTAGGTAACTTGCAAGATTCTATATGAATCAAGCAAGTGACAACTGGAAAGCAACGATGGTGCGGTTCTTAATTGAACTTCACCTGTTCCAGGAACATGAATTGACGGCTTCAAATCATGCGGATAATATTATCCAAATGATTCACTCTTTACGTTCGCAGTCAGCTTTGGACGGTCGAGTAAAGAGAACGGGTTTACCCGCGAAATCTTGTCAAGGAGGTTCTTTATTGAAACTACCTGCCACAAGTACGATATTTAATATCGTCCAACGGTCTTCACCGACCGGAGGTAAAATGCTACCGAATTAGAATGAAATGTTCAAGGCCATTTCATCCGTGTATATTGTTGCTAACTGTCTTATGCAGCGTAACAAGAAGGTGGCATTGCGGTGTACAATCCAGAAGAAGTCGTCAACACATGCTTGTACTACATACACTTAGTACTTCAACAAATTCAAGAAAGTCTGAAGGTCAAGTCTTCCGCTGTATCAAACTCTGAATCTTTCAAGAATTTAAAGGTATAAGTATGTGGAACATGAAGTCACAAAGAGGCGAATTTCACAAGTGATGAATGCACAAGGTCAAGGCAAGGAAACATGCTCAAGACTAAAGTCAAAGATCATATCAAGCATATTCACAAGAACAAGATCGAAGACTCAAGCATAGATGCTAGGTTTAAGATTTTGTAAAATGGTGTGACCTCCCTTAGGGGGAGATTGTTGGAAATATGTTTTCCCAAAGAAAGTCTCGGTCACATCATTATTAGCATAGATCACGAGCTATAGAATATTTAGAACTTTGTAACTTGGAGCGACCTCCCTTAGGGGGAGATTGTTGGAAATACGTTTTACGTATTTATGAAGGATCGGTCGCTCCAACGATAATTATGTAATGGGCTCGTGGTCCACTTAGTAATGTATAGTCCATATAGCCCACATGTAGGGTGGGCTATATATATACCCCTCCTAGCATGTTAGGAGGGGTTGGTGGTTCATTCATTTACAACACTTTTCATTAATCTAATTTCACTTTCTCTCTCTACTTTTCTTTTCTCTCCTTTCTCTCTCTACACATCATCTCCTTCTTCCCCATTTCCACCATCTAATCAATAGATCAATCCATCATTTAACAAATCCTTAGAAATCGTAGACCTTCAAAGGGTTTTACTTTGCGATCACTGGTATTGAAATACCTTATTCCGACGTGGATTCTGATCGTACTTTGCGATCGTGGATTGCGACGGGTTTAAGGAACATTGAGACGAAACTCTGCCGAAATTTTTTTCGCTACATTCCGATGGAAAAATATTTTGACATATTCAGATGGAAGTGTTTTTAAACATTGCGATGGTGAGCTTTTTTTGACATTGCGATGGAAAAGTATTTTTGAATATTGCGATGGAATGATAAATATTGTGATGGTGAGTGTTGTTGATATTGCGATCGAATGAAAAATATTGCGATGGAAATATAACTCGACTCAACTGATTTAGACCAAACTCACAGCCGACTCAAAACTCATAAACCAAAGACTCACACACGACTCGACTATTTAAAACACTCTCTGATCAAACACTTTCTGACCAACACTCTCGAATTCTCACAGCCAAAACTCAAAACTCTCGAATTCGACTCAACCAAAAGACCAACCAACAAACTTTCAAAACATATACACTCTTTGGTAAATCCATTTAACAACAGACACAACAAACTCACCCTCACCCACACCCTCGTCTAACACCATCATCCCAGACCAACAAGACTCACACACCATCATTCCACAACGACAGGACCCTCGACTCCCACAAACAAACAGCCGAGACTCCAAAAACAGAAAACACCCTCTCTCAAACACTTAACCATTTTGACTCAAACCAGACTCTCGACTCCATCAAAACACAACTACCCTCGACTCCCTCGACTGCCACATAAACCCACCCTCGACTCGACCCACCAATCAAACACTCTCTGACCAAACTTTTGTTTTTTAAAACTTGACTCTCTGACCAATTCTCAATCTAACACTCGTTTTAATCAACAACGAATTAAACTTGACCAAACCAACAGGACTTAAACTTGACTCGTTTTAAAATTTTTGTTTTACTCAAGATCTCTGTTCTATGTTTATAAAACATCATCGACCGATCTAACACACAGAAAACATAACAAAGATACCTACCCGAGACCTCATTCAGAGATCTTGAAGCCATTAAAACCTTGTGTTCTTCATGGTAATTGGTTGATTAATTCGATCTCAGATTATAAACGTGGGACTGTATTTGGTTTGTCTTTTTTGTTGAAAACAAGGGTTTATTCATTCTTGATGAGGAATTTCAGGTTTATGATGAACGTTTGATTTGGGTTCTTCGATATCTGGGTCTCGTAGCTTTGATTTGTTTTGGTTTCGAATTTAAGATTGAAAAAATCTGGGATTGAGATTGGATCTGGTTTCGATGTTGAAAAAGATTGGGGGGGGGGAGTTTTTTAGTATGAGTTGATTAGGTTTAGTGTGTGAGAAAGTGACTTTTCAGTTTTGAGGAGTTTAGTGGACGTGATAAATAAGATGAACGAGACATTAAATAATCAACAAGTGGTTGATTTCGAGCCTAAGTGGGATACACACGTCTGATTGTGGTTAATTAAATATCCCATTGATTTATAAATTTAAATACACACGTCTAGGATTTGGATACACGCGTCTGGGAATTAAAATACACACGTCTAGATTTGGATAGTGGGAATGGATTGTGGTTAATTAAATACACACGTCTGGGATTTGGATAGTGATGGATGGTGAGTATTTGGTAAATTTATAAATTTAATCAACAACTTTATAAATTTGGTAAATTTGATAAGTTTCAATATTCCTTATAAATTTGGTAAATTTGATCCCATTGAAAAATTTGGTTTGGGCTGAGTAGATTCTACAACTTTGGACCAATACTGTGTATTTGCTTTGTATTTGTGGGTCGAGTATTGTTAAAATATCTTAATGTCGCAAAATTAATCAGATTAGATTAATTAGTTTATGGACTTTATTTTTTAGAGTGAGCCTATTTCTACTTGGACTCTGGTTTGTTCTATCAAAGTTTGAGCCGACAAAAATTTTTGAGCCGAGAAAAGAGTTATATCAGCTATCGAGGATTTTTAAGAGTTATTTACGGACCTTTTGTTGGTGTTGTCATATCCCGTGAATTTCCATTTTCATCGAACTTCAATGGATTCGTTGACTTCAACGTTTCCAGAGGGAGAATTGCATCTAATGCAAGACATAGCTAGAGAAAGTGGTATCACTTCAGTTCGACTACTTCAGTCACATCTTATGACCATTTCATGGGTTCAAGGTGGAAGCGAATTTGTGACACTCTTTGGTCAAGATCGTTAAACATTCATCGACTTAATGTTCCTCAACGTGAACCACATAGCTGAGCTACTTCACAAAGAAGACTTTAATCACTCTGCATCAGAAACTGCATATCAGGATCTTGTGACACAACTCACGCCTTTCCTCCAATTGAATATCATCAAGTCTGACAATTCAGGGATATGCCGGTCATTTTTTCAATACACAGAACGAGGTTAAAGACTTCCGTGATAAACTGTTGAAATTTATGACATCGGTTTCGTCTTCGATTTATGAAAGTCTAGACTTCAGCAAGTGTATGATAATGGAGTGTAAGAATCTATGATGCATATGCAAGAGGAGAATGGTCATACGGTTGACAAATTGGAGCCTAACGATGGCAAGAGCACGGAATCAAGAGGACAACATGATACCAGTGGCACGTCAGGGAATGTTCACGAGATCTCTTTTGATGACACCTTACCCGTTTATGACGAAGAGCCTGCGAACATGGTACAATGTAATGTTGTTTATGATGTATATGCTGATGAAATGCCGCATATTGAGCATTCTGAACCTAATTATGACAAACATGGGATGGAAAATAGTGATAGACATACCACTTCTGATTCATCCGATGTGAGTCATAATGGGGGAGAAAGTGTTCAAAATGCTAAACATAATGATAATTGTCTTATAACTGCTTCATTCACTGCATCTGATTCCAAGATTAGAGAGCTCGAAACGATTGTAGCTCAACAATCAATAGATCTTGAGGATGCCAAATTAGAATTTTCCAAGAAAACGGACAAATTTGAAACATACTTTTAAAAACTTGAAAAGTCAAACGTTGTTCTTGAAAGAAAATTGGATCAAAAAGTTTTAGATTCTAAAGCTGAAAAGGATAATCTTTTGAAACAAATTCAACTGCTAGAATCTAAGTTGGCATCCTAAGATAAATTGCTCAAAGAGAATGAGATTTTAAAGTCTCAAGTACAGGAAAAGGTCTTTGCTATAGCTGCATTAAAAAACGAATTAAGGAAAACTAAAGGAACTAGTGTGGACACTAAGCTTGAAAAACCATCAATCTTGGGGAAACCGCCTACAAATCAGTTCATTCGACAACCGACTGCATTTAGATCCGAGTGATCACAATCCTCGAGACCACGGTTTGCCTCCCAAGTTGATATGGTTCATCTCTCTAGACCAATCACTCCACCAACTAGGGCCAATGTGACTAAAATAGCTTCTGCAAGACCTAATCACATGATTGCCCCTAGTCTCACTAGACATAGTCCAAAGAACACGTATCGAAATAGTTCAAATGACGTTTGCCATAAATTTGGTCTAAGGGAAGCTAAGCAAAAGACACAAGTAAGATATAGGAATTTCAAACCTAGTCATATGCCTTCTAGATTACCCAACACTGCTAACCGTAGCATGTCATCTCCTGGGAGCATCGATCAATCATCTAGGAATTACTCGGGCATTAAATATGCTACTTGTAAAACATGTAGAAAATGTGTCTTTACGGCAAATCATGATTCTTGTGTCAAGAAATTACTCAATGAGGTGAACTCCCGTGCTAGACTTAAATCCCAGTGGATAGCTAAAATCAAACCCATTGGTAAAGTTTGGCGCCCCACTGGTAGAACTTTCACTCTTGTAGGAAACGAGTGCCCTTTAACTAGGATTGTCTCCGATTCTACTAAGACTACTAGGGAGGAAATTGCAAAGGATGATACATCACTTAAGCCTAAACTTAAGATTTTCTATAAAAGGAAACGTTTGCCAACTAAGACAAGTGAATCATCCCCTCAGGCCACCTCTGGCACAAGAAAACAAAACTGTGAATCCCCGCATGGTTCTAAGATAAATATCGCTAACCCACATAAAAACATACAAACTCCTAATGAGATTGCAGGTACCAAAGTCCACGTTCAACAAGAACACAGTGGTCCGATCTTTACATATCGTTCAACTAAGGACACTCTTAGAGTTTGGTTACTAATGAAGATGATATCAAAGAAACAAGTGTCTCAAGGGATTCGCAGTTAAACATCATGTGTATAAGGACTTACAGTCACATAACAGACTGTAACTCGCTCTCAAAAGACAGGAAAGTTCATCTCGATGATGACTTATCCTCAAAACGAGAAATTAAATTTTCTCGGAAACGATCTTACATTAAAACTATTCCAAGGTTTTAAGCTCGTGTATAGGACTTATAGTCACATCACAGACTGTAACTCTATCTTCAAAGAAAGTAAAGTTTATCGCCGATGATAAACTTATCCTAACAACGAGAAATTAAGTTTTCTCGGGCATGAGCTAATATTAAAAACATTCAACGTTTAAGCTCATGCACAAGGACTTACAGTTACATAACAGACTGTAACTCGCTCTCAAAAGACAGGAAAGTTCATCCCGATGATGACTTATACTCAAAACAAGAAATTAAATTTTCTCGGACACGAGCTTACATTAAAACTATTCCAAGGTTTTAAGCTCGTGTATAGGACTTATAGTTACATCACAGACTGTAACTCATTCTTCAAAGAAAGGAAAGTTTATCGCCGATGATAAACTTATCCTAATAACGAGAAATTAATTTTTCTTGGGCATGAGCTAATATTAAAAACATTCAATGTTTTAAGCTCATGCACAAGGACGTACAGTCACATTACAGTCTGTAACTCGATCTCAAAAGACTGGAAAGTTCATCCCGATGATGACTTATCCTCAAAAACGAGAAATTAATTTTTCTCGGACACGAGCTTACATTTAAAACTATTCAAAAGGTTTTAAGCTCGTGTAGGACTTATTGTCACATCACAGACTGTAACTCGTTCATCAAAGAAAGGAAAGTTTATTGCCGATGATAAACTTATCCTCACAACGAGAAATTAAGTTTTTCTCGGGCATGAGCTAAAATTAAAAACATTCGAAGTTTTTAAGCTCATGCACCAAGGCTTATAGACAAATCACAGTCTGTGACCCGTTCTTCAGAGAAAGGGAAGTTTATCTACGCAACAATAACTTACCCTCAAAACGAGAAATTAAGTTTTCTCGGACATGAGCTTATCTTAAAACCGTTCAAAGGTTTTAAGCTCGTGTATATGGATCCTCGTTAAATGACAGACGATGAACCAGACTTCAGAGACAGGGAAGTTTATCTACGCAACGGTAACTTACCCTTTTAACGAGAAATTAAGTTTTCTTGGACACGAGCTTATCCTAAAACCATTCAAAGGTTTTAAGCTCGTGTATATGGCGTATAATTATATTTCAGATTATGCCCCGGACCTCAAGGAAAGGAAAGTTTATCACCGATGATAAACTTATCCTTACAACGAGAAATTAATTTTTCTCGGGCATGAGCTTATATTAAAAACATTCGAAGTTTTTCAAGCTCATGCACAATGACTTACAGTTCAATATCAGATTGTAACTCGGATTTCAATTTTAGGGAAGATTATCTTTAAATGATAAATTACCCTCGTAACGAGAAATTAATTTTTCTCGGTCATGAGCTTGTACTAAAACATTCCAAGTTTTAAGCTCATAAAGGAAAGTGTTTCTTTTAAATAAGAGAACTTTTCCTCATAACGAGGAATTCACCTTTCTCGGTCATGAGCTTTACGTTAAAAACATTCAAAAGTTTTTTCAAGCTCATGAACAACAACTTTTAAGTAAATGTCAACTTAGAACTCGTTCTTCAATTAAAAGGAAAGTTGATCGCTGTTTGTTGAATCTCTCCAGCCAAGTCATAAGAGTAACCGGTGTAGGAGGAGGAGGGTTGCTGTGATTACCATGAGCCTGGAATTCCGCCTGAATTTCATCTTTGATTTCATTGCGAAGTTGGGGAAGGAGGGCTTGCAGAGCTGCATTGACAGCTGCTGTCAAATATGGAGTAATGCGATTGTTCACCATCTGACGGTTTAAACAACAAAATGCAACATAAATCATAAATATGAAATGAGATAACATAAGAATGCATGAACAATGTATAAATCAATGAAGCAGTTTATAATGCATGAAAGATTGTAAAAATGCATGATGCAGTTTATAAAACTTTTAAATGAACGGGAGTGAACGCCTATGGCCAGTTCACTCAAGACAAAAGACATGGCGCGGGGACGTCAATGGGTCGGTATCAAAGTTAAGAGTTTCGATAATAGCACATACGACTAAATAGGGAAAGTCTTGTACCAACCATTACTTAGTCATAAACCTGCTACGATGATATGAATGCATGAAATAAAAATGAAAATGAATGAATGCATGAAAACCAACTGTCAGTTCTAGGAACATACTGGTGACTACCCGTAAGTCACAGGTCATGTTTTATAGAGCTACAGGTCGAAACCTTGGATTTGATACCATAATAGTAACACCCATTTAATAGGATATGTTGCTACAATAAATTATGGCGTATCATCAAAGCATACAAGGTAAATGTCTAAACATTCATGACCATAAATAGAAATACCGGAATCAAACATCGGTAGTCTAGTAACTCACACACAAGCAATATAAGTACTGTAAATGGAAAGGACTAAACAATATCCAAAAGAAGTAAAGTATGATAAAGTAGGAATAAATGTATAAGGTAAAAGAGGCCGGATAGCTTCCTTCGAATGCACATTCTCTAGATTTCCTACTTGCGTCATTGGGTACCTGCCGTTTGGGAACATGGAGAAGTAGACGGCTGAGCATACCGCTTAGTGCACAGATATACAATAAAGCATGGAAAGCATATAATATGGAAGCATATAAAGAATATAAATCATGAATGGCAACGGAAATAAATAAGTCCTAGAAAACCTAGTTGTCTGTCATGTTAACTGGTTTTAGTTCTGAAAACATAGCTTATGTTACTTATGAAAATCTATATTAGTTAATGTACCATAATTGCCAATATAGGTCATGAGGTCAACAACGTGCATGAATACTTTGAGGGGTGACCTCGTCATGCAAATTAGATGGGATGACTCTAATTAACTGGTAAATAGGTAGCATGGATCAGCTCCTTGTGAAGGATGCAAGGCACACACCACATTCACCATGAAATCCTGACTGAAACATGTAACTAGGATGCACCCATACGCCCCACATGATAATATAATAATATAATGGCCAAATAACTGAAAAGGGACGCCACGAGCTATCACTCCGCCTTGGTGATGTCATAACACTAGTGCCTCTAGTGTTATGGTTATGGTACCTCCATAACTTGTTGAAACTAGTCATGCATGTATATGGCTAAGGTAACTAATAAAACATAAGCATTTAATCTGTAACTACTGGGGAAAACAGTTGGCTGCATACATGAAATCCTAATGAAGGAAGAGATTGTCCTTACTAAAGGAAAGGAAATCCGTACCTTATGTCCAGTAGAAGCTAACGAAAACGATGAAGACTAATCCGCCTCGACGGATAACACTACATAAGAAATATGGACGTGTATGAGTTGTCTGAATTACATGTGTTTTACTGGTTCTGTGTGTTATTAGCTTGTTATACGTATTTTGTCATGTTTTACTGTTTACTATGTTAACTATAGTTATTCTGATGTTCTGTTGTGTATTATTCATGTATTAGTGTATTATAATACTTGTATTGTAATACTAAGTAACTTCTAAAAATAGTAGGTTTTCAAAAATAGTAAGTTTCTGAAAATAGAAAGTTTCCAAAAATAGAAAGTTCCCAAAAATAGTAAGTTTCCATAATTAGAATTAAGCTGAATTATAAATAATAAGTGAAGTTAAATTAGTACAATACAAGTCATGGTTATAGCTTAATAATTAAATAACTGGTTAATTTAATTAAACTATACGTTATATTATTTTAATTAAAATGCATGTTTTAATTAAAATGACTAAGTATAAATACCTTAGGTTATACATGAATTAATTTAATAAGTTAATTAACCTAAATTTTATTATCACATAATTTATAAAATAGTTTTTACAAAAACCCGAATCCCGAGCCCGTGTTCTAAATAAGCCGAACCAAATAAGCTATATAAAAGTCCCACCGAGACCTTGGAAGGGTCTCGGTTGACACTAAATAAACCAACCAAACATGTATCCATACCCCGACTTGAAGTCAGGGTCCCTTTGGTCTCGGGTCCGAAAAAAAAACCAACCGAGCCCCTAGTAGGTCTCGGTGGTGCCTCAGCCTCATCTAAAAGCCACAACAAACACACCCCGACCTTCGGTCTGGGTTTCTTGCCTGCGCCGAGCCCAAAACTAACCAAGCCGAGACCTTTATGGTCTCGGTGGTGGTGTTTAAACGCAAGCCGAGCACCCCTTTTGGGGTCTCGGTGTCTCGATCGAACCACAACCACAAACCAAACCCGTCCCATATATTAACAATAAAATCAAGTGACAAAAATCGTCTGGTTCTCCCTTTTCTTTGATGTAGGCCGACGGCAACAAGAGAGGACAAGGAGGAAACAAAAACTTTTCTGTAAACCTATAATAATGAAAAAGGTTTCTCCTGATGTTTTTATTATAATTGGTTTTGGGCCAAAAGGCCCACTTGGCCTTCTTCTTTGTCTTGACGCGGCATATGGGGCCCACCAAGGGTAACCCGTAGCTTTTCCGTGTTTAAAATAATTAGCGTGTATGTTCATGATTTATTATTCGTGATTTTGGTATTCGCGATCGTGTCACATTTATAATATTTATGATGGTTCGTTATTTATTGTCGTGACACGTGTATTAATATTATAAATGGAAAGTTTAAATTTTACCGTGTTTTCATAAGTTACTGTTCACGTGTACTGTTCATAGGTTTTTAATGTGGGTTTTATGAAACCATTGCCGTACCCTCACGCAATGATAGATTTAAGTATCATAGCACTTCTAAAATTCATTTATATTCAACATTTATGGAAACGTAAATTTAACTTTTCTACTAAATGCGTTTTAGACATAATGTATTGTTTTCATCGCAAAATGAGACTTTTAGGATCGTAGAATAAGAACACGTAAATGCCTCATAGAGATATTTTCGTCGTCCTCGATTTTCACTTAATTCCATGCTAAGCGTGAAACAAGATCATTGTTATTATAAGTTAGTAATGCTAAGACTACTCATATGCCTTAATCATGTACTTAGACTCCGTTACTCGTACGGTGTATCTCTTATATTTTATTTTTGTCTTAATGATCACGAGGATACATTTTTTTAGTTATGCGATAATAGATATTTAGGTCCAATATTAGAGTCATAACGGTCTAACCAAAATCATTAAATTAGTAACCTTCCCAAATAGTGACGATGTCAAAAAATTAAGTCAACAAATAAGATTCGATAAGCACGGTTTTACAAAGGATTTGAACATTTGACTTATTACCATGAATGTTATGACCCGCCTCATCATCGGTGGCTTTGATTATTATGGTTTACCTCCATCTTTTATTCAACTCCGCCATGGTGCTTTTATTATGACTTTGGTCTTGCCTTGTATTTTATTTAACTTCTCCATGAGGTGTTTATAATGACGAAGACGTATATCCTCAAGTCGAAACAAATTTTGGATCTTTAAATCTTCGAGTTATAAGACATTCACTTTCAATTTTGCATAGATTTTTCGGCCTTGTAAGCTTTAAATTTTTGCTTGATTTAGGGGAAGAGGTGCTTAAAAATAATTATTTGATAATCTTTCAATTATTCGGTTTGCCAATACTTCAAATCTGTGACGCTGGCGAAACTTAAATGTTTTCCAAGTTTAATTACATGGAAACTACTAGATTTAGTTAAAAACAATAATATAGATTAGTCCGCTAAGTCAATATTTATTAACAATTTAAATATATACAAGCGAAGAGAGAAAAAGCAAATTATCGAAACAAATGAGTTTTTGAAAGAATACGAACACTCTACGTTTAGCATATTAACTTATAATTAACTCTACCATTTCTCGTACTCAATTTAGTGAGACTTAGCCTAATATGTTGATCCCAAACTTAGATCGATTAGCTTTGTGTATACGAGATTAGATCAAGTAATACACGTAGAGAAACCTTTGTATATGCTTTATGAATCTAAGTGTTATGCGGAATTTAACACTTAAACAAGAACACACAAGATGTAAACAAACTTTCACTTTGATTATGAATGTCGAACTTGCTTACAATGAAAGATGTTTACGAATGAAAACTTATATAAAACTTGATATTGAACATTAACCTAAAGGCCTTCTTTTATAGACATAAGAAGCCTTGTACAATAATCTACGTATCAGCTATTCTAGGTAAAGATAAATATAGAAAATACATTGTCGTTTCTATCCTTACTAGAAGTATTCTAGAATATAATAAACGTGTAGATTATATCTTCCATCAGTGCTTGTCTTCAATGTGTCAACGCTTGACTTTAACTTGTCAACGCTTGAGCTGTCAGCGCTTGCTTTGTTCTTGTCAACGCTTGAATTGTTCTTGTCAGCGCTCAAGTGATCTGGCCTTAATTTATTCCCAACAATCCTCCCCTAAACTTGATATCCACTCTTATGATCAAGTTTCTGAATAAGCATTAAGGACTAGGAGGAGTCTGACAAACCTTCTCATATTGGTAATGAATAAATCTGATCAAATCTTTTGCTACGTCACTTGAATAATCTATTTCCAGCTGAGTGTCCTTCATCTTTTCCAAAACAGCCTTGGATATGAAATACTGAGCATCCACAAGTAGATACTCAGCAAACTTTGTAGAACTCAAATGGTATACACCAGCAGCTGAATATAACCTCCATTGAAGACCACTGAGGTCATCTTCAAGATCCTTCCATATTGCAGGATCTTCCTCTTTTGTCCCACACATTCTTTTGAATGTGGTCCAAAGTTTTATTCCATTAGCTGAAGTTGGTGCTTCAGCCTCATACTTGGTCTCCAGCAACCTCCAAAGGTCCACCAAGTCTTCTCTATCACAACTTGCAAATAAAGATATGAGAGTGGTAAAAGTGTGTACCTCCTTGCCAAATCTGCCAATCTTCCAGAATCCACATTCATCTTCTTCATAGCTCACAATTGGATTCCTGGAATCTAATGGTAACACTTGCACCATATCTGAAGCTTCTAATGGGGAGAGCTTGAGGCTCTTTCTTATAACTGCTTCACTTGGATATAGTGGATCCATATCTTTTGGAAACTCAAATTTAAATCCCTTCTTCACTGGCCTGGGAATCATCATAGCTTTCTTGATTTCCATTTCTTCTGCAAGTTGCTCCTTTCTTTCATCTGAAAGAAGTCTGAGAGTGTTTGCTTCCTGCACTCTCACCCAAATGGGATAAGCCCTGTTTTCCAACTCATCAAATGTCAAAGCCTTCAACTTTTGATATGTCTATCCAACTCCATGACATCTGAGCAACATAAAGTAGAGCTCCCTTCTATCCCTTTTTAATTCTGAGAGAATATTGCTTGCCTTGTGTTTCAAAATTACCTTACAATCCTTCTGAACTCTAAGAAGAAGCTCCAAACCCCAGATTTGATCTGAAATGGTCAAGTCTGGATTATCCATGCAGCTTTCTTCCCAAGAATTGTACATTTGAACCACCTCTTGCATGTCAAAGTCAACCTGCAATTTCAACTCTCTCACCTTCTCTTTGGCCAACTCATCTCCATACTCAAGCCTTTCAGGTTCTATAATCATTACACTTGAGTCTGAGCTAGCTCCATTACTTTCTTCTTCTGAAGTCACAACAAATGGTGACTTCTCATTTTCATCTTGTTCCATCATTTGTTCAGCCAATCTTCTGTCAAATTCAACTTGGGCTGCATCTTTTGGAACAAACTCTTCTACCATTTTACCCTTACCCTTATCTGATGGTGCAATGGTTGGTAAGGTAGATGGTAATACCTGAGTAGAAACCTCCTTGATGATAGATGATGACTGGGATACATCATCTTCATGTGCAGGTCTGTCAACGCCCAAATTTATCCTATCAGCGCCCAAAATACTTCTATCAGCGTCCAAATTTGCCTTGTCAACGCTCAAATATTTTCCCTCAGCGCCTTGTGTAACCTCTCTCAACATAGCTGTAAATGATAAATTTAAATTGGTGGGAGAGACTAAGGACGTATCAAAACCTGTTTGTTTCTTCAAAGTTGTAAGGGCTTCAGCAACATCCATTGATTGACCATCCTGGCTGCCCTTTTCACTCAGATTTATTTGATCTTCCTCCCCTTTGGAAGACTCCTCCATACCTCTTCTAACACGATCACTTTCCAAAATAGCAATCCTCTCCCTCAATTGCTTGAGTTCAAGGCCTTGTGAGCTGACAATTTGTACTAAGTCTGCATTTTGCTTTTGCAAGCTAATGCAGACTACCGTCAATTCCAAGAGAGTCATTGGTTCCAGTCTGCCCTCTTCTAAAATGGGGATTTGACCTCCCAAGTCAGATTCATTGGGCAAGGATGAGGACTTAATGATGGTGGGACTGCCTTGGTCAGCATCTAAGCCAGAAGCAATAGTCCCAGCCTCATCCAGGTCACCAGCCACACTTGTGGTGGTGGTTCTCTCTGCTACATGGCTAGGATCAACAGAGGAGAACACTCCAGTAGTCCTTTGGCGTTTCATCAACCTATATTCAGGGGGTGTGGAAGATGGTGTGGAAGAATGGGTGGATGTGGGTTGGTTAAGGGGTGTTTGGGATTGTGAAGGTTGTGTGTCAGCATTGGAAATAGGCACATCAACGACAACATTTGATGTGTCAGCGTCAATGGGTTCTTGGTCAAGTTGCATGTGTTCAGGGGAAGGTAAAGGTTCAAGAATAGGTTCAAGTTATGGTTGAGGGTCAATTTGAGGTTGGGGGTCTGGTTGGGGTTGTGCTGCTGCAATAACAGCAAGCATGGCTTGGGTTAAAGGTAAGTCTCTATCGGGTGGTGAATCCATCTTCATAAAAATAGCTTTCTTTTGCTCAGGGATCTTATAAAAATCATTCTGATCCCTTGAGCAGTAACCTTGATCATCAAAAATCATTTGCAGAAAACGGGGATAAGCTAAAGTCATTTTTGTCCCCTTGTTTTTACACATCCCCTCAAAAATCATTTTAGAATAGTTATATTTTTTCCCTGTTGCAATGCACACAATAGCACTAGCAATGGATCTATTGATCTCATTGTAGGCAGTACATTTGGGACTTAAACATTGAAGGAGGATATGTATGAGGTACTTCCAGGCTGGGGGAAATTCCTGCTTATGATACTTGTTTAGAGTACCTTCATCAGGAAAGGGATATCCCAAAGCCCTAAGCCCTTGTTCTATTTCATTTATGGTAAGGGTGACTATACCATCAGCATCATCAAGATGCAAGGCTTGGCGTACCAAAGCCTCAGTAACCACCCAAGACCTCCCATGAACAATAGAAGTTAATGTGGTCACTCCATTAACTGTTGAGGAACTAACAGTGTTCCAAAACTGCTTAATGTGTGTGACTGGAATGAGTGGTGCATGAGAAAGAGCATACCTTAATGGGGATGCGTTCAAATACGCCACCATTTGTGTGTATTGAGGAAACAGATCATCATCAGCTTCAAGATAAGCAATCATGTTGTGTTGTGATCTGAACCCCAATGCCAATTCTGCTGAGTTAAACTTTGGTGCCATTGATGAAAGTTGTTAATTTTAAGTGTAGAAGATGAAGTTGATAAGAGAAAAGTGTTAGACAAGAATTATAGATACCCTGTTTAAAATAGGAGCCAAATTTATAGGAGAGAAAGAATGCATGTGATTGGCCCAAAAATAGGCAAAGATTTTCAAAAATCAATCATGAAAATATTGAAAAAGTTATAAGTTATCTCATGCATTAAATAAAAGTAACAACTCCTAAAATTACGGCTTGAAAATATGTCAAAAAGTAACAACTGGGTAGGTCCCATTGAGTGTCAACGGTCAAAAATAACCTATCAACGCCCAACGGCTATAATCTTGTCAACGTTTGCCTAAAGCCATGTCAGCGTCCAATTTGGTCACAACAACGCTTGGAAAAATCTTGTCAGCGTCCAAAAATAAAAATATTTTAAAAAGTGAAAAATGACCTTAACAAGTAATTTATCCTAGAGAAGATAACCAAAAGCTGATAATTATCATAGGGCGGCAAGCACTGTCCAGTTATGCACACTTGCATAAGCAAGATAGACATAACAGTCCTCTAGTGTCCCTTGCTAACCAAAATTCTTAACAACAAAGTTACCTTATAAAATCCTTGTTACTCCCAGGTAAATCCCATATCAAAATCATTCCCAAGTCTCCCAACATACCACAACCAATTCTAGGCCAAAAATGTCTTGGCAGCATGCAAAGTTGATATGCTACAATGCCTCATGATTTAGTAAAACTAACTCATACTCACCTGTGGACACAATCTAGAATTGTGATAAGAGTATCATATGGATACCCAAACATCCTAAAGGTTCCTAAAACCTCCCCTTAAACTATGATACAAAAAGTTTGCTAAAATCATGTAGGAACATAAAAATTTATGTCAAGATAGGAATGAAACATTCCAACCATCATCCATAAATAAAAACTTGTCCAAATGCTTCTCCATTGATCCATAAGCAACTCTGTATCCAATGGTATACTGCTAACACCATCTGCGCATTTAGATTGAAAACCACAAAACTAACATTGTTGCTGACAACACCCCGATAACACATGACAGCGTTGAGGGAAACTTTGTCAGCGTTAGACAATAATATTGCTGACAACGTTGCAAAAACACTTATCAGCGTTCAAGCAACCTTTGTCAATGTTAGAAAAAGATAGTGGAAAATCTAAATCATCAATAAGACCAATAATAACAATGCATCATCCTGTACATACTTTTACAAAAAGAATCCAAAACACATATTAAGTGAGATTAACCATTCCAATACTTGTTACCAAGTATTGAAATCTCCCAGCATCAAAAGCTTTAGTTAAAAATCTGACACATTTTCCTCAGTGTCAACCCTATCTGGTTGTATTAAACCTTTTTCAAAGCAATCTCTTATAAAATGGTGTCTAATTTCTATGTGTTTAGTTTTAGAATGATGTACAGGATTTTTAATGATGCATAAAGTACTATTATTGTCAACAAATATCTTAGTATGCATGAAATTATACCCATAGTCCAACAGCTGGTTCTGAATCCACAACACTTGACCACAACATACTGCTGCAGCCACATACTCTGCTTCAGTTGTAGAATTAGCCACCACTGTTTGTTTCTTGCATTGCCAAGATATTAACCTACTCCCAAGAAACTGACATCCACCAGTTGTGGATTTCCTATCAAACTTATCACCTCCATAATCACTATCTAAATATGCAATTAGCTCCAATGGTGAATCCTTTGGGTACCACAAACCAAGATTAGGATAGCATCTTAGATACCTAAAGATCCTCTTCACAGCATAAAGGTGACATTCTTTGGGAGTCACTTGATGGCGTGCACAAGCACACACAGCAAACATAATGTCAGGTCTGGAGGCAGTAAGATACATCAAGGATCCAATCATGGATCTATAGTGCCTGACATCAACATCTTTCCCATCTCCAATCTTTCCCCAAGGGTGTTCTCTATCCCTAGGAGTAGTAGCCCTCTTTTCATGTGGAGAAAAGCCAAACTTCTTCAAGATCTCAACAACATATTTGTCCTGGGAGATGAAGATACCATCCTCTTTCTGTTGAACTTGTAAACCAAGAAAGAAGTTCATCTCCCCCATAGCACTCATCTTGAATTTGTCTGTCATAAGCTTGGAGAAATCCTCACTCATCTTTGGATCAGTAGACCCAAAAATGATATCATCAACATAGACCTGCACAAGCAACACATCTTTGCCTTTCTTCTTTGTAAATAGTGTCTGATCTATGGTGCCCCTCTTGAATCCATTGTCCACCAAATAGGTAGACAGAGTACCATACCATGCTCTAGGGGCTTGATGAAGGCCATACATAGCCTTTTTGACTCTATACACTTTATCTGGATGCTCTGGATCCTCAAAACCAGGAGGTTGCATGACATATACTTCCTCAACAATGGTGCCATACAAGAAAGCACTCTTGACATCCATTTGATAGACTGTGAAGCCCATGCAGGAAGCATAGGCTAGAAAAATCCTAATAGCTTCAATCCTTGCAACTGGAGCAAAGACCTCCTCATAGTCTATCCCCTCCTCTTGTGTATAACCTTGAGCCACTAACCTTGCCTTGTTTCGGACCACAATACCTCTTTCATCTCTTTTGTTCCTTAGAACCCATCTTGTCCCTATAGGTCTGACATATCTAGGACAATCAACCAGCTCCCAAACATCCTAAATTGCAAATTGGTGAAGCTCATCCTGCATTGCTTCCACCCAACTTGGTTCTTTGAGAGCATCAAATATTTTCTTGGGTTCTTCTTGTGACAGAAAACATGCAAACAAACATGCTTGCACAAGAGGGGTATCAACCTTCTTGTGTATATTGGCAATAAACCCACCAAGACCTTGATGAGATCTTCTAGTCTGAACTGGAGTCATAATATCACCAATGATCTGAGATGTGGGGTGATTCTTCATTGTGGAAGTGAGAACTCCTCCTTCAAAAAGTCTGGTGTCCTCAACTTCACGCTCCATGTTGCCAACATCTTCTTCATCAGACTCTCTTATATCAACATAAGGATGACCTTCTTCATAAGAATTGGAAGGTTCACCTTGTTCAAAAGTGGAAGAGAAAAGATGTGCAAAGGTGTTGTCAACGTCTGAACCTTGTTTGTCAGTGCTTGGGCTAACAACGTTTGAACTGTTGTTGTCAACGTCTGAGCCATCAACGTCTAAATTGGTCTTGTCAGCGCTAGATTTTCCTTTGTCAGCGCCTGAAGAACCATGCATGTTTGTATCTGGTGGTACTTGGAAACCACCATTATCTTGTCCAGCAGCAGCAGCAGCAAAAACATCTGTCCAAATGGGAATTGTGACATATTCAAATGTAGGAGATGCCTTTTCTGCTTGTGATCCAACCTTCTCATGAACCTGTGTACCTGAAACATTAACAACTTGTTCCTCCACAACATTTGAAGTTACCTTCACAATGTCTGGATTAGTGACAGGCATATAATTTAAAGTTCTAGATAAGGGTTCCAAATCAAACAACCAATTAGGACCACTTTCAGGATCACTAGGTTTATTCTCTAAGAACCTAACATGTACTCTCTCAACTATACGTTTGTCTTCTTTAAGATAAACCCTATAACCCTTTCTCTGCACTGAATACCCCATGAAGTAACCCTCATCACCTTTTGCACTAAATTTCCCTAAGGCATCACTAGTATCCAAAACTACTACATGACAACCAAAAGGTCTAAGAAAACCAGTATTAGGTTTTCTTTCCCAAAGTAACTCATAAGGTGTTTTGTTCTGAATTTTGTTAACCAATGCTCTATTTTGCACATAGCATGCTGTATTAACAGCCTCAGCCCAAAAGGCTATTGGAAAGTAAGCATCAGCCAACATTGTTCTGGCTGCTTCAATTAGGGTTCTATTTTTCCTCTCAGCAACCCCATTTTGTTGTGGGGTTCTAGCAATACTGAATTGCCTAGTAATTCCTTTCCTGGCACAAAAATCATCTAGCTTCTTGTTCCTAAATTCTCCACCATTATCACTCCTAAGCATTTTAACCTCATTGCCAGACCTTTTCTCAATCTGAGTGATAAAAATCAATAAGAACATCAGCTGTGTCACTCTTCATGGCTAGAAAGAATGTCCAAGTAAACCTAGAAAAGTCATCTATGACAACAAAGCAATATGACTTACCATTCAAACTTTCTATATTAGTTGGACCAAAGAGGTCCATGTGAAGCATATGAAGAGGTCTGGAACTAGTATGCACCTGTTTGGACTTGAATGAGACCTTGTGCTGCTTGCCTTTAAGACATGCAACACAAGAGTGGTCATTGTGGAAGGCCTTCTCAGGCAAACCATCAACTAAACCAAGCCTCACAAGTCTATTTATATTTTTAAAATTTATGTGCCCTAGTCTCCTGTGCCACAAATTACTCTCATCTACTGAGGCCTTAGCATAAAAACAAGACATATTTGTATTCATTTTAATCCCATTTAAATTCACATTATATATGTCCTTATGCCTAGGTGTTCTATACTCAATATATTTCTCATCAGGGATCTTAAAATCCGTGCTTAACACCAAACACTCAGTATCAATGAAAAGAACTTTATTTTTGTTATCACATACTTGTGATACACTAAACAGATTATAATCAAGTTCTTTTACCAGGAAGACGTTCTCAAAACGTAGATTATTGGTGAGAAGGGTTCCTTTGCCGGTAATGGTACCATAACCACCTCCAGAGTATACCTTGTCACCATCTTTAATAGGGGTGAAATTCGTCAGATAGTCTTCCTTCCCTGTCATGTGCCTTGAGCATCCACTATCCCAATATCCATAATCATTAATCTGTCTTTGAATGCCCTGCACATAAAGAAAACAAATTAGTTTTCTTTGGGAACCCAAGTCTCAAAATACTTGGATTCATCTGGTTGTTCAATAAGAACAGACTTAGTTCTCACAACAACCCCATTCTCATCCTTTTTAGGATGAAATACCCAGTTACCCCAATAGGTTTTGTAATGACCTTTGAAATGTAATTAAATCTATTGCAAGTCATTGAAATCCTATTATCATTAGGGTTTTGATCTTTCTTGGGTCTCCATGTTAAGCTTGAAGAAGCTTTAGACCCCTTACCTTGTGGCTGCAAATATTTAGGTCTGGTCACGTTTCTGTCAGCGTTAGAATTTGTCCTGTCAACGCTGAAATTACCCTTGTCAGCGTTGAACCTAGGGTTTGCTACAGGAACCCATTGCCTATTTTACCAGGTGTTTGTGTTTTGAAAAGGTCTTTGTCCATGAGTGTTAGACCTTCTAGAAAAGAATGGGGCAGGTCTAATCACTTGTGGACTTTGCTGCACACAAGGTTTGGGTCTGACAACGTTTGACTTCCTAACAACGTTGACTTTCTTCCTATCAGCGCTGAAATTGTTCCTGTCAGCGCTGGCTTTGGGAGCGTTGTCACACTTGTATGCCAAATGTGAAAAGCTACCACAACTGTAACAGGCTTTCTTAGACACAACCTTAGGTCTAGAAGAGAAGAAACCTGATCCATGATTGCTAACTTGGCTCTTGGGTGACCTATTATTCCTATACATCTCTGCATATTTAATGGTAGGTCTTCTAACAGTGTTTGAGCCTAGGTCAACAGGTTTACCAGTGATTGGGTTAGTAACCTTAATGGGTGGAGATTCATTGGGACTTTCACAAAGCAAACCTCCCTTAACAAATAAAGTAGGGTTAGCTTTCTTCCACTCATTTAGGTCAGTCAATTTTTGTTGATACTCTTCCACTGGAGTGACAACTCTTGGTGGAGGAATGAATTCCTCCTCTTGGCATTCTGGTATACCAGTCCAAGACAAGTCCTTTCTAAGGACACCATAGAAGTCACCAGCTGGTGGTGGAACCAGAGAGTAATCATTCATCCCAATCCCAGTCATGTCCCTAGGATCCCTTTGTTTAGCTACACAGTCTCCTAGGGTTTGGGTGGCTCTATCAAATCTTTGAATCTTGAGGTCAACATTATATTTATTCTTAATGGCCTCATCTAACTTAGCCTGTAGATCTCTAGTAACCTTTGTCATGATGTTCCTAACATCCATACTACCCTCTAGCTCATGTTTTAAGATATTGATCTTATCTTTTAAGTCAAATTCCATTTTCTTGTATTCAGAAACGGTTTTCTCAGTTTCAGTAAGAGCTAGTTGGTAATTAGACAATTTACACCTTTCAGTACTCATATCATCTTTTAGTTTTAACACCTCATTGTTAAGTCTTTCAGTGTTTAACCTACAACCTTTGCTACAAAAAGCATCATTATATACCTCATTATCAGATGAATTGGAGGAGTGTGCCATGAGAGCATATTCAACATGCTCTTCTTCTTTAATATCAGCAACCAAAGCTTTATCCTCTTCAACATCCTTAGCCAGATAGCTCCAATCCCATCCTGTACCATCAATTGCTTGAACTGCAACCATAGCTTTGGAATCCTGAGCTTTAACAATCTGACTTGAGGGTTTACCAACATCAGATCTTCTAGGAGATCTGCATTCCCTCATGAAGTGCCCCATACGATGACAGTTGTACCATTCAACTTTGGATTTATCAAATCCAGCTGTGTCTTTAGCATTGAAGGTCATCTTCTTTTTAAACCTTCTGTTCCACCTATTTGCTCTTATACTAGCAAGAGCCATGTTCCACTTGATGTCCATCTCTTCCAAGTGATCATCACTTATCTGCTCAAGGTCCTCATATGTAATCACTGAACCATTGGGCAAAGAAGCAATGTAAGCACAAACAGTATCCAAATCCAAACCAGCAGGTTTAACTCTTGGGGAGTCATTCTTGAATGTGTCAGCGTCTGAATAGGAGACGTTGACAGGACTTGTTCCAGCGCTGACATATGATGATCCAGTAACTGGATGCATATAAGAGTCCTTCTGATTGAATTGACCTTCACTATGAGAGAAGAAGGCCATGTTGCTGGTGGTAGATTTGCTTCCATGCTCTGAAAGAGTTTCATCTTCCAACAGTCTTAGTTTGTTGTAGATGTCATCAAACGAGGAGCTCTTGTAAGTATTGTTGGCAAGAATAGATCTTGCCTCAATCTTCCATGCCTCACCAGGACTTTTAAGAAAGGTAGCATTGGTGTCAACATCACCAACTTGTGTCCCCATGAAGGACAACTTGCTTGTGATGTCAAGCAATCTGCTTCTCACACTACTCAGTTTCTCACTGGGTTGAGCTTTGAAGACAACATAATCATGCAGAAGTTGCTTTTTCTTTTCTTCCTTAGTGTCTGCATTGCCACCATATGCAACTTCAAGTGCTTCCCAAAGATCCTTAGCAGATTCATAGCCTCTATATTTGTGTTGGTTTTCTTGTCCCAAAGAGACTTTCAGAATATTTAGGGCTTTCATGTCAACCCTTTTCTTTGCAATATCTTCAGCACCTACAGCTCTACCATCTCAAGGTTTTTCTTTCTTATCCTCTTCAGGGCATCCTTCAACAGCTGTTCTTTGACTAATGGCATCAAGAATCTTTTGAGCCTTATTGAATGAGTTTCCATATTCAATAATCTCCCAGAGTGTGTAATCATAGATCCCCAGATATTGTTCAAAGTTGAACTTCCATAAGTCAAAGTTGGTTGCATCAAGCATGGGAATCTTGATGTTTGGTAAGGCTGAGGAGGAGGAGGTTATTGCTTCAGACATGATGTTGTTAGGGTTTTGGTGTTTTTAGGGTTTCTAAGAAAATTAGGGTTTTGGTGTTCGTGTATGGTGTTCTTTAAAGATCAAAAGTTCCTCAACAAGCTCTGATACCACTTGTTGATCCCAAACTTAGATCGATTAGCTTTGTGTATACGAGATTAGATCAAGTAATACACGTAGAGAAACCTTTGTATATGCTTTATGAATCTAAGTGTTATGTGGAATTTAACACTTAAACAAGAACACACAAGATGTAAACAAACTTTCACTTTGATTATGAATGTCGAACTTGCTTACAATGAAAGATGTTTACGAATGAAAACTTATATAAAACTTGATATTGAACATTAACCTAAAGGCCTTCTTTTATAGACATAAGAAGCCTTGTACAATAATCTACGTATCAGCTATTCTAGGTAAAGATAAATATAGAAAATACATTGTCGTTTCAATCCTTACTAGAAGTATTCTAGAATATAATAAACGTGTAGATTATATCTTCCATCAGTGCTTGTCTTCAATGTGTCAACGCTTGACTTTAACTTGTCAACGCTTGAGCTGTCAGCGCTTGCTTTGTTCTTGTCAACGCTTGAATTGTTCTTGTCAGCGCTCAAGTGATCTGGCCTTAATTTATTCCCAACATAATATAGTTAAGGAACGAAGTTAAGTGCTCAACAAGCATGGTCGAGTTAAAAATGACTCTTATTCTCACCTTAGGAAAACCTACATTCGTGTCTTAAATACTTATGAAAAACGAGAAAAAAATTTAAAATTTAGCCATTTTTAGCCTTATTTTGCAAACAAAAGGATGAAAATTGGATAGCATGATGATGTAAGCAAAGTGAAGTACCTATTCACTACCCATACTAAAACTAAACATTGTCCTCAATGTTTCAGGTCTAAGGGTGAAACACCCCATACTAGAGACGAAAAGTCGAATGCTTAATCTCGAGCATAGAAAGGGATAACGAATAATCTAAAACCCTTTTATGAATTATGTAAAATGATAAACGTTAGAACGCAAAAGGATATATCATCTGATATCGGATTCTTCAAAGAAAACGATCAAAGCTCGAGTGATACGTAAAACGAACACGAGATGCTTCAACGATGACGATGATCCTAATTAATCACAATTACAAACAACCACGAAACAAAGGCTAGAAGGGAACAAATCCCCTCACATTAAACTATGATTAGAAAGAAAAGATTTTTACAAGGATAAGCATGAGATTTTCCCCACGAGGCACCTCGTTTTTGATAACCGAGTCAAGAGCTCGACTTGAATCCTCATAAATGTGATCATTTAGGGATTATCATGGGATGTTCAACAAGCGGGTCTTACATGATAAGCAAGGTAAAAAACAACTGGTATTAAAGACAAAGTCCTTATACCGGGGTCTAAGATGGTATCCTCACTTCCGGTGGAAAACGATAAAGGCAAATCCGGAGGATAGGTTTTTTAAGGAAGAAAACTCCTTACAACGTATTTGAAATCATCAAAACCGGGAGGGTGGGTAGGTTCACTTTGAAACAAAGGTAAAATTAAAAGAGAATCATTAAAATGGGGGTCTAAAAGTCTCCTCTCGTTTCAAAGGCAAAAGCCTCATTAAAATCCTCATTATCATCGAGAGACAGTCCATCGGTGAACCCCTCGAGAATGGAAGCATCACAAGTTAAAAGAGAAAGCTCATTTAAATAAGATGTAGAAACTAGAAAGGGGGGGGGTGAATAGTTTCTTATATTTACTTGTTAAATGATGGTTTTCAAAAAATCCTTTTTCTCAAAAACTTAGACTTGAGGAAATAAGTTAAATCTTCTTATGCACAATAAGAACAATGATAGTGAAACTAAACTAATACTAACTAATATATATGCACAAAGAATAAATAATGTAAAGAGTTAAGGGTAAAGAAAGATCAAACCAAACACCAAGGATTTATAGTGGTTCGGTAACGAAGCTCACTCCTCGTTCCCACTCCACTCCTCGAGTACTCCTTACTCGAGAGTTCACTACAAAACAAGCTCATTGTGGTTGACAAAACCCTACACGTTGCTTAACCAATTTCTGACTCTAAGCTAAAAGTCGAGCCCTAATCGTAGCTAGGACCAATCTATACAACTATACTTAGTACATACACAACTTCCAAATAGACACAACTACTTGAATCTTCAAAACTACTACACAACAACAAATGTATAAAATTTGATCTTCAAAGGATCTTTGGTGGTGGACTCAACACTTCACAATGATAGTGTTTTTCTCTTTGTACTTGAAGAGGAAGGGATGGATGATATAGATTCACTTCTAAACGAGTAGTAATCAATCAAATGACCAAGGATTTGAGTGATTTAAGAATTATGTTTGAATCTGAAAATTTATGTGCAAAAGAGGTGGATTGAAAATCTGAGAAAGGTCCACTATTTATAGGATAAAGGGCCAACGACTATATCTTCCCGCGGTTCCTTATCTTAGTCGGTGGTACCTTATCGATAACGAACCACCTAGGCGCTAGGGAACCGCCAGACTAGACTCCGTTCCCTTTTTGTCCTTTAGTGGTGGAGGTCATATCTGATTATAAAAATATCCAGAAAGGATATTCAAAATCAAAAGGGAATATGCCATTTTCAAATTTTCAAATATTTAATTTAATAAAACATTTTCTTAAAAACAAAATTTTAATTAAAAACTTGTCACACTTAATAAAAAGTGAGTTTTAAGAAAAGATTAAATCACTTGATCGCATGATTAAGGTTAGTACTTGTTTATTCATACCTTAAGTGAAAATGAGTAGAATCAAAAATACTTGAACTCAAGAATTCGTTTTTCGTTGTTTTCGTAAATGCTTGTTTTTACATATTGTCGTAATCAAAACTAAGCGAAACCGAAAAATGCAAGTAACGTTTTTAGGCATTATTGCATTAACAATCTCCCCCTTTTTGATTCCGACAATACATAAACTCAATCACACAAAAACAAGATTTTCGAAGACGAGTTTATTCATTTCTCCCCCTTTGTCGAAGCAAAAAGTTTGCACAAGTCGGTGTTGAAGAGACGGACTTTGCAAAGACTCCCTCTTGGTGCTTACTCCCCCTTGCTTGGGGCACCAAGGAATCGAGATATGGTGACAAGCTACATAGAAGGGTTAGTTGAACAAAAGAGACAACCAACAAGATATAGCTATAGGTCACAAAAAAATATAATAAAAAGAGAAGAAAACACAAAGACTAAGATCCAAGTGAAGTCATATAAACTAAAAAGAGTCATACAAAAGATGTATGAAAGAGGAAACAAGCCACAAGCATAAATCTAATCCTAGTTAATCTAGAATTCTAAGATTTGCTTGAATTAGGTGTCTTGAGGATAAGCAACCAATGCTTAAATGAAAGACAAGGTAGTGGCAGAATGTGGTGGTGGTGGCTTGGTGGAGATCTCATAATCTAAGTGAAGAGGAAGTTTGATTAAGAGACTCTTGATGTAGCTCAACTCCTCATAGATGTGTGCCATAGCAAGATGTTGATATTGACAACAATGAAAATATGTCCCATGGTGCATGACATTATCATGAGAAGGAAAAAGAACACTAAAGGGTGGTGGTGGAAGAAAAGATGTTCCACAATCAATATTCTTGGTAGGAGAGATGTGATTAAGAGTGTTCTTGGGTAAATTTGGATTGTGTTCTTGGGTGAGTTGGGATTGAAAGCAATTGGGGAAAATGGAGGAGAATCGAGGCTTTCATTAGGAGAGTTAGACATTTTGGGATGTGAAGTAAGGCAAAATGCTTATGGTTAAATAGGGAAGGCTCAAGGTATTTTGGGGTGGTCAAAGGAATGAAGCAAAGATTCTCAAAAATGTTGGAACAATTTTATAATTTCAGAAATACCCAAAAAAAGGAATCACTGTACGCGGTTCCTTATTGCTTCCGGCGGTTCCTTATTGTTAAGGGACCGCAGTTCAAATATGGAACCGCCTACAGTGGCTGAGTTTTTGTGGTGAAGGAAGATTTTTCAGCAAATCTTATTTTCTAGTCTAACTTATCATAGGGATATGCTTAAAAGCAAAGATAGACAAAAAGAACACATACTAACTCACCAAATAGGATTTGACCAAAATACATGGATTTTAAAAATCGATGTAGGAGGTGTGTAAGACAAGACCTTAAGTCATGACACAATGATCCTCCATGATTCTATCTTGTTCTTGCTATGTTTGAGAGAATCATACATATGAATTATGTAAGCTCGAGATTAATAGCAAGAATCTATGAAGAACGTTTTTAGATTGAATTAACAATGTCAAAACATTTCTTGACTATTTTTGAAAGAGACTGAGGATTTTGAAAAGGAGAAGAGAAGATTTTCAAGAAGAGTTTAGGAGACGAAAGTAAGAGACTCAATAAAAGGAAAGCAATTAAGGGATATGTTTCATTAATCCTAGACCTAGACGCAAGTAATTAAAAGGTTCCCTCTTAAGTGGCTTACTGAATATGTCGGCTAAGTTATCCTCGGAGGGTACCTTCTCAATTGAAATGTTCCCCTTTTAAACATTATCCCTAAGAAAGTGGTGACGAATTTCTATGTGCTTGGTTCGCGAATGTTGCACAGGATTCTTGCTAAGGTCTATAGCACCTTTATTGTCGCACATGATGGGAACATCATCAAGACGAATCCCGTAATCAACAAGCGCTTGCTTCATCCATAGAGCTTGTTGGCATGCTTTTCCGGCACTCACATACTCGGCTTCCGTGGTGGATATCGCAAGAGCGGTTTGTTTATTGGAGAACCAAGAAGTTAAACAACAACCCATGAAGGTACAAACTCCACTAGTGCTTTTCCGGTCCACATAGTCTCCCGCATGATCCGAGTCCGCGTAGACAATGGTTTCTACGCCGGTCCCTTTAGGATACCATAATCCTAAATGTATAGTGCCTTTAATGTATCGGAAGATACGTTTAACCGCTTCAAGGTGAGAGGTTTTGGGAGCCTCTTGGAAGCGAGCACAAAGGCAAACACTAAACATGATATCCGGTCGACTTGCCGTTAGGTACAACAAACTACCAATCATACCTCTATATTTGGTGTTGTCTACCGACTCACAATCATCATCTACGGTGAGTTTAGTATCCGAAGCCATTGGGGTCTTCATTGGTCTAGATTCTTCTAATCCAAATTTCTTTAGCATTTCTTTAGCATACTTAGATTGACTAAAGAAAATACCATTGTCCATTTGTTTAATTTGGAGTCCTAAAAAGAAGTTAAGTTTTCCCATCATACTCATTTCAAACTCATCATGCATGATTTTGGCAAAGTCATCACACAATTCTTGACAAGTTGAGCCAAATATAACGTCATCAACATATATTTGCACGATTATGAGGTGAGAACCTTTCTTCTTTGTAAAGAGGGTGTTGTCTACCATTCCCATGGTATTCTCATGTTTAACAAGAAACGCTTTAAGTCTATCATACCAAGCTTTGGGTACTTGTTTAAGACCATAATGTGCCTTCTTAAGCTTGTAAACATGATCCGGTTTCTCAAAATCAATGAAGCCGGGAGGTTGAGCCACATATACCTCCTCATTGATCAAACCGTTAAGAAACGCACTCCTTACATCCATTTGTTGAAGCCTAATATCTAAGGCACAAGCGTAGGCTAAAAGGATTCTAATGGATTCTAATCTAGCTACCGGTTCATATGTCTCGTCATAATCTGTAGATTTGCTAAATAAGACCCGGTGGTCTAACATGGTGGAATATGGTGGTGGTAGCCATTGTTGAAAGAGAGAGAGAAGAGAGGTTGTGTGTAAGGTTAAGAAAAATATATTAAAAGGGAAAATGACACAAGCAACACCCCTCCCTGGAAGCTAAGGAGGGGTATATATAGTCACACACGCAACTTAAACTATACATTGAACCTAGTCTAGTCTAAGCGTGTGTGACTATGATAACTAATGGGAATTCTTAAATGTCGTCACATAAAGTGAGTTTCCAACAATCTTCCCCCATGGGACGACGTGTAGAATTCCTTACAATATTCTTCCTAACAAGTACATAATGATTAAGAACAAGAGCTTTCATGAAGCGTCCAATGCTGATGATGTCTTCTGAGGCCTTCGTCTTCAAAACGAGTCATCTTTAAAGTAACTTGTAGAATAAATACTGTAACGGCACGAGCTAAGTAACCCATACACTTCTGGTTAAGGAGAAGCTTCTGAATTAGCTTCCCCCTAATTCATGCCACATCAACTTGATGTAGAATCTTTAAATAGCTTCCCCCTAAATCGACAATCCTCGTAAGCAACTTCAAAGCTTTCAAAAGCTTAGAATAATTAAGCGCACAGCGGAATCTAACTAGCAAATCCCATCATATAACATGATAACGTTGCTAAGAGGGATTGAAAGTTTGGGGCACACCAAGTAGATCAACAACTTCTCTTCTCACGCTTGAATAATTCTTCTGAATTTTTCTTCCCCCTGAGAGTTCAAGTTATGCATACCAGAAAGAATCAAGACATTTCTTCCCCCACATAGTTGAAGAAAGTAAATCAATCCCAATTATGAAGCTCAAATACTAAAGTGGACACTTTATCCCATTCATGAAGTTGACATCGTAACACTAGAGTCAATTAAGTCCCGGAAATGCACATATCTTATTCCAGAGATGCACCAGAGTCAATTAAGTCCCGGGAATGCATATAGGATAATGATGATGAATAATTGCAACAACCAAACAATTAAACATCGAATCAGTAGTGTACCGTTTAGACATTGATAACGCCACGAGTTAAAACACTGATTTTCTCTGCGGCTATGACAAATGTCATCCCGGAATGTCTTCAAATCAAAAGAAGGTATGAAGTTCATCACGTGTACTCGTTGTGCGTTCGATGTGTCTTCTTCTTCCCCCTTGATGGTTTCGAAACTCGGAACCATCAATAAATCTTAAGCACATAAACCTGAAAATCTCGAGAGAATAATAAATAACTTAATTATATTCGGTGAGAGTCAGCTGTTGATCGAAAAATCTCTTCTCATAAACTCTCCATGGCCACCTTTACCAACCCACGTGAAAGCAATTTGAAGTGACCACTGATAGAATGAACCGGATACATCAAACATGAAGCTGAATAAAAATCCTTCGATCTTGTGACTTAAGCTTGCACTATTGTTGAATGAAGAACGGTGGAGAAATCTCTAAGTACTCAATGCATCACTGAAGAAGTCTATAAGTACAACACCTCTTGAAATTATCCACGTCGACTAAGCGCGTGACACTGAGTACAACAATGTAACCCCTTTAAGTGATAGTTATCCGAGTCATCAACCAACCACCCCGAACCCGGAAACCAGATAAACAAGTGGTCATTCTAAGATTAAGCACGAGCAAGTTATCTGTTCAAGGATAAAATAAGTACACGCCTTCGAAGAAAATCGTCTCCGTCTTCAAATAATTAATACCCGATCCAAAAAAAATATGTAGTCACTAAAAAAATTGACCATTTTTTCTTGGTCTCGTCTCAAATAAATTTTGTCACGTTGTCTCGTCTTTTTGTCTCGTCACTTTGTCACTTCACTTGTTGTCTCGTCCCGATAATGACCATAGTATAAATAAATACACACAAAGTTTATAAAAAATTACAAATTTGTTTTAAAAAACTTGTGTGTATAAACGCAAGTCATACGACCCAATATTTGTTAAAAAAATCAATTCCAAGTCCCATGTCATAGTTAAATACACATGAGTCATGGCCCAATTTTTATGCATAATACCCCGTCCATACAAATTGGTTTATAACCCTCCACCAACCCTAATTTCACTCACATTTATCCAACCCTAAACCTAATCTCGGTTTTCTCCGCCCCCATCTCTTATCAAACAAATAGCCAAACTACATCTCCATCTATTTCCCTAAATAATCATCCAATCTTCGTTCAAACAAAACAAATATAAATCTCCTTTATCCATCAATCATGAAACCACGAATACGATTAACCCGTTAATTCATTCCTTCGGAACAAACACGAAATCCTATGAATTAATTTAGGCTAATCTGAATCGAATCTAGTAAAGACCATGAAGCTTCAGCTCTTTCAAGCTGCAAGATCCGAAAAGGGTCTCGGGTAGGTTAATACGTGATTGCATGTTGGTTTTTTTGTTTAAAGAATCGAAACAAGAAAAAAGATTTAACATAATTGTTACAATCTCTTTCTTTTACTTCGAATATAAAACAAAAAATCTGTGATGATAATTATTTTTGTGAACATGATCTTAATTGATCATGGCTTCATGTTCGAGCACGAAAAAAAAAAATTTAATCTGAGATTTGTTTGATTTTGTTTCCTACTATGCTTGAGTCTAGATGTGATAGGGATTAGGAGATGATGGGCTTAGTTAGATTTGTGGTGGATTTGATGGAGTTATAAGGTTGGCAGTTGAGTCGACTCAGTGAGTTAACTAAGTCAACTCGGTAATTACCGAGTTGACTCGGTTGAGATGGTTTCGGTCAATTGTTAAGTCTAAACATCATGGTCATGGTCATGTAATATTTAAACTGCATCGTAGTCAAACAATTTTTTAAACCCATCGGAGTCTAAAAGAATTTCCATCGCAGTCTTAAACTTTAGACCCATCGCAGTCTAAACAAAAAAAAAAATCCATCGAAGTCTGTCTTTTAAACCTTATCTTGATGGTACCATTGCAGTCCCCATCGCAGTCAAAAAGTATGAAGTTCATCGCAGTCTAGTATCCCATTGTAACAAGATGCAACCCATCGCGGCGAGACATCGCAGGCGACCCATCGCAGCGAGACATCGCAGGCGAGACATCGCAGTCAACCCATCGCACTCAATGCGAAGTTTCCATCATAAAGATGACCAGCAGAGAAACTTATCCAACGGTACTTTTTCCTGATTTTCGGGATCTGTGTTTTTCTGGGTAAAAATTATCTTCATCTTAAAAAATGCAAACAAAAGAACCCATAACCAGGACAGATCTGAAAATGTGACTATTGGACCAGAGGGATGAGAATACCAGCAGATATGACCGTGAATTGTTACCAGTTTGGGACCACTAAAACCAGATATGACAAGATATAAAACTAGGTCTAAAAAACTGAAACCAGGGACTTAAAGATGACAACTTTTGACTAGTGGGTTCTGAAAACCAGATGTGGACAGTGAGACAACAATTTGACAAGGATAAATGGATATAAGAATGGATATAAAAACATGTGAACGTGACAAAAACTTGTGAACATTGAAAGACAACACAAACCGTGACAAAGAATGATATAGATTCGGACAAAAAAAATTTATAGACCACCTAAATTGAAAATAAGAACGATCCAAGGATGGAACCGAGGCTCTGATGCCAATTGTAGATTTGCTAAATAAGATCCAGTGGTCTAACATGGTGGAATATGATGGTGGTAGCCATTGTTGAAAGAGAGAGAGAAGAGAGGTTGTGTGTAAGGTTAAGAAAAATATATTAAAAGGGAAAATGACACAAGCAAAACCCCTCCTTGGAAGCTAAGGAGGGGTATATATAGTCACACACGCAACTTAAACTTTACATTGAACCTAGTCTAGTCTAAGCGTGTGTGACTATGATAACTAATGGGAATTCTTAAATGTCGTCACATAAAGTGAGTTTCCAACATAATCAATCCCTTCTTGTTGATTATAGCCTTGTGCTACAAGTCTAGCTTTGTTACGAGACACAACACCATTCTCATCTAGCTTATTCCTATATACCCATTTGGTTCCTATAATGGTAGAACTTCTAGGTGGAGGAACAAGTTCCCAAACATCATTAGCAACGAATTGATTCAATTCTTCTTGCATCGCAATGAACCAACTCTCATCCGTCAAAGCTTCTTTAACATTATTTGGTTCAATCAAGGAGACGAAACAAAAGAAGTTACTTTGGTTTTGGACTTGAGATCTTAGGGTCCTTTGATTTAAGTCACCAATGATATTATTGAGAGTATGATCCTTAGACTCCTTAATGTTTACTTCTTTCAACACTAAGGTCTTCAACTCCTATTTTTCTAAACTCTTTGGCTCTAACTACTTCTACTTCATCCAAGTCATCATCAACCAATGGTGGTGTCTTGGTTAAAGGAGGGGTTTCATCAAAAGTCACGTTAAGTGATTCTTCAATTACGCCCGAGGTTTCATTGAGTACTATGTAGGCTTTGCTAGTTTGGGAATAACCAAAAAAGATACCTTCGTAAGACTTTGGGTCAAACTTGGTAAGGTAGTCTTTGGTGTTGAGGATAAAGCACTTGCTTCCAAACACCCTAAAGTATTCCAATGAGGGTTTCTTACCTTTAAGAATCTCATAGGGGGTCTTTCCTAGGAAAGGTCGAATAAGAATTGTTGAGAATATAAGTCGATGTGTCCACGGCATTGCACCAAAACTTTTGAGGCAAAGATTGCTCGTTTAACATCGTCCTACTCATCTCTTGGATGGTCCTATTCTTCCTTTCAACTACCCCATTTGATTGTGGAGTGCGAGGAGCCGATAAGTTATGGGTAATACCATGAGCTTCATAAAAGGCACCAAATTGTACTTCATTATCAAATTCCCTACCATGATCCGTCCTAATAGAGACAATTGGACATCCTAGTTGATTTTGAATTCTTCGACTAAAGATTTTGAAATGATCGAAAGCTTCATTCGTAGATGCCAAAAATCCAGTCCAAGTGAATCTAGAGTAGGCATCAACTATAACTAGGGTATAAAGGTTACCTCCATAACTCCGTATGGAGGTAGGTCCAAACAGATCCATATGTAGGAGTTCTAAGCACCGAGAGGTTGAAACCAAATTCTTGGCTTTGTGACTTAAGTGAACTTGCTTTCCAACTTTGCAAGCATCACAAAAGTGACTATCAAACTTCATCTTGGGGAGGTGCCTTGCCAACTCCTTAGAGACTAAAGATTGAATTAGACGCATATTAGTGTGACCTAATCTCCTATGCCAAATAGTAGAACTATCAACTATAGTCGCAAGACATATGTTGTCTTTTGACTTCTTATTGACCTTCATGACATAAAGCCCATGCTTTCTAACACCTTTTCCATTGACCTTTCCATCTTTTACGATTTCACTATCATTTTTAGAAAAGATGACCTTACACTTATTGTCACAAATTTGACCTATGCTCAAAAGGTTAAACCCTAAATTGTCTACGTGCTCAACATTTTCAATAGTCATGGAGTCAAGAGAAACCGTACCTTTGCCAATGATATTACCACGTAGACTACTAGCGAATGTGACGTTACCTCCATCATATGCTTTGTACCGTGAGAATAAACCTCGATTACCCGTCATGTGTTTAGAACAACCACTATCCTTAATCTACTCCTCGAGTTCCAAATCAATTCCCAAGCATATCTCTTTAGAAGTGTGAGCCATGAGACATTTCTCCTCTTTGGGGTTGTCATCAACATCTTCATCACTATCGCTCCAAGAACAACTAACGAATGCCGTGTGATTCTTATCTCGTGAAGGCTTTAGACACTCACTAATGAAATGATTTGGATCACCACATCTAAATCAATTCCTATCACCTTTTTCATTCTTGGCAAACCTATTCTTTGAGAATGGTTTCTTGTCATTGTTGGGTTGCCTCACGTGTTTGACCTCGTCTTTTGAAGAACCTCTTGAAATCTCTCACCACCAATGCATACTCCTCGTCATCACTATCCGAGGAACTATCATGATCGCGTTGTGCCTTTAAGCTTTGAGTGCAAGAGACTTCCTTTCACTCTTGGTTTTCACTAATTCCGAGTCCTTCAAAATTATCATCTCATGAACCTTCAAGTTGCCTATGAGTTGATCGAGTGATAAAGTTGAGAGATCTTTCGATTCTTCAATCGCCGTGACTTTTGCTCTCCACTTCTGATGTAAGGCCCTTAGAAACTTCCTAACATTGTTCTTGCTAGAAAAACCTTCATCAAGTGCTTTTAGACTAGTAATAATAGTGTTAAATCTAGCAAAAGCACTATCAATAGCTTCATCTTCTAAGATGAGAAATTGTTCATATTGTTGGACAAGAAGATCATTTTGCTTTCTTTGACTTGGCTATTACCTTGGTGGGTTACCAAAAGAGTGTTCCAAATATCTTTAGCGGTTTCACACATAAAAATCCTTTCATACTGTTTCTTAGGTAAAGCATTATAAATCACCATTTTAGCCTCATTATTTTCGAAAGTTTCTTTTTAGTATCGTCATTAGCTTTGTCAAAAGTGACCAATTCCTTTGTTTTAGAAACTTCAAATTGATAAGGTAAAAAATCACCATTGGTAATAACATGCCAAAGATCTAAATATTTTGATTTCACATAAGTCTCAAATCTATTTTTCTAATAAATAAAACTATCGGTTTCAAAAAGTGGTGGTCTTTGCATAGATTGCCCTTCTAGGTACTTGTTGGAATCCATAGATCGATTCAAGTTTTAAAATACAATATACTTTAAAAATACTTGAACAACCCATTTTGATACCAATCGTAGAAACTAGAAGGGGGGGGGGGGGGGGGGGGGTTGAATAGTTTCTTATACTTACTTTTTAAATGATGGTTTTCAAAAAATCCTTTTTCTCAAAAACTTAGACTTGAGGAAATAAGTGAAATCTTCTTATGCACAATAAGAACAATGATAGTGAAACTAAACTAATACTAACTAATATATATGCACAAAGAATAAATAATGTAAAGAGTTAAGGGTAAAGAAAGATCAAACCAAACACCAAGGATTTATAGTGGTTCGGCAACGAAGCTCACTCCTCGTTCCTACTCCACTCCTCGAGTACTCCTTAGTCGAGAGTTCACTACACAACAAGCTCCTTGTGTGGAGAAAACCGTACACGTCGCTTAACCAATTTCCGACTCTAAGCTAAAATTCGAGCCCTAATCGTAGCTAGGACCAATCTATACAACTATACTTAGTACATACACAACTTCCAAATAGACACAACTACTTGGATCTTCAAAACTATTACACAACAACAAATGTATAAAATTTGATCTTCAAAGGATCTTTGGTGGTGGACTCAGCACTTCACAATGATAGTGTTCTTCTCTTTGCACTTGAAGAGGAAGGGATGGATGAGATAGATTCACTTCTAAACAAGTAGTAATCAATCAAATGACCAAGTATTTGAGTGATTTAAGAAGTATGTTTGAATCTGAAAATTTGTGTGCAAAAGAGGTGGATTGAAAATCTGAGAAAGGTCCAGTATTTATAGGACAAAGGGATAATGGCTATATCTGCCCGCGGTTCCTTATCTCACCCGACAGTACCTTATCGATAAGGAATCGCCTAGGCGCTAGGGAACCGCCGGACTAGACTCCGCTCCCTTGTTGTCCTTTAGTGGTGGAGGTCATATCTGATTATAAAATATCCAGAAAGGATATTCCAAATCAAAAGGGAATATGCCATTTTCAAATTTTCAAATATTTAATTTAATAAAACATTTTCTTAAAAATAAAGTTTAATTAAACTTGTCACACTTAATAAAAAGTGAGTTTTAAGAAAAGATTAAATCACCTAATCACTTGATTAAGGTTAGTACTTGTTTATTCCTACCTTAAGTGAAAATGGGTAAAATGAAAAATACTTGAACTCAAGAATTCGTTTTTCGTTGTTTTCGTAAATGCTTGTTTTTACATATTGTCGTAATCAAAACTAAGCGAAACCAAAAAATGCAAGTAACGTTTTTAGGCATTATTGCATTAACATAAGAGTTAGGGAAGGTGACTATCAAATCCGGATCATCGAGTTTAGGATCATACGAATCGTCACTCTCGATGTCCTCGAACATCTCTTCAAAGAAAGGATTTACGTCACCAAAAATAAACTCGTCATCAAATTTGAAAGAAGGGTTCGAAAAGATTCCAAAATCGTCAATTTGAACGTCCTCGTCGAGTAGTGAATCGTCATCACTAGTGGAAAAATCATCATCGAAAATCGGGTTTGAAAAAGTCAATGATTCTCTACACGAAGTGTCATTGGAAGATACATCATCACATAAAATTGATTCAAACTCACTATCGTAATTTGCCTCATTAGAATCTTCATGGAAAAATTGATCGAGAGCAAAATCACTTAACTCATCATGGGAGATAATCGTAGGCTCACTTTGGATTGGAATAGGGATCTCAACACTAGGATTAGTGCTACGATTCTTCTCTCCCATACTTAAAGAGGCATCAGGTTCTGTAAGGAGCATGAGGGTAATGGTTTCATAAGACGAGGCGAGATTGAAAATATTGCCATCGTCGTTGTCATCATAAATGGGAAACGTAAGATCACATCTAGCTAGATGCTCCTCTCTTTCTTATTCTAGTCTCTTATCTCGAATATCGACGCTTAAGACATTGCAGTGTTGTAAAAGTTGTTTCATTTTCACTTTACACTCTCTTTTAAACTCGTCACTTATTTATTCTTTACGATATCTCCTAATGCTTAATGTTGATCCCAAACTTAGATCGATTAGCTTTGTGTTAACGAGATTGAATCAAGTTTAACACGTAGAGAAACTTTGTTGTTATATGAAAAATGTAAGTGTTATGCGGAATTAACACTTAGATTAAAGAACAAGTAAAACAAATAAACCAAACTTTCACTTTTGATTGATAAACAATCTTGAGTACAATGAAAGTCGAATACTGAATAATGTGTGTATACTATAAACCCTAAGACCTCATTTTATAATATGAGGGTCGTGTACAATGGATAACCTATCAACTATTCTAGGAAAAGATAAATATAGAAAATACAATATTGAGTATATCTTTTCTTCAAATAATAAACGTGTTGACTAAGTTTTCCTATCAGTGCTTGGACTTCTTCTTGTCAGCGCTTGGATATCTCTTGTCAATGCTTGATCTGTCAGCGCTTGATTTCTTCCTATCAACGTCAAATTTACTCTTGTCAGCGTCTAAGTGTCTTGGCTCATTTTATTCCCAACAATCCTCCCCTAAACTTAATATCTACTCTAGTAATCAAGTTTCAGAATAAAAACTAAGTACAAGGAGGATTCTTACAAACACAAATTACTTTTTAATTATATAATAAATAAATCGAATTAGGTCTTTGCCAACATCACTATTATAATCCATTTCTAGCTGTGTAGACACCATATTCTTCAAAACTTCCTTGGACATAGGATATTCAGCATCCACAAGAAGATACTCTGAAAACTTTATAGTGCTTAGATGGTAAACACCAGCTGCTGAATGTAGACACCATTGTAGTCCGCTGATATCATCCAGATCCAACCATATTGGATCTGCTTCATCTGGTTCAATCATCCTTTTGAAGGATGTCCAGATCTTTATTCCATTGACTGAAGTAGGTGCTTCGGTCTCATACTTGGCATTCATCAATGTCCAAGGATCTACCAAGTCTTCTCTATCCAGGCTTGCAAATAATGAGATCAAAGAAGTAAAAGTATGTACCTTTTGCCATATCTGGTGATCATCCAGGACCCACTTGCATCTTCTTCATAGTTAACTATTGGGTTTCTGTAATCTAAAGGTAGTACCTCTGCAACATGTGAAGCTTCTAGTGGTGAGAGCTTAATGCTCTTTCTGATATCTGCTTCACTAGGATCCAGTTGGTCAAGAACTGGGAACTCAATAGGAACTCCCTTCTTCACTGGTCTTGGTGCTATAGAAGCCCTTTGGATCTGCAACTTTTCTTCAATCTCTTCTCTCCTGTCATCTGAGAGAAGTCTCATAGTATTTTCTTCACAAACTTTTAACCAAATTGGATAAGCCCGAAACTCTAATTCAACAAAGGATACCTTCTTTAACTTGTCATAGGTCCATCCACCTTCATGACACCTAAGCAACATATAGTATAGCTCTCTTCTATCCCTCTTGAGCTTAGAAAATACTTTGATAGCCTTGTGCTTCAAAATCACTTTGTATTCTTCCTGCACTCTCAACAAGATCTCCAATCCCCAAATTTGTCTAGTGATGGACATCTCTATATTCTCTATTGTCTTGTTCTTCCATGCAAAGTACATGTCTCTAACTTCAGGCATATCAAAATCCACTTTGCCTTTTAACTCTCTTATCCTGTCCTTGGCTAAATCATCCTCACAATACTCTAACCTTTCTGGATCCTCTATTATCATTACACTGGATCCGGAGCTCTTATCATCCTCACTACCATCTTTTTCTTTCTCTGTGGTAGCCCAATCTTGTTCTTGCAGTTGTGCAGCCAAAACTTGATCAAATTTTACGTGGGTTGCATCCTTTGGCACCTCAACTTCCACTAAAATTGCTTTACCCTTGTCTTTTGTTCCAATAGCTGGTAAAGTAGTTGTTCGTACCTGCGTTGTAACATCCCTAATAATAACTGGTGGTTCGGATACACCAATCATACCTGTGGGCTTGTCAACGCCTTCTTTGCTCTTGTCAGCGCTCAAACTTTCAACATCAGCGACTAACTTTGTAACCTGTTCCATCATCTCCACAAATGATAGCTTCTTTGGAGTGATCAATGTGACATCAATAACAAGCTTCTCCTTTAATCTAGTCAAAGATTCAGCAATTTCTACCTGTTTAGTACCAAAAGAACGACCTTCTTCTTCCTGTGAGCCCTTGTCACTCAAATTGAAAGGTTCTGTTGGTGAATCTTCCTCCTATTTGTAAGAATCCTCCCCAGATGAAAGGACTATTGCCTGCCTTCTCCTAGCTTCGGCAGTCTCCAAAATAACTAGTCTCTCCCTCAATTGCTTTAGTTCAAGACCCTGAATTGTGACATTCTATACAAGGTCTGCATTTTGCTTTTGCAAGCTAATGCAAACCACCGTCAATTCCAAAATAGTGTAAGGTTCCAATCTGCCCTCCTCCATGATGGTAATTTGACCTCCCAAAATAGATTCATGAGGCATGGATGGGGTCTTAATGATGTTGGGACTGCCTTGTCCTGCATCTAAGCTAGAACCAATAGTCCCAACCCCACCCATGTCACCAACCACACTTGTGATGGTGGTTCTCTCTGCTACATGGCTAGGACCACCAGAGGAGAACACTCCAGCAGTCCTTTGGCGTTTTTCCAACCTATAGTCTGGGGGTGTAGAAGAGGAAGTGGAATGAGGGTTTGTTTAGCGTGTAAGGGGGTGTTTGGGTTTGTGGTAAAATGGTGTCAGCGTTTGGATCTAATGTGTCAGCGCCTCCACTATGAGTGTCAACGCCTAATGGTTGTGGATCAATATCCATTTGCTGGGGCGATGGAGGTTGGTCTTGTAATGGGTCTGGTTGAGGTGGTGGGTCTGCTGCTACCTCAATGATAGCAAGCATGGTTGGGGTGAGGGGTAGGTCTCGGTATGGTGGTGTATTCATATTCCTAAAAACTGTTTTCTTTTGCATATGGATAGTATAAAAATTATCATGTTCCCTTGTGCAATATCCTTGCAAGTCAAAAACCATTTGTAAAAACCTAGGGTAAGCAAGAGTCATCTTGTTACCCTTATTATGACACATGCCATCAAAAATCATTTTTGAAAAATTATAATTTTGCCCAGTTGTAATACACACAATGGCACTCCCAATTGAATGGTTGATTTCATTGTGTGGGGAGCATTTGGGACTCAAACATTGAAGGATGACACGTATAAGGTACTTCCAAAGCAGGGGAAAATTGTTGTTTTGTATATTTATTTAAATGGCCTTCTGGAGGCAAAGGATAACCCAAGGCTTGGAGTCCTTGCTCTAGCTCTGCAAGGGGAAGGGTGGTTATGCCATCAGCATCATTAAGATGCAAAGCTTGGCGAACCAAAGCTTTAGTAACCACCCATGGAACCCCATAGACAGTAGCAGTCAATGTAATCACTCCATTAACTGTTGAGGAACTTACAGTCTTCCAAAACTGGTTAATGTGTGTGATAGGGACAAGAGGAGTATGTGAAAATGCATACCTTATTGGGGACGCATTCAAATACCCAACCATCTGAGTATATTGGGGAAACAGAGTATTATCAGCTTCCAAATAAGCCACCATGTTGTGTTGTCTTCTGAACCCTAATTCCAGTAAAGCGGGTTTAAACTTTGGTGCCATAAATATTGATGCAAGAAAATTGTGATATAAAAGTTATGGAGATATGAAAGTTTGAGAGTTTTTAGTTAGACAAGAATAACAGTTACCCTGTTTGAAAGAAATTAGCCAAATTTATAGGAGAGGTGAAAACATGCGATTGGTTAAAATATGAGGCAGTTATTTTCAAAAAGTAATGATTAAAATCTTGAAAAATATATAACTTATCTCATACATTAATTAAAAGTTACCGACTCCTAAAATTACGGCCCATATTTTCGTCAAAAATAACAACTGGGTAGGACCCAATGTTTGTCAACGGCCAAAAATGAAACATCAGTGTCTAATAGCTATATTCTTGTCAGCGTTGGAAAATTGCCATGTCAGCGTTCAAATTGGTCTTATCAGTGTTTGGAAAGAAAAATGTCAGCGTCCAAAAATAAAAATAATAAAAAATAAAAAGGACATTAACAAAGTAGTTTACCCTGGTAAAGATAACTCATAGACAGAAATGACTATAGGGTTGCAAGCACTATCCAATCATGCACACTTGCTTAAGAAAGATAGACATAATTGTCCTCAAGTGTTCCTTGCTAACCAAAGTTCTTAACAGTGAAGTTACCTCATATAAACCCTTTGTAACTTCCCAGGTAAGCCCAATAAAAACGTTCCCAAGTCTCCCAACCGACCAAATCCAATTCTAGGCCAAAAGGTCTTGGCAGCGTGCACAGTATATCAACTTTGCATGCTACAGTGCCTCACGATTTAGAAAACTAACTCGTACTCACCAGTGGACACAATCTAGAATTGTGATTAGAGTATTATAAGAATACCCAAAAATCCTAAAGGTTTCCTAAACCTCCCCTTAAACTATGATATACAAAGTTGCCAAATAAAAAGTATGAAATAAAAATTTATGTCAAGATAGAAATGTAAACATTCCAACCATCATCCATAATCTTGAACACATTCCTAGTAAGCTCCAAAGAACCATAAGCAACTATGTATCCATTTGTACTATTGCGAATCTAAGTCTGTGAGAATCCCCTTTGTCATAGATTTAAACTTAATAAGCTATTTGATATTAACTTGCATGTGCCTAGGAGACATGCAAGTAACCCAAGACTCACAGAGTTCTAAGTCTATGTGAGCAACCACAGAGGAGTCCATGTCAGAGACATTGTCAAGGAAGTCGAAGATTACTTGAAGACATACTCATTGGCTATGTTGGATAACAGCTAAGATGTATCAGGGACTCTGAGTGGTTGAGTGTTAACAGGGGTGGCAATACCCTGTTAACACTCAGTACACGTTGGACATACCTAAGTGCTTAGGCGGGAAGTTTCACAGCCTAAAGTATAAGGAATGAAGAAAAGGTAAACTATGTCAGCTCTGTTTCCCTAAAGCGTTGTGGCAGACTACCAAGAATAGAAGTGCATCTTTTTACAGATGTCTGACATTGTCTGTTTAGTGTAGTCACCATCAACCAATACTAATAGTCAACCTCGTACCACTATAAGTAGGATATGTAGGCTAGAGTTAATGTTGTTCACTTTGTTAGATTTCACACATTAACTCTTTACAACTCATAAGAAGAATAGTTGTGCCTGTGTTCTTGAGTTTGCTTTATTTTGTCCAAAGTGTACACAACACATTATCCTCAAACTGTGTTATCCATAACACATGTAATACTTATTATCAATAATAAAGTATTACGTTTGAAAAGTATTTACTTGTGTTAATTATCCTTATTGATCGTTTCAAGCTAGTTTTAGGGACTTTCAATTGGTATCAGGGCGGTGTTTGATATTAAAACCTTCGTAAACATCGTTCTAAGTTTTATAATCAAGATCCACCATGCCTGAAACGAGCAACACCCCACCACCACCACATAATTTGGTTTCCGGGAACAACACACCACCACCACCAAACTCACCTAGAGTAACCCCACTCAAAATAAAGACGATCTTCCTCAACTTCTTGATTCAAGAGGTGGTTCCCATGTTACCAACGTACCAGTGTTTGATGAAGATGACTTTGCAAGTTGGGAAAGTCATTTTCTTGTCTATCTAGATGGACTTGAACCATTTCTTCTAGAAATTCTAGAAAATGGACCATATGTTCCCATTGCGCTTACCTCTACTGATGAGAATCCTCTTCCCAAACCTCTTAAGCAGTGGACTCCAGCTGATAGGAAATTGGCTAACCAAGATAAACGTCTCAAAAGCATTATCATCTCATGTCTCCCAAAACACATCATGAAATTAGTAATCCAATATCCAACAACCAAACAAATGTGGACAAACCTCATCCTAGGCCACGAAGGACCCTCTGAAACCAGAGAAACAAAGATTCAGTTACTTAGGCTTAAGTTTAATGCTTTCAAGGTACTTGAAGGTGAAAAGGTACAACAGACGTACACAAGGTTGAAGATTCTTCTCAACGATCTGGCCATGAATGAAGTCACCATTGGACAAGCTGAAGTAAACGCCACCTTTATCAACAGCCTTCCCAGAAAATGGCTGAGCATGAATCAGACCCAGAGAGCCAATAACTCTACCAAGAATGATATGTTGGCTCAGCTATATGGAAAATACAACTATGAAGAAGGGCTGATTGATACCATTTACAAATCTGAGTCTGAAAGAATTGTAGTTCAGGGAACATCCAAAGCATTGATTTCCACCTCACACACTCATGACAGCGATTCAGATGTTGAAGAAGACACTCATAGCAGCCAGGAGTTCATGACACACCTTAATGCTGAGTTTCATGAAAGAGCTTTACTAGCTAATCAAAGAAGGTTCTACAAAAGGTCAGGGAGAGTAGGATCAGCTAGTAAACAGACTGGCAAATCCAAAGAAACTTGCTTTACTTGTGGAAAACTTGTACATTTTCAAAGAGACTGTCCATCCATAAAAACATCCTCACCATCCTATCCTTCATCATTCAAACCTTACAAATTCAAATCACAACAAAACAACTCATCTCATCAATCCAATTCCTCTGATAATGAGAAAAAAGATTAAAAAAACAAGTACAAGGCACAAAAGGCTGAGTTGGAACAGATGAATTTGAAGTTAGAATCTCTGTCAAAGAAGAAAGGGGGTGATAAAAGGACAGAGAAAGGGTTGGTAGCTGAAGCCTATGATTGAAATGATGAGCCGCTGACATCTGATGAAGAAGATACCACCAGGGTCAGGGCATTTATGGCTATAGCTGAGGATGAACCTGCTGTTGGTAAAGGAGATGCTAGGTCAGGACAATAGGTTGACATCACTATGAAAAAGGTACAAAGGCTTATCTATATGTCTGAAAGTGATGAACGTAAACATGTCCTTGATTATACCATAGTTGATTTACACTTTGTTGAGGAACAAAGAAAGAACCTGCTTGATAAATTTCACTTTGTTAAACATGAATTGTTGACTGTTAAGGCTGAATGTAAAACTTTAAAACAGGTTAACTCTGAAATGACATCTCTTCAAAATGAAGTTAATAAGTAAACTTTAAGAAACAGTGCCTTAAATGATCAAGTAACTGAACTAAACATTGTTATATAAAAATGGTTGTGTAGTAGGTTCACTATAAATGAATTACTTGATGTTGAAGTTCCAGCTGACATATCTAGGGTTGTGACTGCTAAAAGAAACAAAATGAAGGCACTTAAGAAACCCAAAGAGATTGTTTTCAAGTCCACAGAGACTATACATGTGTCTGACCCAATTATGACTGATGTACCTGTCTCTGAAGTGGTTATAGATAACATTGAACCTTTGCCACCTTTGCCTAAACTATCTGGTGTTGAACCCAGCAGCTGTTCTAGAGGAGCTAAGGCTGAACTCAAACCAGATGTTGAGACACCTCCAGCTAAGGTTTTTGATGTTCCTACAAAACCATCTGTTAAGAAAAATGTTTATAAGGCTGTCTCAACAAACCCTGTGAACAAAGTTGAACCATCAACTGAAGAACGCCTGTTGTCATTGATGAAAGAAGTAGAACTCTTAATAGAACTTATTAAGCCTTCCGCTGAATGCTCTGCTTCCTCTAAACCTAAGTCTATCTTAGGAGAACCCAAAGGTGAAAAGGTTATCAAATGACCATAGATCATGATAGACATGTGGCTGTTAAGAGAGATCAGACACCTTTTAGAGACAGACAACAGGCTACTAGGAGACCATCAGGAAACTATAGACCTTACCCTCCCTCTAAATATTGTGGTCTCACAAACCACCACTCAGATGAGTGCAGGGACTTTCCTAGATGTGACATATGTGGAAGGTACACCCATGACACATCCAATTGTCCTTCACATCGTCACAAGTTCTACAGGAACTCAAGAGTTGCTAATCAGCAATTCAGGGAACCCACTGGAAAGTGGGTTCACCATAGGAAGTAATTTGTTTCTATATATTTGTGCAAAAACATCTCAGGGAATCGGTCTGGTATCTAGATAGTGGCAGCTCTAGACACATGACAGGAATCAAGCAATATCTGCATAGATATTCAAAAGAGCTTGGTTCTAAGGTGGTGTTTGGGGATAACTCTTCAGGCAACACAGAGGGGTATGGCTCAGTTAATTGCAATGGAATAACATTTACAAGGGTTGCATATGTGAATGATCTTAAGAACAATCTCATCAGCATCAACCAATTGTGTGATGCTGACTACAAGGTTTTGTTTACAAAGACTCAAGGAACAATATTCAACAAGAATAATGATGTGGTGTTAATTTCACCCAAAAGAAGAGATGTGTACATCATCAACATGGCTTCTTGCTCAGAGGACAGCTCAAATTGTTTTCTAGCAAAGGCCTCTGAAAGTGTCAATTGGTTGTGGCACAAATGACTCTCTCATCTCAACTTCAAGAACATCAACAAGCTAGCCACACAAAACTTGGTTGCTGGTCTACCACTTGTGACTTTCGCTAAGGACAAGACATGTTCAGCTTGTGTTAAGGGAAAGCATCACAGGTCATCATTTAAGAACAGGCAATCATTTTCTATTGACAAGTGCTTACATCTACTTCACATGGATTTGTTTGGACCTGTCAAACCACAGGCCATTAATCACAACAAATATACCTTGGTCATAGTTGATGAATTTTCAAGGTACACATGGGTTTTCTTCCTCAAAAGGAAAAGTGATGCAGCTGATGCCATCATCTCCTTCATCAGGCAGGTTTAAAACATGAATGAAGTTAGAGTAAAAGATCTAAGAAGTGATAATGGGACTGAATTCAAGAATCAACAACTTGAAGCTTTATGTGATGAAAAGGGAATATCACAAAACTTCTCTTCATCTGGTACTCCTTAACAAAATGCAATAGTTGAAAGAAGAAACAGAACATTGATTGAAGCAGCCAGAAACCATGCTAAATGGTGCAGCCTTACCAAAGCAATTTTGGGGAGAAGCTGTCCACACTGCCTGCTATACCCAGAATAGATCAATCATTATTAAAAGACATGGAAAAACCTCTTATGAAGTTTTTAGAAAAAGAGCACCTGACGTCAGCTATTTCCATATCTTTGGATGCCCTGTGTTTATTTATAACTACAGGGATCAACTTGGAAAGTTTGATGAAAAAGCTGATGATGGTTTCTTCTTAGGATACTCTCCAACAGCCAAAGCCTTTAGAGTGTTCAACACAAGAAGACAGGAACTAGAAGAAACCTTCCATGTCACATTCAATGAAGATGATGACGTGCTTCAAAGAACAGGAACTAAAGGTGATGAAATTGATTTCAACGAAAATAGGTCTTTCCCATCAGATGAGTTCTCTGAGCCAAGGCCTGTCTTTCATCATCATCCACACACATATACTCTCGTCCCATATGTTCCTGCACATGATCCGCTGTCAACACACAACACTGAACTTCCTTCTACTCAAGTGACAACTAAAAGTGAAAGTCATCCTTCCAGAAGCCCATGTTCCACCTTAGCTGAAGATGACTCTCCTATTGCAATTAATCAAGAAGACTCTCTTATGGTCTGTGAATCATCACTTCCTGAAATGGCTGATGAAGACACAGACATAGAGATTGTTTTTGAAGAGAGTCCTCCTACTCAGCAGAATGAAACCCAAGTTGTAATTTCATCCTCCATACCTGCACCTGTCTATGACTTCCCAGCTCCTCAAAGCAAACGGTCAAGAGATCAGCACATTCTTCTTGTCAACATTATTGGTGAACCAAATGTTGGGTTTACTACTAGACAAAGAATTCATGACTCAGAATCAGCCTCAGCCAATGAATGTTTGTTTACTGACTTTATTTCTCAAATTAAACTCAAGCGTGTAGCTGAAGCACTTCTTGAAGATGGTTGGGTAGTTGTAATGCAAGAAGAAATCAATTAGTTTAAAAGAAACAAGGTATGGAATCTAGTGCCTGCTCCACTTGGTAAGAGCATCACAGGTACTAGATGGATATATAGGAACAAGATGGATGAAATTGGTAATATCATAAGGAACAAGGCAAGGTTGGTTGCACAGGGGTATACACAGACTAAAGTAGGGATGAGCTCGGGACCAATCCCGTCCCGATCCCGTCCCGATTTAGTGCTCCCGATTTTTTCCCGATTTAAAAAGTTATGTACCGATCCCGTACCCGAACGGGATTCGGGTATCGGTACAGGTACGGGTATCGGTACCGGTACCAGGAAATCGGGATTTTCCCGTTTTTTTCCAGGAATTTCCCGAGTTGGTACCGATCCCGTACCGAATTAGTGGTCCCGAATTGTTTTCACCTTATTTTTTAGTCCCGATCCCGTACCGAATGGGATTGGGTATCGGGAATCGATACGGTTCCGGGAACGGTTTGGGTTCGGATTCAGGATTCGAGTCAAAATGCTCATCCCTAGACTGAAGGAATTGATTATGATGAAACATTTGCACCTGTAGCAAGACTTGAAGCCATCAGAATCTTCCTTGCTTATGCTGCATATATGAATTTCACTGTGTATCAAATGGATGTTAAAAGTGCCTTCCTCAATGGAGATTTGGCTGAAGAAGTGTATGTTGAACAACCAGAAGGATTTGAGAACAACGAGTTTCCCAACCATGTGTACAGGCTTCACAAAGCAATGTATGGGCTGAAACAGGATCCAAGGGCTTGGTAGGAAACGTTGTCTACCTTTTTAACTGAAAATAAATTTGTCAGGGGTTCCTCTGATAAAACACTTTTTACCTTCAAGGATAAAAGTGATTTCATAATTGTACATATTTATGTGGATGATATCATCTTTGGGTCTACAAATGTTAATCTTAGTAAACGTTTTGCTAAATTAATGACCAATAAATATGAGATGAGTATGATGGGTGAATTAACTTACTTTTTGGGTTTTCAAATAAAACAATGTCCTAAAGGAATTTCAATTTGTCAAGAAAAGTATGTTAAAGATTTGCTGAAAAAATATGACTTGACTGATTGTGCATCAATGAAATGCCCCATGCTTCCACCCAACAATTTGGGCCTTGATGAGACAGGGGTCTTTGTTAATGAGTATATGTATAGAGGCATGATTAGGTCACTCATATATCTCACAGCCAGTCGCCCTGATATCTAGTTCTCCACATGTCTCTGTGCAAGGTACCAAGCTAACCCTAAGGAATCCCATCTATGTTGTTAAGAGAATTTTCAGGTATCTCAAAGGAACAACCTCTCTAGTTCCGTGGTATCACAAAGAATCAGGATTTGATCTCAAGGCTTATTCAGATTCAGACTACGCTGGGTGCTGCATTGACAGGAAAAGTACCCTAGGGAGCTGTCAAATCCTAGGAGGCAAGTTGGTTGGATGGAGTGCAAAGAAGCAAAACTCTGTGGCTATGTCATCAGCTGAAGCTGAATATGTTGCAGCTGCAAGTTGCTATGCACAAGTACTTTGGATGAAGAGTCAACTAGCTGACTATGAGATTCTATATGACAAAGTACCCATCTTCTGTGACAATACAAGTGCCATTTCTATCTCAAAAAACCCTGTGCTTCACTCCAGAACCAAACACATAGATATCAGGTATCACTTTATCAGGGATCATATTACTAAAGGAGATATTGAGCTACATTTTGTTTCCACTGAGCTCCAACTAGCTCACTTATTTACAAAGCCTTTGGCTAAACCTTCGTTCAACAGGCTAGTTGCTGAGCTGGGTATGCTTAATATCTCAAAGCCTGTGGCTGATATTTAATGTGTGTCATTAATGTCTGAATAAATATTAAATGTTTTTCACATGAAACTAGGTAGTTACTATCCAAGTAAATGCTAAAAACATTCCCAATATTTTATTCACATTTTTTCGATAAACGAGGAGACAAACAGTTTTGAAAGGTCAAGGGACCCACTTGTGTGCAGTCGTTTTCCCACTACGCATTAAATACGGTTGAATAACTGTTTCAAATTTTAATATATATTGTTCCAAGGTGTTTCACCAAACACTTTTATCATTATTCATCATTTGCATCTCTCTCACTAAAATATCACTTTAAAACCTCCCACCATCTTCATCTTCTTCGTTCTCGATACAATGGCGTTTCTAGTACTGATGTAGTGTTTTTGCATACCCTTTAGGGAAAGAGTGCACAAAGTAGTGGTAAGTATAAGTGTTGGTTTAGGAAAACCGAGCACTAATGACCCTTATGAAGTTCAAGTTCGTTTCCCAAGGAGGCACGTGTGTTGTGTAATGAATTGATTTATGTTTGTGATTATATTGTTGAGAAAAAGAAAAATAGAAATGGGGTGAAGAGAATGACGGTTACGAAGACGGATCGAGCTAAGACGAAAAGGCGTTCACGTAAAACCGTAAAACTACAAAATTAAAAATTTTAAACCTAAAAAATAATTAAAAGCTAAAACTAAGTCTTAAGCAATATAAATAAGAATAAAAATCCAATAAAAATATTTTAAAACCTTTTATTAATTAAATATTCAATTTTAAATGCTAATTAAAGCCCTAAAATTAAATATAATTAATCAAAATATCCAAAATATTATTTTATTGAACAAATAACTTACTTATATTTTCTGAAGACTAAAAAGTATTTTTCCTAATTTTTAAAAACTATTTTTCTATTTTTAAATCACTGAAAATTATTTCTAAACTAAAATAATTATAAAAATAATAAAATAATGCCAAAAATAATTTGTCAATTTTAAAAATCCTAAATTACTCTAATGAACAGAAGAAAAATAAAAAAGTTTGAAAAATATAAATTTTTTCACTAAAGGAGAAAAACAGTTTGAATTAAAACCCTAATTATAATAAATTAATTCTAAAAATTGATAGGTATGAAAACACCCATCCTTTTACCACTTAATTCTGGCTAAAACAAGACCAAAACACGTATTTAATATCATTTGTTTGGAATTATGCGTGGTTTTTGTGTTTATTGTGTTTTCAGAGGCAACCAGATGAATATTGAAGAAAACATGGGATTGCACGGGTTTTATCAAAGAAAAAGACTCAAGACGAAGTCTATTGTCCAAGAGATGCAAAAGAATTGAAGTCATTGTGCCTATTTGAAGATTTATCGAAGAATAGAGCCAAAGATGGAAGATTCATATATGTCGAAGAACTCGAGTCTATTAAAAGATTATAAAACGAGTTGGAATTATTCACCGACACTTCTCAAATCCAAGTCGGAAACGTTTATTTAAAGACGCATGAAGACTAAAGAAGAAAGAAGAAAAAGGAGCCCAACCAAAGCCCAATCAAAAATCCAACCACCATACACACGCCTATATAAAGCCCTTACTTCACAAATTTTCACACACTTAGTTCTTTAGTTAGTTTTTAGTTTTCATTCTATCTAGTTTTAGAGAGAGAAAGTTCTAAACTTTCTCTCACTAGATATTTTTTTTTCCATTCAAGATCAAAACTTTGTATTACTTTTTCATTAATCAAGTTCAAGTTTTTATCTTTTAATCTTTTATCTCATCCTTCCTTTCTTTTATTTTGATTGATTTTGGTACAAATCTCTTATGATCCGTGTTGTTCATCAATGATTTGTGCTTAAAAAGTTGATTACTTTTTATGTTTCCTTAAGTTTATACACTAATAAGCTTTAAGATCCTTGTTCTTATTGGCTTATTGGTTGATTTAGCTTATTTTACTTTTAAGGTTTTTATGAAAAGTTCATCTTTTTATTGATTTGATTTAAAAGTTGTTTATTTTAAAGTTATAAAAGTTGTTTTTAGTGCTTATTTGATCAGCTTATTGTTAGATTCGAGTTAGTTTTGGTTTTTAGCTTAATCCAATAGCTTAATACCTTTGCTTTTTACTCAAATTTGCACTATTTTCGGAAAAGGTAACTCCCTTTTCCGACCTTGTTTTCCGACCAAGCAACACCCCCTCTTTCCGATCGGCCGATCGGAAAAGGGTTTAGCCTTTCCGATTGTTCCTTGTTTTTAGCACATTCCGATTGTAACCTATTTTAATATTCGGATTGGGAGTTGTCCTCATATTCCGATCATTGTCAATTTTAATATTCCGATTAGTCTTATTTTGCTCATTCCGATCGTGCGAGTTACAACATTCCGATTGGTCCATTTCCTGTATTCCGATCACCACTACTGCCTCCATTCCGATCAATCGATCGGAATAACATTCCGATTGGTGCCCTTTTTCCCTTATTCCGATTTAGCTTGTTTTGCTTTGTTCCGTTCTTACTTTCTTTTAGTAGTTTCTGATTAAATTCATATTTTTACAAAGTGTTCCAAGTGTTAGTATATTTTTATTAAGTGTTCATTTATTTTCCTCATATAATCGTTAAGTTTCTAATCATTTATTTGTAAACTTGTCTTTTTACTTTAATCGTTCAAAGCTTTTAAGTTTACTCTTCGACACTTAATTAATTGTTATTAGTTTAAAATAGATAAACAAACCAACACCTTTTCATTAACCAAGAACAAATCATTCCACTTAAGGCCGAGATCAATTCGAGAGGATATCGAGAAAAAAAGAACCCATAGAAAATCATTGTATCAAATGGCGCCGCTGCCGGCTCTTCTCGTTAAGATCAAAAGTTTTTTGTGAGAACTTGGATTTTGGGATCCGTTCCCCGTGAACGTTAATTTTTCACAAAAATTTTTAAAAACACTAAAAAATATAAAATTTTCAAAAATCCTAAAAAGTAAAAAAAAAACATAAAAAAAACCAAAAATATTTTGCTTTGTTTTTCTCTTGTTAGTTCTTTTGCAGGTGTATGCGCACTCGATCCACGTCTTATCAAGAGCCCGAGCCTCTCGATCACTTAGACATGGCCGGTGTACCACCTCCAAACAATAATAACAACAACAACCCGCCTTTCAACAACATGAACAATAACAACAATAATGAGCCCCTTCCGGATAATCGCCCAATAATTGAATTGCTGCAAGCTCATGTCGATGGCAACACTGATCCAATTGTCATACCTCCAATTGCCGCCAACAACTTTGAGCTAAAATCAGGCTTTATCCAGATGGTCTCCGCTCAACCATTCTTGGGACGTACCATTGATGATCCACACGACCATATCAAGAGATTCTTGCAACTCACCAACACGGTCAAGTTCAATGGTGTTCCACAAGAGGTTATCAGGTTACAACTTTTTCCCTTTTCTTTAGAGGGACAAGCCCGGCATTGGCTTGCTAAGGAACCGCCACAGAGTATTCTCTCGTGGACGGATTTGGAAACAAAGTTTATCAATTACTTTTTCCCACCCTCTCGTACTACCGCTTTGCGGAATGAAATCATAAACTTTGAACAAAAGTACGATGAGTCGTTCAGTGAATCTTGGGATCGTTTTAAAGATCTTTTAAGAAAATGCCCACAACATGGTTTTACCAAAGTACATCAAATCAATACTTTTTACAATGGTTTAAGCATGAGTGACCAAGATTCACTAAACAGTGCCTCGGGGGGTAATCTATTGGCTAAGACTTCCAATGCTGCTTGGGACATCATTGAGAATAAATCTCGTGTGCAAACCAAGAGTGTTCGGACCAATGTCGCTAGTGCTAGCACTAATGACAGCGACAAGCGACTAGACAAAATCACTACGCTTCTTGAATCGCTTGTCACCCACACCGTCAGCAACAACAATAGCAACAACGCTAAAAACGCTCAAGTTAACGCTGTCAGCCAACCTTGTGAGATATGCGGTGGTCCTCACTCTTACACAACTTGTACCGCCACCCAAGATTACCCTGCTGAGAATGTGAATGCGGCATATGGCACCTATCCTCAACCTGCTTATCAAGCTAGACCTCAAGGTGACCGTAATTTGCTTAGCTACCGCTCCAACAACTATCTCTCACCACCTGGTTTTACTCTTAACAACCTAAACCAACAACAAAACCTCAACCGACCTCCTCAACAACAACAACAATCTCGTGGACCATACATACCACCTCATAAACAGCAACAACCACCTGAACGAAACAATCAAGTTTACCAGCAACCTGCTTATCAACCACCCGCATACAATGCTCCTTCCAACCAAACCCCCTCATCACATCAAGACATTGGAACCTACATGAGGACTAACGATGTGATCGTGGATAATCTCCAACAGGAAGTGCGCAACTTGAAAGCAGACCTGATGAAACAAGGGAATGATCTGAGAGCTGATATGAAGAACACTATGGATAGTAAAAAAAATGACTTAAGGAACATGATGGCTAGTTTCTTCCACGGTAATCAACCCTCTTCTTCGGGTACTCTTCCGAGTAACACCGTTGCGAATCCAAGAGGGGAGATGAAAGCAATCACCACTCGCAGTGGCAAAGGTACCAAGGAACCCGAGCTTCCTATACCTCCACCGGTGGTTGTGACTAAGGAGAACGAGTCACCTACTCCTATTCCTCATCCTTCTCCTTCCCCAATTCTTCCACCTCTTCCTTCTACCCCTCCTCCACCCAAGGATGTGAGTGATCCTATTCTTCCAAAGCTTTCCTCTTCTTCCAATATACCTTATCCATCTAGGTTGAGGAAAGAGAAGCTCAAAAGCAAGGACGATATTCAGGTTTCGAACTTCCTTAAAATGTTCAAACAATTGAATTTTAACATCTCCTTCGCTGAGGCTCTCGCTCACATGCCTAAATATGCGAAAATGTTTAAAGATCTTCTGAGTGACAAGGAAAAGCTCCTCGACATTGCCAACACCCAACTTAATGAGAATTGCTCTGCAGTGCTCTTAAGGAAATTGCCAATCAAGCTTGGTGATCCGGGTCGTTTCTTAATCCCTTGCAATTTCCCGGGAGTAGAGAATTGCATGGCCCTAGCCGATCTAGGTGCCAGTATTAATCTCATGCCTCTAAGTGTTTGGAAGCAATTATCTCTCCCTGAGCTAGTCCCCACCAAAATGACTTTGGAATTAGCTAACCGTACGGTTGCTTATCCAGTGGGGATAGCTGAAGACGTCATTGTAGGAGTCGACAAATTCACCTTTCCTGCTGATTTTGTTGTCGTCGACTACGAGATGGACCCTCGTGTGCCACTAATTGTTGGTCGTCCATTCCTGAGGACCGGTCACACTCTCATTGATGTTGAAGCCGGTGAGCTTATCATAAGAGTGGGTGACGATAAAGTAGTCTTCAACATGGGAAAGTTGTCTAAACAGCCTTATTCATATCAGATTGTTAATTGTATTGACGTTCTTGATGAGGCTTGTGAAGAACACTTTAATGATGCTTGCAAAAGTATTCCTACCTCTCTTCCCAATGTTGAGACCGTGTCCTCTATTGACTCATCATTGTCTCTATTTGGAGATAGTGATTTATTTTGGAACAATCTTGAAGACACCATGGGAGATGTGAATTTAGCTCCTAATGATTCTCCTATCGATGGAGATGACGACATGAATTTCTTTGACAATCTTCTCACCGAAGACAATCCTTCGCCTCCATCTCCCACGGTTATTGATATCGATACTCTGACTTCGAATACGCCTCCCGTCGAAAATCCCCCGGATTTGGAACTTAAGGAGTTGCCGCCCCATCTCGAGTATGTGTTCCTTGACGAAGAGAAGAAGTCGCCAGTCATCATTGCTAAGGATTTGAAGGAAGAAGAAAAAGCCCGACTTATCACCGTGTTGAAAGATCATAAGAAGGCTATTGCGTGGAAAATCTCTGATATTCGTGGAATTGATCCTCACTTCTGCACACACACAAAATTCTCATGGAGGACGACTTTAAGCCCACAATTCAAAGCCAACGAAGGGTGAATCCAAAAATACATGAAGTCATCAAAACAGAGGTTATCAAACTTCTTGATGCGGGTATGATTTACCCTATTTCGGATTCACCATGGGTTAGTCCAATCCATTGTGTGCCCAAGAAGGGCGGAATAACCGTTGTTCCCAATGAACACAACGAGTTGATTTCCACTCGTCTCGTTACTGGGTGGAGAGTTTGTATAGACTACCGCAAACTCAATGATGCCACGAGAAAGGATCATTTCCCTCTACCTTTTATGGACCAAATGCTTGAACGTTTAGCGGGTAATGAATATTACTACTTTCTTGATGGTTTCTCGGGTTATTTCCAAATACCCATCGATCCCCAAGATCAAGAGAAGACAACATTCACTTGTCCCTATGGCACATTTGCTTACAAAAGAATGCCTTTTGGCTTATGTAATGCGCCCGGGACTTTCCAAAGGTGCATGTTAGCTATCTTCCATGTCATGGTTGAACAAACCATGGAAGTCTTCATGGATGATTTCTCGGTCTTCGGGGATTCCTTCTCTTCTTGCCTTGCCAATTTGGAACGTATGCTACAGAGGTGCGAAGACACTCGCCTTGTTCTGGATTGGGAAAAATGCCATTTTATGGTAAAAGAAGGCATCGTGCTGGGACACAAGATTTCCAAAGCCGGTCTTGAAGTAGACCATGCTAAAGTCGATGTTATCGCCAAGTTGCCTCCACCTTCAACCGTGAAGGGTGTGAGAAGTTTCCTGGGTCATGCGGGCTTCTACCGTCGATTCATCAAAGATTTTTCTCAAATCGCTCGCCCGATGACCCACTTCTTGGAAAAAGATACTCCTTTTATCTTTTCCAAAGAGTGTCTTGAAGCCTTCAACTCGCTTAAGGATAAGCTTACTAAGGCACCCGTCTTAGTTACCCCTAATTGGGAGCTGCCTTTTGAGTTGATGTGCGATGCTAGTGATTTTGCTATTGGAGCGGTTCTGGGACAAAGAGTGAACAAACACTTCCAACCAATCCATTACGCTAGCAAGACAATGACGGGGGCACAATTGCATTATACGACAACCGAAAAAGAGCTTTTAGCTGTTGTCTATGCCTTTGAAAAATTCCGCCCCTATCTTGTCCTTTCCACCACAATTGTGTATACCAATCATTCCGCGTTGAAGTACTTGTTAACAAAGCAAGATTCTAAACCAAGACTTCTTCGCTGGGTTTTGCTGCTCTAGGAATTTAAAATCGAAATTCACGATAAAAAAAGGAGCAGAAAACCTAGCCGCGGATCATCTCAGTAGACTTGAGGAGCCTTACCAGGGGGATAATCCGAACAAAGAAATCAATGATTCTTTTCCCCTGGAAACCTTAATGTCTATCAACTCGACTGCTGATGAAACCTCGTGGTTTGCGGACATTGCAAACTACTTAGCGGGTGGAATTCTAGTTGACGGGTTAACATCCCAGCAAAAGAAGAAGTTCTTCAAAGACATTAAGACTTACTTCTGGGATGACCCGTATCTTTTCAAACAATGTGCTGACTTGATTATTCGCCGATGTGTTGATGGACCGGCAGCTTTCGAAATCCTTGATGCTTGCCACAAAGGACCCACTGGTGGTCACTTTGGTCCCAACTATACCGCCAAAAAAGTGTTTGATTCAGGATTTTATTGGCCCACCATCTACCGTGATGCTCACGAGATGGTTAAACGATGTGATGCTTGCCAAAAACAAGGCACGATCACACATAAAGACGAGATGCCTCAGAATTTCATTCAAGAGTGTGAAATCTTTGATGTTTGGGGTATCGACTTTATGGGGCCATTCCCTTCATCTAAAGGAAACAAATACATCCTTGTTGCTGTTGACTACGTCTCCAAGTGGGTTGAAGCCAAAGCTTTACCTACTAATGATGCAAGGGTGGTTTGTAACTTTTTGAAATCGCTGTTCGCTCGATTCAGCGTTCCTCGTGCTATTATCAGTGACCGCGGGACTCATTTTTGCAACGATCAATTGGCAAGAGTCATGGCTAAGTATGGTGTCAATCACCGTCTTTCCACCGCCTATCATCCCCAAACCAATGGGCAAGCCGAGATATCCAATCGTGGATTGAAGCGAATTTTGGAGCGTACTGTGGGAGAGCATCGTGCCGCGTGGGCCGATAAGTTAGATGATGCTCTGTGGGCTTTCCGTACTGCTTACAAGACCCCGATCGGTTGTACACCTTATCGTCTTGTGTACGGAAAAGCATGCCACCTTCCCATCGAGCTGGAACATAAGGCGCATTGGGCCTTGAAGTGGGCTAACTTCGACATCAACAAAGCCGGTGATCATCGCAAGACTCAACTCAACAAGCTCAACGAACTCAGGAATGAAGCTTATGAGAACTCGCTGATCTACAAAGAGAAGACGAAGATCCTTCATGACGCAAAAATCAAGAACCGAGAGTTCCACATTGGTGATCAAGTCTTACTTTTTAACTCTCGGTTGAAGATCTTCTCTGGCAAGTTGAAGAGCCGCTGGTCTGGTCCATTCACCGTCGCCAACGTCTTACCGTATGGGATCATTGAGCTTTCTCAGCCAAATGGGCCCAATTTCAAAGTGAATGGCCAGCGTCTGAAGTTGTACTTTGGTGAGGACATCTCTCAGGAGGTGATTCCATCCCTCACCACGTTCCCCATGAACTAAATTTGGGATGAGTCAGGCTCGTGACTCGGTTATCAAAAACAAGCGCTCCTCGGGAGGCAGCCCGAGTATCTATCCTTTTATGTTTTAACCTCCTAAGTGTAGGGGGACCTCTATAGGGTGTTTATCTTTGTGTGGTGATGTGATTACAGGGATACATGCACTCTTGGAAACTTTGAAGAACCGTGCTCCCGTGCTATCCGAAATCCGGTTCTATCTCTCAACTATCGTGATTCAATTTTCTTCATACTCACAGTTGAAATTGATCACTTTAGTCGTCTCTTCCTTAACTTGAGCTAACCAACGTGCACAATGTCATAAGTGTAGGGGAGACTTTTCCCACATGCTTAAACATTGAGGACAATGTTTATCTTAAGTGTAGGGGGGACTTCTATCGAAGTTTTAAGTGGACTTTTCCATGAAAATGCCTTCATTTAACCAGGAAATCATCTTTTTCAACATTTTTCAAATTTTTATTAACTTTGGCCATTTAGTCGTAATTTTTAAATTTTTTATCGTTTCTTTCATATGTATATATCCCGCAATAAAGTCAAAATTTTTAATAAAGTGGTGTAGCTAGTTTAGAAATCTTTGACATATTAGGCCCGTTGCGTTTATTTTGACTCAACCCGAATAGACTTATCTATGTTTATTCTAGCTAGTATCCTTAACCATGTAGACCTTAATTGGTTTATTAGGCTAAGCATCCACGAGTCTCATTACTTGAGATTTTAAATTGTGGAGGACGAGAAATGATAGAGTCAATTATAAGTCGGTATTCTTGCGCAAGCTCACTTGGTGTAATTATTTGCCTATTCTCCCATCACTTGCTAATAATTTATCTGCAATAAGTAAGGTCGTACGATTTGAAAGGTTACTTAGCTTCTAGCCCAAGATCGTTTAAAAGTTGCTCGGTAATGATAAGAGTTCATAGCCAAGGCATAACTTATGAAGCGGGGCACGAAGATTGGCGAGTCCGAAAAGGCCCTAACAAGGCATGAGGATTCAATTTTATTGCTAACGATCCAAGGTGATGTGAAAAGCATTATTCCCAAAGTCAATATGAAGGATCAAGACTCACGACGAAAAGCAATCAACTCCCATAAAGATCATGGAGAAGTCTATCCGAAAAGACCCTAACAAGGTATGAGGATAAATAGATCCAAGTCCGAAAAGGAGGCGGATCGTTGTATCTCGAAATCCCAAATAGAGATCGAAGAAATAATCATGAAGTCGTGGTCAACAAAGTTGGAGTACCTCTCAAAAGTCTCCAAGTGAAGAAACTATATGAACGATGATAAGACCATTATATCAAGCACGTCTCTCAAGATATGAAGTATGAAGTACATGCCAAATATCGGCCCGAGAAAGGTCTCAAATCGTGAACTGAGTTATGCCAAGATATGAACTTTTTGATATCCCGAGAAGCAGTTTTAAAAGATTTTGTCCTTTAGCTAACTATTGATCAAATCGTCCTACTTTGCTTTCAGCCTAATTAACTATCGAAATAAGTCCAAAAATGCATCTTCATGATCATTCTAAGACAATAATAAAATATAAGAGATACACCTAGGAATAAGGGAGTCTAAGCATTTAATTAAGCCATGTGTGTAAGTGTTTGAATTGCTAACTTATAATAACAATGATCTCGTTTTTAAGCTTGGTTTGGGGAACGTGAAACTTGAGGGTGATAAATCTTCGCAGCACCGAAGCCCTAATGCAAGTCCTCGATCTCTTTGAAAGTTATTTCCATCTTTCTGTTTATTCTAAAAGTTTTAATTTCTCTTAGTATTTTCATTTTCGTTTAGTAGTATATTAATAAGGCCAAGGTTGATTGATTATGAGGAAAATGTAAAATTGCTTTATCACTAAGCATTGCATGAGGGCATGGCAATGGTTAAGTGTAGGGGATTTGATAGGTGTGAAAACACCCATCCTTTTACCACTTAATTCTGACTAAAACAAGACCAAAACATGTATTTAATATCATTTGTTTGGAATTATGCGTGGTTTTTGTGTTTATTATGTTTTCAGAGGCAACCGGATGAATATTGAAGAAAACATGGGATTGCACGGGTTTTATCAAAGAAAAAGACTCAAGACGAAGTCTATTGTCCAAGAGATGCAAAAGAATTGAAGTCATTGTGCCTATTTGAAGATTTATCGAAGAATAGAGCCAAAGATGGAAGATTCATATATGTCGAAGAACTCGAGTCTATTAAAAGATTATAAAACGAGTTGGAATTATTCACCGACACTTCTCAAATCCAAGTCGGAAACGTTTATTTAAAGACGCATGAAGACTAAAGAAGAAAGAAGAAAAAGGAGCCCAACCAAAGCCCAATCAAAAAGCCCACCACCATACACACGCCTATATAAAGCCCTTACTTCACAAATTTTCACACACTTAGTTCTTTAGTTAGTTTTTAGTTTTCATTCTCTCTAGTTTTAGAGAGAGAAAGTTCTAAACTTTCTCTCACTAGATATTTTTTTTTTCCATTCAAGATCAAAACTTTGTATTACTTTTTCATTAATCAAGTTCAAGTTTTTATCTTTTAATCTTTTATCTCATCCTTCCTTTCTTTTATTTTTATTGATTTTGGTACAAATCTCTTATGATCGGTGTTGTTCATCAATGATTTGTGCTTAAAAAGATGATTACTTTTTATGTTTCCTTAAGTTTATACACTAATAAGCTTTAAGATCCTTGTTCTTATTGGCTAATTGGTTGATTTAGCTTATTTTACTTTTAAGGTTTTTATGAAAAGTTCATCTTTTTATTGATTTGATTTAAAAGTTGTTTATTTTAAAGTTATAAAAGTTGTTTTTAGTGCTTATTTGATCAGCTTATTGTTAGATTCGAGTTAGTTTTGGGTTTTAGCTTATTCCAATAGCTTAATACCTTTGCTTTTTACTCAAATTTGCACTATTTTCGGAAAAGGTAACTCCTTTTTCCGACCTTGTTTTCCGACCAAGCAACACCCCCTCTTTCCGATCGGCCGATCGGAAAAGGGTTTAGCCTTTCCGATTGTTCCTTGTTTTCAGCACATTCCGATTGTAACCTATTTTAATATTCCGATTGGGAGTTGTCCTCATATTCCGATCATTGTCAATTTTAATATTCCGATTAGTCTTATTTTGCTCATTCCGATCGTGCGAGTTACAACATTCCGATTGGTCCATTTCCTGTATTCCGATCACCACTACTGCCTTCATCCCGATCAATCGATCGGAATAACATTCCGATTGGTGCCCTTTTTCCCTTATTCCGATTTAGCTTGTTTTGCTTTGTTCCGTTCTTACTTTCTTTTAGTAGTTTCCAATTAAATTCATATTTTTACAAAGTGTTCCAAGTGTTAGTATATTTTTATTAAGTGTTCATTTATTTTCCTCATATAATCGTTAAGTTTCTAATCATTTATTTTTAAACTTGTCTTTTTACTTTAATCGTTCAAAGCTTTTAAGTTTACTCTTCGACACTTAATTAATTGTTATTAGTTTAAAAAAGATAAACAAACCAACACCTTTTCATTAAACAAGAACAAATCATTCCACTTAAGGCCGAGATCAATTCGAGGGGATATCGAGAAAAAAAGAACCCATAGAAAATCATTGTATCAAAAATTAAATAAAAAGTGAACAGTAAAAACTTTTAAAACCAAAAATCTTAAAATCTTTTTCTTAATCTATTAAAAATGATAAAACTGAAAAATAAGTATTTTGTCACTAAAAGACAAAAACAGAAACTTAAAAGTATTTAAAAATTGCAATTAAACCTAAAAATTAGCAAATGAACAGTAATAAAAATTCTAATTAAACAGAAAAATCCCAAATTAAATAAGAAAAATAATGAAACAAGTTTCAAGTCCTAACTCTCAAATTTGGGCACTAAAGACAAAAAATGTAGATTTCTGATAGTGACATTTGACTGGATTTGTCCAGTAGTGTAGCAGTGGTAACAACAAAGCTAGTAGTGGGAAATTGGTTCCCACTGTTAGTGTGATTTTTTTGGTCAGATTAGTAATAAGCTTAGGAAGGCTTATTTGAGTGCTTGTTTTGGACAATAAGGCACCCCTATACACAGTTGAGTATAGGGAGTCAATAGCAACACAAAAAGCAAGTTCTTACACAAAATTTCACACAAATTGGCAAACAAAGTTACTGATTAATCATGCATGTTTCTGATGAACAGTGACCCTTTTTTTACTTGCACAATGACGAATTTCAAAGCCTTAAATCTTGCATACAAGTGTACCAAATGACTTATAAGCTATCACAAACCCTACTAGGACCTAATATCCAACAATAACCAAGATATGATGTACAAATTTCAACAAATTCAGTCCCTAAAAGGACTTACTGATTTTGACTGCTTAAACCAAATTTTGAACATGCAAATGAGTTCTAAACTACACCAAACTGAAAACCAAAAGCATATATCACATATTAACCACCTCAGAAGTGTATTTAGACAGGTTTTAATCCAAATTCTTGTCACAAATCTTAGCTAAACCCTTATCCCAAACACCCCTTAATTACTGAAAAATCAACTTTATCAAACCAAATCAATTTAAATCTACTCAAACCTGATCTATATTGCTTCTAACATGTATTAAAACATCAAATGAACATAAATCAACTGATAAGCTAACACTTAAGCAACTTTCACACAAATTCATGCAAATCTCATAAAACAGAAATATTTTGAAAAATGAAACAAGATCAAGAAAGCTACCTAGAGGGACCTACATCAAGGCCCCTCAATGGCTGCTTTGCCATTTCCTTTCAGGCTGGGGCCTGAGATGAGCCTCTTGACTGCTGGTATGCAGAATACTTGGTACCAAAAAAGAGGAAAAAGAAATGAATGACAAAGGAAACTTCTTTCCTTCTTGTGCATGCACAATCACAACCAACAAGAACAGCTTCAAGTAGCAAGAGCTTCAAGCTACAAGCTTGAAGCTTTTGCTACAGTAAGTGGTTACAACAAAAATATAAAAGATTTTGAGAAATCTTATAAAACTGAAATTTTGGAAAACTGATTTACCCAATTTTTGAAAACTTGAACACGTTTTTGAAACCAAACTAAACTCAAATTCAGAAAATCAAGAGTTCAATTCCACTTCCTTGAACACTTGCACTTTCTGAATATATAACAACCCCTTTTTGAAACCTTTTGAAACTGCACTCAAAATCTGATGAAATAACTTGGAACTCAGAATTCTAGCTCAAAACATTTACCAACTTTTAATAAATCATAAAAGGAATTACATTAAACAAAATACCAACTTTATATTGATTAAAAAGGAATTACAAGATTTTTTCTAAATTCTGGAACAAAGGGCCATACACAATCCGTATGCTCCTTTTATACTGAATAAGAGAACCTTCTAGGTTACTAAACCCTAGCAACTGAAATTCCATAAAAGCCCTCTGAATAATTTGAATTTGGTCAAGTCTTGGCTCACATGTGATTGTTGATGAAGAAAGTGACATGCCAGTTGTTTCTTTTGATCTTGGGACGTTTATTTGGTCTTGGGACCAAGAAAAACCATCTTGGACGTTCATTTTGTCTGGTTTGGGGTTTAGTGTGAAAGAGACGTTGCAGGGGAGGGCCCTACCCAACACATGGGTGTGTTGGGGTCATGGTTTGTGTGTGGGTTTGGGTGAGGATGAGGTTAATCAAAGATCTGGAGATTATAAACAAAAAACCCTTTGTTTTTAAATCAATTGATACTGGACAAATTTAGGGTTTATGGGGTGTTTAAGCTTGGGTTTAATCCATTTTGGGGGAAAGTTTATTTAAAAACGTGTTTAGAGGGAAAGTATTGGGGGTTTGACTGGTTGACCAGGTTTAATAAATAAACCTGGGTGGAAGGGTGACGTGGAGAGGGGTGTGAGGTGGTGGTTAGTGATTGGTGGAGTGGGGTGATGTGGAGAGATGATTGGCTGGGGTGGGTTTATGTGTCTGGCAGAATAGGTCACCAAGGTTTCTTCCTTCTTTCACTTCCATTTAAACAGCCAAAATTCTTTTTCCCTTTGTAAATAAGTTTAGAACACTTGTCAAATTTGGCACAAGGGTTTAATAAACTTTGTATAAGGACCATTAATGCATATTTTGGATTCTTCAAGGGCATAACTTGTATAATCTTCAAACATGGAGGTCTTCTTTTGCCAATGATGATTTCTTCAAGGTCTTATCTTGCCAAATCTTCAAAAATGAGGGACCAATGTTGACAATCTTCAATTCTTCAAGGTCATTTTTGGAAAATCATGATTCGGGTCCGGTTCATTGTGCGGATTCGTTTCCCGTGTTCGTTTTTGATTGATTCTTGTGATCTTTTTGTGTTTTCCTCAATATCCGTACCTAAAATACACAAGCAACAAACACGAGCATATATTTGGCAGTTTTAATGATATTTTATGCATTTTAAGCCTGATTTGGATGATGAGACTATGTATAAAAGCAGTCTCATCACTCCCCCATACTAAACCATTGTCGTGCCCTCACGCAATGCTAGAATAAAGTATCGTAGCACCTCCAAAATTCATTTTTATTCACTTTATTGAATGATAAACTAGCTACACTACTACTATTACTACTACTTGCGTTTTAGACATAATGTATGATTTTCATCGCAAAATGGGACGTTTAGGTTCATAGAATAAGAACACGTGAATGCTTTGTTAGAAATAATTTCGTCGTCCTCGATTTTCACCCCAATTCCAAGCCAAGCGTGCAACGAGATCATTGTCATTATAAGTTAGTAATGCTAACACTACTCATATGCCCTAATCACGTACTTATCCTCCCATTATTCCTAAGTTGTATCTCTTATATTTTATTATGTCTTGAATGTTTCACGAGGATACATTGTTGACTTATGCGATAATAGAGATTTAGGTCTAAAAATAGAGTCCCAACGGTGTAACTAAGACCATCAAATCAATAACCCCTCCCAATAGACAACGATGTTAAAAAATTAAGTTGACAAGAAGAATCGATAAACACGGTTTTATAACGGTTTTGAACATGAGACTTATTACCAAGACTTTTATACGCCCCCTAACGGAAGGGCCTTATTATCTTTGGTTTACCTCCATCTTTTATTCAACTTCGCCATGAAGCTTTTATTATGACTTCGGTCTTGCCTTGCCTTTTATTATCCGCCTCATCGGTGGTTTTATTAGCCAAAGACGTATATCCTCACGCTAAAGCGAATTTTGGATCTTTAAAGCTTCGAAGATTAAGGCTTGATTCACTTTCAATTTTGCATATATTTTAGGCCTTGTGGGGCTTCAAATTGTTTGCTAGATTTAGGTGAGCACTTGAAATCTTATTATTGGGTGAAGCTTTCGATTATTCGGGTGCCAATACTTCAAAACCGTGACGCTGGCGATACCTTAATGTCTTCCCAATTTAATTACACGGAAGCTACTAGAAAAGACTAGAAACCCAACAATCCTAACTAAACCGCTAAGTCAATATTTATTAAGCAAAAAATATTTACAAGCGAAGGGAGAATAAGCAAACAACGAGAACACATGAGTTTTTGAAAGAATACGAGTACTCTACGTTTAGCATAGTAACTTATAATTAACTCTATCATTTCTCGTCCTCATTTAAGAGACTTAGCCTAATGTGAAGTTAAGGAATCAAAGCTAAGTGCTCAACACGCACGGTCGAGTCAAAAATTACTCTTATTCTCGCCATCGGAAAATCTACATTCGTGTCTTCAAACACTTATAAAACATGAGAATTTTTTTTAAAAATTTGGCCATTTTTAGCCTTATTTTGCAACAAAACGATAAACAAAAAGATAAACTATGGAAAGCGTGAAGGTTTTGCAAGGCAAGTATCTATTCACCCCCCCCATACTAAAGTTAAACATTGTCCTCAATGTTTCGAGTCTAGGGGTGCAAACACCCACATACTAGAGACGTAGTCGAATGCCTAATCTAGCATGGAAAGGGTGTAACCATTAAATTTATAGTCGTTTATGAAGTGTGCTAAAAAACTAAGGTTAGAACATCAAAGGATATATCATTTGGATATTGAGAAAGTCTTTAAAGAAAACGATCGAGTGCTCCCATAAAATGAACACGAGAGTCTCCAGTTGTGAAGATCATGATCTAAAAACCACAATGCACAAACAACCACGGAACAATGGTTGGAAGGGCACAAATCCCCTCACATTAAACTAATTAGAAAGCAATAATATGTACATGGATAAGCATGGGTCTCCCCCACGAGGCACCTTGTTTTTGATAACCCAGTCAAAAGCTCGACTCGAATCCCCATAAATGTGATCATTTAGGGATAATCATGGTATGGTCAATTTTTAGTGGGGCTTATATGATAAACAAGGCCCAAAAACAACCGGTATTAAGGACTAAGTCCTTTGATGGTGCAAAATACCGGGATCGAAGATGGCGTTCTCGTTTTCATTGGAAAAACAAATCAACGCCACTTCATGATGTGTCAACATAAACCCAAAGGGTTTCAAGAAAATAGATGAGAAGAAATAGAAGGGTGGGACAATGGGTAAGTCATAAAAACATTGAGCTACTCGAGGTAGACTCGCACCAATCAAATAGAAAGATTTTCCATTTATTACATCGGTGGAAGACCGAGATTTCCCTTTATAAGCAATTCCGGGATCAAATATCTCGTCCTCGGTGGAGAAAGGGGAGGGAACATAAGGGCCATCCCCCACACTAGGTCCACACAAAGCATCGTCAAAAGGAGAAGACGAGCTTGTAGTACTCAAAACACGTGGTGATGACGGAGTTAGCATTGTAGAAAAATCTTTTAAATTCAATTCAAAATCTTTTCCTTTTTCATCTTTTAAACTCTCCTTATGAAAACCCGACTTAATTATGTCAAAAATATTTGGTGTTTCTAAAGCAATGTTAGTCACACTAAAAATTCTCACATTTGAAAAGCGTTTTGGTAAAGGTGGTGGTAAGTTTTCAAAACGTTTGTTGATAAAGAAAACTCCCTCATCGGGATCAACACATTCATCATCCAAAGAATCATTCACAATTGGAAGCGTAGGCTTAACACTCTTAACCTCCACCGGTGGAGGGGACGGAACTTCATTTTTCTCAACAACTCCTAAAACTCTTTTTGAAATCTTTTTGCAAATGTTTTTGATGGGATTGACATTGTACAAAGACGTGATAGAATACACATGAGAAAGTGTGGAGTTTTGAGTTGCATTTATGACGAGTTCTTCCTCATTGAAACGAAGAGTGATTTTCCTAGATGCACATCGATAAGTGCTCTCGAGGTATCCAAAAATGATCGACCTAAAATTAGCGGAACTTTAGGAACGATGGGAATGTCAACAACAATAAAGTCCACGGGATAGTAGAACTTTCCAACTTTCACGAAGACGTCCTCGGCTACTCCACAAGCTAGAATCGTAGAATGATCGGCCATCTCGATTGACATTCTTGAAGGAGTGAGATTTGGAAGATTGAGCGATTTAAAAATCTCTAGAGGCATCAAATTAATACTAGCACCAAGATCGGCCAAGGCGTAGCATTCTTCCATATCTTGTATAGCACATGGGATTAAAAACTTGCCGGGATCACCGACTTTTTGAGGTATGCGGCTAAGAAAAACCGATGAACAACTAGACGATTTTTGCAATTTCTCTTTGTTATTCAACATACTTTTGAAGTTCGCGGCAAATCGAGGCATCATGACCAAGGCGTCGGCAAAACGTATATTAAAATGCAAGTCACGAAACATTTTCATAAAGAGTTCAAATTGATAATTATTTCGTTCTTGTGCCTTTTCCTTGTCTCGTCTTGAAGGGTAGGGTAAAGGTGGTGTGGGTTGGGGCATAGGCATAGGCATCGGCCTTGGAATCTCGGGTTCCATGATTGGTATTGGTTCAACCGTAGGTGTGGTTTGAGCGGTACTTCGTGGGCTTGGAATTTGCTCCTTTTCTACCACCACCTCGGGTTCTTTGTCTTTTTCCTTCTCCATAGAAGTACTTGGATGAGAAATTGGTTCTTTGAAAGTTTTATCACTACGAGTAGTAATAACCTTCAATTCTTCTTTCGGGTTCACGATGGTATCACTAGGAAGACCACCCGAAGAAGAAGGCTTACACATGATAGCTTCAAACATTTTTCCCATACGGTCTTCAAACTTAGATTGCCTAGCATCCGCTTTTAACAACTCTTGCTTAATCTCATGTTGACCTTGCTCCATTTTTTGTTGATTTTGTTGGAGTCGTTGAACATTTCCTTCCATTTTATTAGCATGAGTTTTAAGTTCATTAGCAAGTTCGTTTTTTAGCTCGTTTTTCAACGCGGATCTTAAGCTAACCATTTCACGTTGCATACTATCAAACTTAGCATCGTTTGCCTTAGCATAATTCAAAAATTCTCCTTGAAGATTTTTGGTGTGATCATTTTGAAAACCTTGAGTGGTAGTTTAAAAATCACGGTTTTGGTTTTGGTTTGAAATTTGCCCATTTCCACTTTGATAATTACCCTTGTTGTAATTACGTTGATTGCCTTGATAATTACCACCTTGGTTGTTGTTTCGATAGTTATTAGCATTTTGATTTGGTGGAGCTTGATTTTGGCGGGAACCTTGACCGTTTTGGTTATAAGTTCCCGTGGCTATATAAGCACTCGAAGTGTTACCATCCACGGTAATGCACTCGGAAAGATCATGAGCTCCACCACACGACAAACAACTCTTAGAAACCGCTTTAACCGAAGCGGAATTTGAAGCTTCTTGATTTTTCCAATGAGTCATATGGTTAGCAAATCTATCAAAAAACCGATTTTCTTCATTTGCTTCATCTTGCAATGCATTGATGCTACGAGACGATGGTGACGATGATGAACCTAATTTGGCAACACTCGGTGTGTTACGAGGGCTATAAACCTTAGACCTATTCTCAATTATCACCAAAGCTTCCTCAACCGTTTTACACAAAAAATTACCACCCGCGGCGGCATTTAAATAATCTCTTTCATGATCATTAAGTCCATTGTAAAACGTGTCAATTTGGTGCAAGTCGGAAAAACCGTGATGAGGACATTCATGTAACATTTCCTTAAACCTATTCCAAGCCGTTGAAAACATTCATTTGATTCTTGTGAAAACTTTGAAATCTCGTTTTTCAAATGCGTAGTCTTAGAGGGCGGAAAAAATTGGTTCACAAATTTCGAAACGAGATCCTTCCACGTCAATATAGAATTGGGTGGCTCTTTCTCTAACCAAATTTTAGCGGGCCCCGCTAAGGAATACGGAAAAAGCATCATCTTAATCGAGTCATTCGAGACATCCTTAAATTTGCACGTGGCGGTAATACGATTGAATTGGCGGATATGGTTGTGGGGATTGTCTTTCTCATCACCACGGATTTTGTTGTTTTGGATCATCGACAACAAACCCGTTTTCACCTTAAAATTCTCCGCAAGGATAGCGGGAATCACAATAGCTTCTCCATAACCCTCGGTGGGTGCTTGAAGTAACTCCATCATAGTTCGATTCGCCATGGTTGGTGCTTCTCTTACAATGGGTTCGTCAATAGGAGACTCCTCACTAGAATGATTTGGAGTGGGAGTTTTGTTCTTGCGTTTACGTGTACGTCTTGCTTGATTACGAGTTAGCATAAACGTTACGTACAACGAGGGGACGAGCAAAGAAGATTCTTTTTGGTGTTTTGTATTTTTCAATTTTTTTGTGGTTTTTGATTGTATTAACCTTTTTGGATCTTGTGGAATGTATTAAGTAGACAAAAATCTACAAATCTCCTCCTTAATCAAATCTCTTGACTAAAGAAGCCTCAAGGAATGAAAACGATCACGTGAAGTGAACGCCTTCGATGACTTTAGAACATTGGTGGAACACCAAAACGTTCAAGAGGGTTTAATCAATGAAACCAAGAAAATATATATGATATGTAATAATACTTTGGGCGGCAAAACCCTCGATTAGCTCTCAAAATCAAATACGCACAAGCAAGCGGAGGAAACGAGGCGGCGCGAAGCACTTAAGAGCCTTTTTCCTTTAGGTCGTGAAATACAACCGCCTTATACCCACCTTATAGTTTGTATTTTTCAAAATCGAGCTTCACGAAAGTATTTATCTATTTTTGCCCTTTTTCTTTGGTTTGAGATTCGAATACAATGATTGGGTAATGACCTCCCAAGTCAAGGTTGTGATTTCTCACGTATTTGGAGTACTTGTGAATTTATTGTTCTACGTATACATTATAGTAATAATATTCACACAAAAACCGAAAACCGATAATACGTATTAGTAGAGTGCTACTAATACAAATACTAATTATGGTTAGTATAAAAACAACAATTGTTCAATCAAAACACAACACGCCTCCCCGGTAGCGGCGCCAAAATTGATGTAGTGTTTTTGCATACCCTTTAGGGAAAGAGTGCACAAAGTAGTGGTAAGTATAAGTGTTGGTTTAGGAAAACCGAGCACTAATGACCCTTATGAAGTTCAAGTTCGTTTCCCAAGGAGGCACGTGTGTTGTGTAATGAATTGATTTATGTTTGTGATTATATTGTTGAGAAAAAGAAAAATAGAAATAGGGTGAAGAGAATGACGGTTACGAAGACGGATCGAGCTAAGACGAAAAGGCGTTTACGTAAAACCGTAAAACTACAAAATTAAAAATTTTAAACCTAAAAAATAATTAAAAGCTAAAACTAAGTCTTAAACAATATAAATAAGAATAAAAATCCAATAAAGATATTTTAAAACCATTTATTAATTAAATATTCAATTTTAAATGCTAATGAAAGCCTCTAAAATTAAATATAATTAATCAAAATATCCAAAATATTATTTTATTGAACAAATAACTTACTTATATTATCTAAAGACTAAAAAGTATTTTTCCTAATTTTTAAAAACTATTTTTTATTTTTAAATCACTAAAAATTATTTTTAAACTAAAATAATTATAAAAAATAATAAAATAATGCCGAAAATAATTTGTCAATTTTAAAAATCCTAAATTACTCTTATGAACAAAAGAAAAATGAAAAAGTTTGAAAAATATAAAATTTTTCACTAAAGGACAAAAACAGTTTGAATTAAAACCCTAATTATAATAAATTAATTCTAAAAATTAAATAAAAAGTGAACAGTAAAAACTTTTAAAACCAAAAATCTTAAAATCTTTTTCTTAAACTATTAAAAATGATAAAACTGAAAAATAAGTATTTTTGTCACTAAAAGACAAAAACAGAAACTTAAAAGTATTTAAAAATTGCAATTAAACCTAAAAAATAGCAAATGAACAGTAATAAAAATTCTAATTAAACAAAAAAATTCCAAATTAAATAAGAAAAATAATAAAACAAGTTTCAAGTCCTAACTCTCAAATTTGGGCACTAAAGACAAAAAATTTAGATTTCTGATAGTGATACTCGACTGGATTTGTCCAGTAGTGTAGCAGTGGTAACAACAAAGCTAGCAGTGGGAAATTGGTTCCCACTGTTAGTGTAATTTTTTTGGTCAGATTAGTAATAAGCTTAGGAAGGCTTATTTGAGTGCTTGTTTTGGACAATAAGGCACCCCTATACTCAGTTGAGTATAGGGAGTCAATAGCAACACAAAAACAAGCAAGTTCTTACACAAAATTTCACACAAATTCGCAAACAAAGTTACTGATTAATCATGCATGTTTCTGATGAACAGTGACCCTTTTTTTACTTGCACAATGACGAATTTCAAAGCCTTAAATCTTGCATACAAGTGTACCAAATGACTTATAAGCTATCACAAACCCTACTAGGACCTAATATCTAACAATAACCAAGATATGATGAACAAATTTCAACAAATGCAGTCCCTAAAAGGACTTACTGATTTTGACTGCTTAAACCAAATTTTGAACATGCAAATGAGTTCTAAACCACACCAAACTGAAAACCAAAAGCATATATCACATATTAACCACCTCAGAAGTGTATTTAGACAGGTTTTAATCCAAATTCTTGTCACAAATCTTAGCTAAACCCTTATCCCAAACACCCCTTAATTACTGAAAAATCAACTTTATCAAACCAAATCAATTTAAATCTACTCAAACCTGATCTATATTGCTTCTAACATGTATTAAAACATCAAATGAACATAAATCAACAGATAAGCTAACACTTAAGCAACTTTCACACAAATTCATGCAAATCTCATAAAACTGAAATATTTTGAAAAATGAAACAAGGTCAAGAAAGCTACCTAGAGGGACCTACATCCAGGCCCCTCAATGGCTGCTTTGCCATTTCCTTTCAGGCTGGGGCCTGAGCTGAGCCTCTTGACTGCTGGTATGCAGAATACTTGGTACCAAAAAAGAGGAAAACGAAATGAATGACAAAGGAAACTTCTTTCCTTCTTGTGCCTGCACAATCACAACCAACAAGAACAGCTTCAAGTAGCAAGAGCTTCAAGCGACAAGCTTGAAGCTTTTTCTACAGTAAGTGGTTACAACAAAAATATAAAAGATTTTGAGAAATCTTATAAAACTGAAATTTTGGAAAACTGATTTACCCAATTTTTGAAAACTTGAACACGTTTTTGAAACCAAACTAAACTCAAATTCAGAAAATCAAGAGTTCAATTCCACTTCCTTGAACACTTGCACTTTCTGAATATATAACAACCCCTTTTTGAAACCTTTTGAAACTGCACTCAAAATCTGATGAAATAACTTGGAACTCAGAATTCTAGCTCAAAACATTTACCAACTTTTAATAAATCATAAAAGGAATTACATTAAACAAAATACCAACTTTATATTGATTAAAAAGGAATTACAAGATTTTTGCTAAATTCTGGAACAAAGGGCCATACACAATCCGTATGCTCCTTTTATACTGAATAAGAGAACCTTCTAGGTTACTAAACCCTAGCAACTGAAATTCCATAAAAGCCCTTTGAATAATTTGAATTTGGTCAAGTCTTGGCTCACATGTGATTGTTGATGAAGAAAGTGACATGCCAGTTGTTTCTTTTGATCTTGGGACGTTAATTTGTCTTGGGGACCAAGAAAAACCATTTTGTACGTTCATTTTGTCTGGTTTGGGGTTTAGTGTGAAAGAAACGTTGCAGGGTAGGGCCCTACCCAACACATGGGTGTGTTGGGGTCATGGTTTGTGTGTGGGTTTGGGTGAGGATGAGGTTAATCAAAGATCTGGAGATTATAAACAAAAAACCCTTTGTTTTTAAATCAATTGATACTGGATAAATTTAAGGTTTATGGGGTGTTTAAGCTTGGGTTTAATCCATTTTGGGGGAAAGTTTGTTTAAAAACGTGTTTAGAGGGAAAGTATTGGGGGTTTGACTGGTTGAACAGGTTTAATAAATAAACCTGGGTGGAAGGGTGACGTGGAGAGGGGTGTGAGGTGGTGGTTAGTGATTGGTGGAGTGGGGTGATGTGGAGAGATGATTGGCTGGGGTGGGTTTATGTGTCTAGCAGAATAGGTCCCCAAGGTTTCTTCCTTCTTTCACTTCCATTTAAACAGCCAAAATTCTTTTTCCCTTTGTAAATAAGTTTAGAACACTTGCCAAATTTGGCACAAGGGTTTAATAAACTTTGTATAAGGACCATTAATGCATATTTTGGATTCTTCAAGGGCATAACTTGTATAATCTTCAAACATGGAGGTCTTCTTTTGCCAATGATGATTTCTTCAAGGTCTTATCTTGCCAAATCTTCAAAAATGAGGGACCAATGTTGACAATCTTCAATTCTTCAAGGTCATTTTTGGAAAATCATGATTCGGGTCCGGTTCATTGTGCGGCTTCGTTTCCCGTGTTCGTTTTTGATTGATTCTTGTGATCTTTTTGTCTTTTCCTCAATATCCATACCTAAAATACAGAAGCAACAAACACGAGCATATATTTGGCAGTTTTAATGATATTTTATGCATTTTAAGCCCGATTTGGACGATGAGACTATGTATAAAAGCAGTCTCATCAAGTACCTAAAGCCTTTAACGTTAACTTCGAAATGAATGATTGTATCCTCATCGCGAACAACTCTATTGGATGGCTCAAAGCTCCAAACGACACATACTCAGATCTGGTGAACTTCATGAAGAATTGTGATGTAGGAGAAGCGTTCACAAGAACCCTATCCGTTTTCTACCAAGAATACCTTAGGGAATTCTGGTATTCTGCTGAGATCCTTGATGACAACACCATCACCTTTAACCTCTCATGTAATGAACACCCTTTCGCATTTTCTGTTGCTGATTTTTCTTTTGTGGCTGGGCTAAGACATGGCAAAGAATGCCTAAAGTTTGTTGGTAAGAAGGCTGTAAAGGACGCCCTTGCCACACTCTTCCCTGCCTCTGATGTTAACCCAGCCCTCACACCAGCTGAAGTGGTCCTGAAGTCTCCCCTGAAGATCAAGTTTTTCCCACCTATGTGGCTTGTCCTCTTCACTCACATAATCAAATCCCTGGGTGGTATGCAGGGATCTCAAGACCAATTAGCCTTCAACCATCAAACCATTGCCTATGGACTTATTTGGGGAACAGATATCGATATTGTAAGCATCTTATTCTCCAACCTTGTTTAACAGTTGAAGGGTATCAACCAAGACAGAGGGAAAAACATTTGCTATGTTCGTTTTCTATCTCTTATCTTTGAAAGCTTGCTGGGTGATAACTACCACAACTCTGCGCTGACAGCTATGAAGCCTTATCACATAACTAGGACTATCTACAAGGTGATGGGACCAAATGACGTGCCAACGACTGCTCACATGAAGAACATTGCTAATAAACAACCATCTGTTGTGAAGCCCTTGATCCCTTCAAGGTGATTGCAGCTGGTGTGTCTGGTAAGTCAACGTCTTTGACCTCTAGGCAACACACCACGCTGTCCAAGGCAACAACTGGCCAACAGCCAAAGAAGAAGGGAAACCCATCTTCTTCGAAAACCCAAACTGTTGCTAAGGCCAGGGTTAAGAAGATAGCCACTCATTCCTCTTGTACAGAGACTTCTGTGGACACAGAGACTACAGCTGATAAACCACAGGAGTCTAGCGTCTCTACATCAGCAGAGACAACAGGGAACCCACCTAATTCCGCCGATATCTCACATGTAATCAATTTATAATTTTTAGAGGTACACAAGCAGCCACTCTCAAATGTCTGTAGGTGAGAGTGGTGAAGTTAGGATTATCCTCGACCTATAGGAGTCTATGTATGCACTTAGAAATATTTTAAGACTTCTGTACACCCTGTCTTTGCACCAGGGAGTGATTCATTTATGTTAATAAAGCACCCTGATGACCCTGCACCCTCTAGATAGTATTCAGGCAAACAAAATCCTAAATACATATATGTCTCGACCTAGAGTAGTTGTACTTCACATAGTCTCTAGGTTCCCTCAGAAAAAGAATCCCAAAAGTTTAACTTTTAAGGGGGGCTGAATCATCATCCTCAGCCTTCCTAGGGACAGCGTATGACGATCATTAACTACATCTTTTTCATAACTAAAAGAGTCTCAAAGGATTTATCCTTTCAGGGGAGCTGAATCATCACCCTCAGCTTTCCTAGGGCAGCGTAACAGGCGATCTTAACCCATATACAATTCACAGATAAAAGAGTCCCAAAGGATTTATCCTTTTGGGGGGCTGAATAATCACACTCAGCTTTCCTAGGGGCAGCGAATGGCGACCATTAACCTCATTACTTTCACACTTAAAAGAATCCCAAGGATTTATCCTTTGGAGTGGCTGAATAATCATCCTTAACCTCTCTGGGACAGCGAACTGGCGACCATTACCTTTATCTATGTCACTGTTACTAACTTAAATAAATTGCAGGCTGACGTTGTACAGCCAAATGTAGACTCTCTGGCTACACCTGAAGGAGCTGATAACTTGACTCAGGATCAGCCAAACGAAGTTGAGCCCGTGCCTGATGTTGAGGAGGATGTGCTCGGCTTCATTGAAAGCTTATCTGAACCTAAATCAATGCCAGATGATGAAATTCTCCCTGAGGGGATGATTGAGGAGGAGGATGATGAAGAGGATGAACAGCCTCAAATGTCACCACCTAAAGCTGTGTCCACACCAGCTAGAGAACCAACTCCTCCTACAAAACAAGCTGTTGTGACTCCTACCTCAGCTACATCTGTCACAAAGGAGCTTCCAAGCGCTATGTATGATCCTACAACAGAGTTTAATTGTCTGATCATCCAGAACAGACGAATTTTGATCTTTTTCCCAAGGAAGATGACTTTGAGCAGCAAAGCCTAAACATTCATGGTTTAAGGCCCTATCATCATGCTTCAGACAATGAACGCCTGCCAAGAAAACTAGACATTGTAAATTCTGAAATGCATTCCTTCACAGTCAATTTTCCTAAGATCATTTCCCAAGTTGTTAAAGACACCATCACTGAACCCATCCACGATGGTACAAGAAGAGGGGTTTCTCAGGGACTTAGTCACCTATCTACTCGCATTAAAGATGCCATCATCCAAGAAGTCCTTGATATGTTAACAGCTCACGAGTTAGTGATGCACAAAGAATTTGAAGCTGTGTGCAACAGGCAAAAAAGCCACACTACCTATTTGGTTGGCCATGTTGATCGATCTGTGAATCGCAACTACAACAGACTTCTTAGAATTGCCAGAGGATCAAGAAACAGGCAAAAGAAGTTGGCCACATCTTTTGAACAGGTTGCTCGCTATATTCAGTCACGTTCAGCCAAACGTCTTAAGAGACAGGCTAAACGTGAGGGGGAGAAAACTGAACTACTCAAACTAGGACCTGTCAACACCAACTCAAATACAGCTAAAAACCCCATTCCTCTCCAAGTCATCAAACCAATCACTATACCTGATGATGATGTTGAAAGTAAGTGGGAGAAACAAGACAACAAAGCAGTTGATTCATCAAATTCACTGTCCTTGGATAACACCAATAAGGTTGTGGATGATGGTGAACCAAAAACTAAGAAACTCAAATTCACTGTTGGCTTCCTACCAAAAGCTGTCAAAGAACAAGCTCAAATAGCATTTTTGAAACATGCTGATGAGATGAAGAAAGCAAGTGAAGAATCCTTTGTCTCGAAGAAAGGGAAAGAAATAGTTATGGTAGACACAGACGCCAAACAAAAGAAAATAGCTGCGATGCTAGAGACAGGAGGATCCACCACCAAAATCTCTCAATTCTCTACTTTCAAAGTTGCTGATGAAAAACTCTTAACAGTTGAAGAAATTGAGAAGCAGGCACTTGAGTTTAAACGATTCAATGAAATCAAGAAAGCTGTGAGAACCCGTACTTTTTCAAGCATTATTTTATTCTTTTTATTGTGATTTTTGAATTTTCCAACGTATTACGTTTTCTTGTATTGTTATATGTAAATCCTGAGATTTTTAAATTATACTTTTTAAGTATTTTTCTGATCATCGATAAATACTTTGTATGGAATTATAAAATTTTTATTTTATTTTTCCATATTTAATTTAAATCAAAGTTTTTGATTTAAAATCACCCGCGCGCGTTTTAAAACGAGTTTATTCAAAATCAATGTACAACGAGAATTCCTAGTGATCGCGATACCGACGGAGGCCCAAAAGTTTACGTTTTATTATCGATTGCTTCGATAATTAATATTTTCGACGATTTCGTTTTAATTACGTATTAAGTCGTGTCGAGAAATCGTATAATCATTTTTATGATGCATTGTAACTTTTGAAAAGTATTTTTACGAAACACGAGCCCCGTAAATATTTTCAATATTTATCAATAACCATTTTCTACGCTTTAAAACTATTAATTGTTTTTAGGTCCACAAGTTTCAAATTTGGCAAGATTGGCCCCTCCACTTAAACAACCATATAAAAGCCCATTTTACTTCCACTTTTACACACACTCATGCATTTAAAAAAAAAACAAATTCTCTCTCTCCCTCTCTCACTTTTGCCGTCACCACCACCACACAAACACCACCAAATCTTCATCAACCACCATGATCTAATCAAAACAAAAACAAGACCACATCATAGAATTTAATGGTGATTCTAATGATATCAAAATCATGAACATGCATCAAAATTTGAAGAACTTATGATTTCATGGATTGTATGATGTTTTAATCATCATGCATGTGTCATTTTTGGTGAGATTATGTTGTTTTAATCCTTAAAAGTCTTGTTTTTAATCTTTGATTTTGTTAGATTTTACATGCAAGTGTTTTTAGGAGTGTTTGGATGATGAGTATGATAGTATAGTGATCCTAGGGATATGGGAATGAGTGGTTTTGCTTCAAAAATGGGTTTGTCATGTTTTATAAAAAGCTAATTTGGGACAGCAGCCTTAAACAGTATGTTTCGTGGGTTTAAGGTCTGTGAAAGACTGATATTAATTGAAATTGTTGTAGAATTTTCCGAGACGGTCGTTTTGGTATAAGATAGAGCTTATAATTCATCACGAGTCAAAAGTTATGCTAGTTTTAGTTTTCGTGTACCGGGAAACGCAAGTCGGCACAATCCGAAATTGTGGCTGATTTTGGGTCGACTCTCGGGGACTTTAGGCTTGGTTAGATAGTTGATACTACTGATTTTCAAAGTTTACAAACTGAGTTTGATGAGTCTAGTAGTGGTTTCAAAAGACGGATTGTCGAATTAGTACTCTTAAAGCGGTCTAAACGGTTTTACAAAACAAGTGCACAAATCTGTCCCAAATTTGGAGTCGGGTAAAGTGTCGAGCTGATGGATTTTAAAGTGTGAACTTTGGCTCAAACTTCGGTGAGATCTTATACAGGTTATAAGTGACCTTGAAGCCAATTTTCATGTAAAACAGACAAGTCTAGATAGGGTAGATCGGTGTGTACATTCGGAGTGTACTTGCTGATTTTTATTTTGGACACGTAGTTCAATGTTTGTGTTGCGTGAGTTTGAGTATTCACCATCGGACATGGTGACTTACTCAAGTTCTTAGTCATTATATAAATGACTTAGCTACTGGTCCAAATAAGGGTAAAGGATAGTTTGACTTGCGTTGACTTGGCGTCGTATGACGGGTCATTTTCAAGTGTTCAAGTGTTTTAACGAGTAACGTTGGATAAATGGATTCTTTTGGTTCGTGTCAATAGTTTTGAAACGTGTATACTTTGAAAACATTTGAGTCATATTGTATTTGGTATATATATCGATATTGAGTTCGAGTCTTAACGCGCGCCTTATTGTGATAGGTTGCGGTTTTCGTGTTTCCCCGGGCATCCATATCGTCGCTGATCGTCTCACTACATTGTTTCTACTCAGTTGCGGAGTACTGTGATTGACTTACCTTGTGGCTAAGGTGAGTTCATAGCCCCTTTTTACTTGTACATGGTTTCTAAACGCGGGGTGAGATTTTACATGGTGGAACACAACCATTTAACAACTGTGTGCTATCCTCAACTTATATGCTATCCAGAAATTGTATGCTTTCCAGAACTTGAGGATTTCCAACTGATTTTCATTGATACTATTGCTTTTTAGTCTAGCCTTAAGTTACCTCTCATTGATCATGAACCGTTAATTAATCCTGCTACCAAGCGCGAATGTTGTGGGTGGATCTATCGGGATTTACTATCCCCGTCCCGATTACCTTGACGCACTAATATTTGTTTATTCACTTGAGTATTTAGGCTGAATACTGACTAGAGGAACTTACACTGAGTTAAGCTTCGGTTCATAAACTAAACAGCAATAATAATGTTTCGGACTATGGTTAATGATCATAACCATACTCCATACTACTTGTTTTACAAATGAATGCTTGTGTTCCACATCCTTATTACTAAACCTATGAATTACACTCAACTTTGTGTTGACGATTTTACATGTTTAATCTCAGGTATTATTACTTAGCTTTGCTTGGATGGGAGCCCGCAGGATATTATCGCAACTTGGAGATTTCTGTGGTGTTTGTGAAAGATTTGTTTTATATAAACTATCAGAAGTTTATTCAATCTTTTGGGCAACTTATTGTTATAAATCGAGACGAAATAATATAATTTTCCGCTTTTAAAACTCTGGGACCTATGTTTAAAAACTCTTACCCTTTTATGATGTAATGTACCTGTTTTTATTTCGTCAGCTTTGTATGAACTGTAATTCATTGTTTCTTGTATCATGACGTGTTACCCCCTCGTTGCCTAGTTGTTCCATGTCAGATTCTGGAGGTCTCACAGAGTGGTATCAGAGCGATGGTTATAGGGAACTGAGTCTTTTTTCAAAACTTAGTCTATAACCGAAAGTTCAAATATTTTCATGTTTTAAGTGTCAACCACAGAATATGCCAATGTTGTTCGATATCTGCGCGGGTAACTCTCTAATCCTTATTATTTACTTTTAATTATCGTTGTAGTATTTCATCTCCTGATTACATGTTGAAATATTACATTACCTTAATGGCGATAATTACTATGTCTTTTCAAAGCCTTTGTGCTTCATGGATTATCATTCGATATTACTGTGATTACATCTACTCTTACTGTATTTCTTGAATTCTTGTTCTTGTGAATTGATCTTGTTGCAATGATATTATATCGTTATGACGTTACATACTTGTATTCAGAGCGCGAATGCTGCCGACTTTTCATTCTCACTAATCTGAGTTCTATTGGTATTTCATTTATGCGTGATACGACCGACTTCATATACTCGTTCGTTTTGAACCGTCTGTTTTTCTCAGCTCGCTGTTACATGTTGTGCATACTCTCGTGATACCTTTATCCGGAATTGAATAAGTGTTGTCTTCGATGAAACTCCTGATTTTCATTCTTACTACCGTGCGTGTTGCTTTCATTGTTCAATTCTTTTAAGATATCTATTTAGATACGCAGATTTTCTTTCCGACCATTCGTGATTGAATGTCTTGGAAAATAGTCAATAGACCATTGTGTAGCTCAATGTGCCTCTGAAAAAGACTGAAAGACATCGTGTGAGTCTCACATCTCGAAGCATTCGTTGAATCAGTACCTGAATGATATCGTAGGATTTCATAGCTATGATTGACCTTTACGCCACCGTTTTACACGACACTTGTACATGGATTACATCTTATTTCATTGACCATTCTACGTTTCGACTTCGACTTACAACATCCGTTGTACCTTGAACACATGATCGTCATTTATTATGTGACGATTGTTTGGAATACGATCCTACTTGTATCCTCCCCTTTTCATTAAACCTCCTCGCCCCAGGAGTGTGATTTGTTAATATTTTGTTTCTTTCTCGGTATGTCTTGTGATTTTGGAAAATCACGCCTCCAGGAGACTTTCCTGCATTGCATCTTGCAGCCGAAGACACAGATGATATGCGTCGTTTTTTATCTCTCAGATTATCGTTGGCATTCTTGAACCATTTTCATACTGTGTTTTCTTTACATGATTAATTATGCAGTTCTTCTTCTCTTTCGTCTTTATGGAATCCACAAGTCTTGTGTGTACATTAATTCAGAGTTATTATGAAACTGGATTTAATTTCAAGCTGTGTCGAAAAATATACTTTGTATAGAAACTTTACAGGAAGTTTAACAGTGTCGAGAAAATATTTTTATAACATTAGACATAAAAATATATATTTCTACTTGTTGAGACGTCCGTTTAGGACATAAAATTTGACCAGTAAACTTTAAATCGAGCAAGTTACGCTCATTTGAGATTGTAAAATCTAAGAAGTTATTTTCTGAATAACGCTAAAATATCATTTTGTTGACAGATTTAATGCAAGGGCATTTTAGTCCATTTTTATTCCGTTTCAAGTCTCGGGTAAAACTAGAAAGTTGTTCAAAACATTGTTTTACATCGAAATGCATTAGACTTTGAGTCTTAGAATATTGTTTAATGAGTTAATTGGTCTAGTCAAACCCAAAAGTCAAAACTGATAGACTTTAAAAATATGATTTCAAGCGTTTTGAGTTCGTTGAGCTCGTAAAACTTTAACCAATGATATCTTGCAAACTAAAAAAAAACAAGGATTGCGTTTGAACAAATATAAAATAGTAGCTTTGAGTTCGGTCATACATGTACATAAATCTTGAACTTTTAGGAACCAAGTGATTTGACAAACTAATGTTCTACTTTCTTTAAGGTGTATTTTTGTCAAATAAATTACGATGTGCACATACGGATTCTTTATTCCTTTCTTTTGTTTATGACTTATTTGTCATTCTATTGTCTTTCTTTGCTTCTATCGTACCACTGAGTTGGACCGGGAGTTGAAGATCTTGTTTTCATATCGTTCGTTACCATCTTGACACGTGTCTCTTGACGATTCCTGCTAAACCTCTTGAAACATTAGCACGTTGTAACCATTTCATAGACTGTCTTGAACTACTCCTTATTTTTCCCTCCTGTAACCCAGTCGCTACTTTATAAACTATTGTCATGTTACCATATAAACTCAAACTGGTCTTGTTTGCGAATCAATTTACAAAAAGTTTCATTTGGGTTTCTTAAATAAATGAATGCTATCTTATAAATTTAATTTATATTAATTTTACAATGTATTCTCACAAATTGTTCTACCTTGGGTCTTGTAAAGAATCTTGTAACATTTCAATTGTTGAAATAAATATCCAGCCAGTAACTTATTTGCGAATAGTTTCATAAACTATTTTTAATTCTGTTCTTACAAATGCTATTATATACATATTTTAAATCATATGATATGTAATACTGGTTTGACGAATCTGAGCATCGCATTGCTAGTCCTATATTATGCATGGCCTGATCACCTATGCCTAATTTAGAAGGAGTCATGCGAGGCCGAATAGTAGTCGCCTTAAATATTTGACCCACAATCAACATTTTAGTTATGTTTCTTAAAAAGTTAGATAAAAAAATAAAGTTTTGAAAACTTTTACCTCTTATGTGAGTAACAACAATCTGTGACATATACATATGAACCCTTATCTTTTCTTGAACGAAGTACATGCCTCAAGCACAGATTTCCTTACTCAGCGATCTTTGCTTTACTTGTTATCTCTTCATCTTCATGATACAATTTTCGTTACCGTTTGCCTAAATTCTTGATACCAGACTTGAAAGTTTCAACGTTGTTATGCCTCTACAACGATCGACCTTCTCCATCTCTTTTGGTAGACCTTCGAAACGTCTCTGTACGCGGATAATGATTTATGACTGGAAGTGACCAATGATTACGTGTATTTGTCATGATATGTGTTAAGACACTATCACCTTGGAAATTCATTCTTGTGAACCATGTATTGATTTTGCCTTTCATTGTTAATGTTGTTCATTGTGACATCCGTCAAATTTCCATCTTAAATTATTCACGTAGTACGAGTACTTTAACTGTTTACCGACGAGTTGTCGACATGAATGTGTTAATTATTTTGCTTTGCGGACAAAGCCCTTTTTAGGGAGAGCATATGTAACATCTCGAGTTTTCGCGATTATTAAGTTGAATGCAATACACGAAGTTGGTGGGCGTATTATGTTTGCCGTACGTTTATGTGATATACTTACTAGATCACGTGAAGTCTCGCACAATTGCCTTTGTTTTGGATCGTGTGTCAAACGGTTATAGAGTCGTGTTTATTCAGTTCGCGTCTAAACTTAAACACCGTGAACCCGAGTCGAGTTATATAACTGTTACAGCATGTACATATATTTGAGTATAAACCTTCATTCATGTTTATTGCAAAACTTTCTTAACAAGTGTCCTAATTTCAGTCACATTTCCAGCTACAAATAAACCCCATAGTTTATTACCCACTAACCACTACAAGACAGCACACATGCCTAGTTTACCCAATTTGGGTATATCACAAGTTACCATTTTCAGCTTGAATCTAACCCTAGACTAACAATACATGATTAAATACAAATCCAAAGTTTACCCAATGTCCAAACACAACACACAAAGTTTTTCACAATCCAAATTACAAACACAAATTCTGTACAAGTCTTTCAAATACAAACTCCTGGGTAAGGTGAAGATTAGTGTCCAGCCGACCCGCACATCGCGTCCAAACCTGCAAAACCGAAAGAGTCAAGCCTTCCATCTCGTCCGAACCTGCAAACCGAAACTTAGCATCCCATTGTGAGTCTTTTCGTCTCTTCGTTTTTCCTATATGAAGTCTTAGTTGTGCTCGTCTTTTACAAACCTGCGAACAATCAAACAAATGTGTTAGTCTTTGTAACGGTCTTATTTTTAACTAAAAACTGAAAAGGTTAAACCTTAGTATTAATACTTGAACATGACTATGACCTTACTTTTCTGTCAACCAAACCGAGACCCCGACCTAGACCAAACCGAGACCCAACCAAGACCACAAACAAGACCAAGCCAAGAACCAAACCGAGACCCAAGCCAAACCAAACCGAGACCCAATTCAAGGCCAAACCGAGAACCAAACCAAGCCAACCAAATTGCTTATTTTCTGCCGAAATTATCAACAATTAATGCCACATAATCCGAATGTCTTAACCACTTTCATTTTACAGAAACACCATAAAAACCCTCAATCATGCCGCGGGTATAAAAACCCCCATTTCAAATCGAAACCCTAGAAATTAAAAACCTTTTAAACATTAAATTAACATTTTCTACATTCCAAAAACACCACATAATCATGAGTATCAACCAAATGTAAAAACCCCCAATTTCATATAAACCCTAGATTGATTTTTATTAATTAAAACACTAATTAAACCTAATCTAAACCCGAATCCAATAGTTAATTTAATTGAAAACGAGATATGCAAAAACCCCCAATTGACCGAAACCCTAATTTTTTATAAACCGAATATATGTTGAAATTAGTTTGATTTTATACAAGAAAACACCAATTAATTGCATTTAAACCCGAGATTGATAGAAACCCCCAAATATTTCGAAACCCTAATTCGTTTATTTCAAATCCGAGAGCCATATGGTTCTTAACAAGTTTATACAAATTAATCAAACCCACTGATCTTTTATAAATCGAAAATCAATTAACTTTTTGTTAAAAGAAAATAAGGAGAAACAACTTATCTTTGATTTTGGCTGATGATTAACGTGACCATAAGGATGAACACATCAGAAACCCAATCGGTTTGATGTGGGGATGAAAGCCCACATCTCACGCGATCTAAACACCTCAGACCACCCCATATATGATTGTTATATGCAAACTGAAAAGATATTAGCCATGGAAGGGATGAACCGATCCAGATTAGAGGGTGAGATGAGAGAGGGGCGGTGGGGATATTTCGAGAGAAGAGAGAGAGAGTGACTCTCTGTTTTTGAGAGTTGTGTGAGTAAACACACGCATACTTACTCCTTGATTCCTTGTTTATACCGCCTATGGGCCGGGCCGGGTCATATGACCCTTGGGCCGGTTTGTGAGTGAGGATATTGGACCCATTTTGGGCCAAGTGTATATATTAAGTTTAGTTAAAGCCCATAAACGAATTTTATAAATTAAGGGTATAATTTAACCCGTAAAACCCGACCGTTTAATAACCGACTTTTATTTGTCGTATTTTTCCGTAAACGCAAGGTTTCGTCAAGCACAACTAGGGTGTCGTGTCTTTTATTAATATAATTTTTCGTATCGTAACTCGATCCTCATAATTAAATAGGTCGCGGCTAGCATAACCGTACTCTCAATCTATTTTATCTTCGTTCTCTTTGCTGAATTACGAGGTGAGTTTATAGCTCCATACTTTACTATTTTCACTGCTTTTTGGGGTGAGACATTGCTTGATTTTAACGTGTGAACACAAGTGCATTTACTGATTATATATTAGTCTAAGTCCCACTAAAAACCCAGTTGCTTTGGCCCGTGAATCGTGAACCGTTAATTACTTTGTGTAAGCGCGAATGTTATGGATAGATCTATCGGGATTGACGTCCCTGTCTGTCTTGTCCAACAAGGGGACAAGCGGGCACAGTTTCATTTGAGTCTGAGATAGGATGTCGTGGGTTTAGGCATCTAGTTTGGGCTACATTTATATGATTATACTGCCGGTGTTGTTAACGCTTCGGTGTCACGAGCTTAGACTGTAATAAATACAATTTGGGAGGACTTTGTATCTGTTATATTGTCATCACTTTTAGGAAAATCTTGTGGTTCATTAAACATTTCAAACTAACTAAACCTATGAACTCACCAACTTTATGTTGACACTTTAGCAATGTTTTTCTCAGGTATTAAGAAGGAAGATGCTAAATGAGGTCTCATGCATTGCCGTCATTTCTTTGAAACAAAGATCATTGGTACCATTTGAGAAAACTATGTTTTGTAACTATATTCAGTTTATGCTTCCGCACCTTGTTAAAACTATTTATTTTATTAATTACAAGTGATCTATTTTCCGAACGTCTCATTTAGAGGTCGTTCTTTGTGACTATGTGCGTATGATAATCATGACGTCACCACTCCCTTGTCGCCATTATACTCTGATATTTTGGGAGTGTGACAGATTGGTATCAGAGCCATAGTTATAGAGAACTAGGTTGCATTTAGTAACTCTAGACTATAACTGCTATATGTTTAATCGATTATCATACGGATTGTAAGTATTAAGTATATGTAGATACATAAGTAATAAATGGGATACATGTGATTTAACAATTACGAGGTATATTTACATGGGTTACATGTGCAACAACAAAATCTGAGTTATGTTATATGGGATACATGTGGATTCAACAATGATTGCTATGTTATGATTAATGTCCTTTTTTTACGGACTAATTTTATAAGATATTTACACACATTTATTTTGTTTATGATTACAGCGATGTCTTCATCTGATGATTCCACGTCTACCGGAGCGTACTACAACCGTAGTTCACAGTCGACTATCAGTTCATCAGTAGGCCTACCTAGAGGATCGCCATCAGGATATCCGTGGTACCGGATGGTTTCAGATGACGATACAGAGAGAGAGACTGAGGAGGTTCGTCATTCACCGATCCGTATTCCTGATGCATCAGCTGACGATGTACTTAGCCTAGAAGGCGGAGGAGAGGATGACTTAGACACTGACGTGGTGCAGTCACCAGGTCAGACATCAGTGACTAGAGATGAGACGGTAGAGGAGACAGAGGATGATGAGATGGAGTTCACAGATGGGGAAGGAGAGCCCATGGAGGTCACAGACACTGAGGACCCTCCTACTGCATATGCTGCTACTCCTGAGGTTTCCCTAGCACACATCTCCTCATCTTCATCTGAAGACGAAGGAGAAAGGACTGATATTCCTGCTCCAACACCTGGTACTCTACCTTTCTACTATGTGAGACGACGTCTTCGGGGGAGAGCTGCCCGACCACCACTTTCACCTTACCGACCTCTCATACCTTTCACTGCCACTGACAGGCATGCAGCCCGCACACCTGCCAGTCCTGTCCCAGAAACACCACTACTACTACCACCACCAGAGACTGTACCTGTCGTATACCAGGAGATGCTGACTGATGCTGGTATCTCTACTGGGCCGAGAGCTACGACTCCTCTTCCTAGGAGAGCTACATCGACGGTGGTGATGCTTGGGGCGGCAGATGGATGTGTGACGACACGATTGAACAGGTTGGAGGATGCTGTAGAGGCTTTAGGTGAGGAGTATAATGAAGTGCAGGATAAGTTGGAGGCACTGGCAAAGAAGAGTCCAGTTAGGGATGAGACAGTGTTGATAGTATGTGTGACCCGTCTACGAGGACAGCTTCTTACTGTTCTTGATCAGATGGAATCCATGCCGAACGCTCGTCTTGAGGAGATTGGAAGCCTGATGACCCGTTGGGGAGTAGAGCCATTGGTGGAGACAGGCGGACTAGAGGCACCAGTGGAGGACCCTGTTACAGACTTGGATAAGAGGTTTAGAGCCGCTTGTTATGATACCGATGTTAGACTGAGAGATTCCCAGGCTCGTGAGCTCGTGGTTGAGAGGAGGTTAGCAGAGTTGGAGAGAGAGCTTCATCAGTGCCGTGAGGGCACTAGTTAGATTTATCTTGTACCATCGACCTATCCTTGTATGACCACTAAGCTTTGAAGTTTATCTTAACTAGTTGGCATTTTATTTTCTTTTATTATGTTATGTATGAAAAACTATGATGTACTATCAAACGATTCTATGAATGATATTATGGGTTACAAAAATTGTGAGATCATTATATATTGTGTATTATACCCTGGAGCATTTCATAATTGTATTGTGTGTGCCATGCATGTTATGTCTGGCAAAACTCATTATCCTATTACCTTGTTAGATTATGGCGCCAGTTAGAAGATCCGAAACGCAGAATCCACCAGCCGCTACCGGTGGAATTGACACCGTCATGCTAAGCCAAATGATAGCCGAACGAGTGGCCGAGGCACTCGCGACCGCTGAAGCAAATCGTACAGCTAGCACACAGGAGGAGACCAACCAAGGAGCTACTAATGCTATTGCACGAACTTGTACCTACAAGGAATTTCGTGCAGTTACACAAGTAAGTTTCCGCGGTACCGAAGGAGCAGTAGGATTAACCAGATGGTTTGAGAAGCTAGAATCCCAATTTGGGATTAGCAATGTCGCTGAAGCCGATAAGGTGAAGTTTGCGTCAAGCACGTTAGTGGATGGTGCTCTGACTTGGTGGAACGTCTATGCTCGTGCAGTGACCATTGACGTTGCCCAAGCAACGCCCTGGAGTGAATTTAAAGCTATGTTTGTGAGGAAATACTGCCCACGAAATGAAGTCAAGCAGATGGAAGTTGAGCTGTGGAACCTGAAGGTCAAGGGTACTGCTCTTACTGCTTACAATCAGCACTTTCAAGAGCTGATCTTGCTATATCCTGAAATGGTGCCCAATGACGACCGATTGTTGGAGCGATACATTGAAGGACTACCTTTGAGCATCAAAGGGAATGTGACTTCATCCAAGCCAACTGATTTGCACGAGGCAATCGATATGGCTCAAAGTCTGATGTACCAAGTAGTACAGGAGTTAGGAGAAAATGCTGGGGATAAAAGAAAGTGGTCTGGCAACCACTACAACAACAATACCAACAATACCAACAACAGCAACAACCCAAACAACTACAACCAGAACAAGCGACAAGAAGTAGCAAGAGTGTTTACTGCTGGACAAGGTAATACTGGAAACTACGCTGGAAGACTTCCTTTTTGCGGAAAGTGTGGCCGACACCACGAAGGAGCATGTCCCCCTACGTGCTACAATTGTGGGAAGGCAGGACATAAGGCAAAGGAATGTCGAGCACCACCTCGTTCTACTAATCAAAGAGGACCTGGAACGCAAGGTGGCCAAGGAGCAAATGTCACTTGCTTTGGATGTGGAGAGAAAGGTCACTACAAGAACAAGTGTCCAAGCAGTGGGAACCAAGGTCGTAGTAACCAGATTCGAGGGAATCAGAATCACAACCAAGGGAACCAGAAGCAGAATCAAGGGAACCGAGGGGGGAATAATCGAGCCACAACTAGTACTCCTGGAGGATTCACGGCACCTAGCAAAGTGTATCATCTCTGTGCTGAAGCTGCAGTACAAGACAACAATGTTGTGACTGGTACGTTTCTAGTCAATAACAACTATGCTTCAGTACTATTTGATTCTGGTGCGGATAGGAGTTTTGTGTCGTCTATATTTAGTGAATGCCTAAACGTTACCCCTACTGCGTTAGACGTTAAGTATAATGTAGAATTAGCCGATGGGAAGTCAGTAACCACCGACGTTATTCTGAAAGGATGTAGTGTAAGGTTACAAGGTCGTTCGTTTAGTATCGACCTACTCCCTATAGAATTAGGAAGTTTTGACGTCATCATTGGAATGGATTGGATGTCGAAGCATCACGCGGAGATCGTATGTCATGAGAAGTGCGTCCGTGTTCCTTATGGAAACGACGTACTCATCATACAAGGCGAAAGAAGTGGAGTGAAGAATGGATCAAGATTGGAAGTCATCTCATGTATCAGGACCCAAAGATACATTGAGAAGGGATGTCCGGTATTCTTGGTTCAAGTAACACAAAAGGAAGGAGAAGAAGATCACGAGAAGAAGGTGGAAGATGTACCGATCGTTAGAGACTTTCCGGACGTATTCCCAGAGGACTTACCCGGACTACCACCAGCACGGCAAGTGGAGTTTCACATCGAGCTTACACCAGGAGCCGCGCCTGTTGCTAGAGCCCCATACCGTCTAGCACCGACCGAGATGACAGAGTTAGCTGAACAGATAAAGGAACTTTCTGACAAAGGTTTCATTAGACCAAGTTCCTCACCTTGGGGAGCGCCGGTCTTATTTGTCAAAAAGAAAGATGGATCCTTTAGAATGTGTATCGATTACCGAGAATTGAATAAGCTGACGATAAAGAACCGCTACCCATTGCCGAGAATTGACGATCTTTTCGACCAATTGCAAGGATCTAGCATATACTCGAAGATCGATTTAAGGTCAGGATATCATCAACTAAGGGTTAGAGAGGAAGACATTCATAAGACGGCTTTTAGAACCCGGTACGGACACTACGAGTTCCAAGTTATGCCTTTTGGATTGACAAACGCACCTGCGGTATTCATGGATCTCATGAACCGAGTTTGCAAACCATACTTGGACAAGTTTGTGATTGTATTTATCGATGACATTCTCATCTATTCTCGTAATGAAGAAGAGCACAAGGAACATTTGAAGACCATATTAGAGCTGCTAAGGAAGGAGAAGTTATATGCAAAGTTTTCCAAATGTGAGTTTTGGATAAACACAGTGCAATTCCTTGGGCATGTGATCGACAGCAGTGGTATTCACGTTGATCCTGCTAAGATCGAGGCCGTAAAGGATTGGGCGACTCCAACAACACCCACGGAGATCCGCCAATTTTTAGGTCTTGCTGGTTACTATAGGAGATTCATTGAAGGTTTCTCCAAGATAGCTAAACCAATGACGGAATTGACTCAAAAGGATAAGAAGTTTGAGTGGAAGGAGGATCAAGATTTGGCATTCCAGACATTGAAGCAGATGTTGGTGAAGCACCTATATTAGCCCTACCCGAGGGTAATGAAGACTTTGTGGTGTATTGTGATGCATCCATAAAAGGGTTAGGTGCAGTACTGATGCAAAGGACTAAGGTCATAGCTTACGCATCAAGACAACTAAAAGTACACGAGAAGAACTACACAACTCATGACCTAGAGTTGGGAGCAGTGGTGTTTGCCTTGAAGATTTGGAGACACTACCTTTATGGTACTAAGTGTGTTGTATTCACTGATCATAAGAGTCTACAACATATTTTGAATCAAAAGGAACTCAACATGAGACAACGACGTTGGCTAGAGTTGCTCAGTGATTACGATTGCGAGATCCGTTATCACCCGGGCAAGGCAAATGTCGTGGCCGACGCTTTGAGTCGAAAGGAGAGAGTTCTTAGGGTGAAGGCTTTAGTGATGACCATTGACTTAGACCTTCCATCCTTAATTCTCAAGGCTCAGAAAGAAGCAGTCGAGGAAGAAATTCTCAAGACTGAAGATGTTGGAGGAATGATAAAGAAGTTGGAAGCACGTTCGGATGGAACGTTATGCCTTGATAATAGGAGTTGGTTACCATGCCATGGTGACCTACGATCCTTGATTATGCATGAGTCGCATAAGTCAAAGTACTCCATACATCCGGGATCTGACAAAATGTATCATGATCTGAAGATGTTGTATTGGTGGCCGAACATGAAGGCGGATATTGCTACATACGTTAGCAAGTGTTTGACTTGTGCCAAAGTCAAAGCCGAACATATGAAACCATCAGGATTATTGGTCCAACCCGAACTGCCAGAATGGAAGTGGGAAAGGATCACTATGGATTTCATCACCAAGCTACCAAAGACCGCAACCGGATTCGACACGATTTGGGTAATCGTCGACCGACTCACCAAATCGGCTCATTTCCTACCCATCAAGGAGACTGATGGAATGGATAAGTTAGCAAGGACATACTTGGAGGAAGTAGTCACGAAGCATGGTGTGCCTGTGTCTATAATCTCCGACCGAGACAGCCGATTTACTTCGCAGTTTTGGAAGTCACTGCAGAAGGCATTGGGAACGCAGTTGGATATGAGCACTGCGTACCATTCCCAAACTGACGGTCAAAGTGAACGGACCATTCAAACCTTAGAAGATATGCTGAGAGCTTGTGTGATTGACTTTGGAAATAGATGGGATAGACACCTACCTCTGGTGGAGTTCTCATACAACAATAGTTATCACACTAGCATTAAGGCAGCACCGTTCGAAGCATTGTATGGTAGGAAGTGTCGTTCACCCGTGTGTTGGGCAGAGGTCGGTGAAGCACAACTCACTGGACCCGAGATCATACACGAGACTACTGAGAAGATCTTTAAGATTAAGAGCCGTATGCAAGCCACAAGAGATCGACAGAAGAGTTATGCTGACATGAGACGCAAACCCCTTGAGTTTGATGTGGGTGATAGAGTCATGTTGAAGGTCTCACCTTGGAAGGGTGTGATTCGCTTTGGAAAGCGTGGAAAGTTAAACCCTCGTTACATTGGACCCTTCAAGATTATAGAGAGGATTGGTCCCGTAGCCTATCGTTTGGAATTACCCCAAGAACTTAGCCGAGTGCATAATGTGTTCCACATTTGCAATCTGAAGAAATGCTTAGCCGACGAGACACTCGTTATCCCTTTGGAAGAGATTCAACTCGACGACAAACTCAACTTTGTAGAAGAACCAGTAGAAGTTATGGACCGTCAAGTCAAACAACTCAAGCAAAGCCGTATACCTATTGTGAAGATCCGTTGGAATGCGCGTAGAGGTCCAGAATACACGTGGGAACGTGAAGATCAATTCAAGAGCAAGTATCCTCATCTTTTCGCTAACCATCCTACTACAACAACGTCTTGATTTCGTGACGAAATCTCTAAAACATGGGAATACTGTGACATCCGTCAAATTTCCATCTTAAATTATTCACGTAGTACGAGTACTTTAACTGTTTACCGACGAGTTGTCGACATGAATGTGTTAATTATTTTGCTTTGCGGACAAAGCCCTTTTTAGGGAGAGCATATGTAACATCTCGAGTTTTCGCGATTATTAAGTTGAATGCAATACACGAAGTTGGTGGGCGTATTATGTTTGCCGTACGTTTATGTGATATACTTACTAGATCACGTGAAGTCTCGCACAATTGCCTTTGTTTTGGATCGTGTGTCAAACGGTTATAGAGTCGTGTTTATTCAGTTCGCGTCTAAACTTAAACACCGTGAACCCGAGTCGAGTTATATAACTGTTACAGCATGTACATATATTTGAGTATAAACCTTCATTCATGTTTATTGCAAAACTTGCTTAACAAGTGTCCCAATTTCAGTCACATTTCCAGCTACAAATAAACCCCATAGTTTATTACCCACTAACCACTACAAGACAGCACACATGCCTAGTTTACCCAATTTGGGTATATCACAAGTTACCATTTTCAGCTTGAATCTAACCCTAGACTAACAATACATGATTAAATACAAATCCAAAGTTTACCCAATGTCCAAACACAACACACAAAGTTTTTCACAGTCCAAATTACAAACACAAATTCTGTACAAGTCTTTCAAATACAAACTCCTGGGTAAGGTGAAGATTAGTGTCCAGCCGACCCGCACATCGCGTCCAAACCTGCAAAACCGAAAGAGTCAAGCCTTCCATCTCGTCCGAACCTGCAAACCGAAACTTAGCATCCCATTGTGAGTCTTTTCGTCTCTTCGTTTTTCCTATATGAAGTCTTAGTTGTGCTCGTCTTTTACAAACCTGCGAACAATCAAACAAATGTGTTAGTCTTTGTAACGGTCTTATTTTTAACTAAAAACTGAAAAGGTTAAACCTTAGTATTAATACTTGAACATGACTATGACCTTACTTTTCTGTCAACCAAACCGAGACCCCGACCTAGACCAAACCGAGACCCAACCAAGACCACAAACAAGACCAAGCCAAGAACCAAACCGAGACCCAAGCCAAACCAAACCGAGACCCAATTCAAGGCCAAACCGAGAACCAAACCAAGCCAACCAAATTGCTTATTTTCTGCCGAAACTATCAACAATTAATGCCACATAATCTGAATGTCTTAACCACTTTCATTTTACAGAAACACCATAAAAACCCTCAATCATGCCGCGGGTATAAAAACCCCCATTTCAAATCGAAACCCTAGAAATTAAAAACCTTTTAAACATTAAATTAACATTTTCTACATTCCAAAAACACCACATAATCATTTGTATCAACCAAATGTAAAACCCCCAATTTCATATAAACCCTAGATTGATTTTTATTAATTAAAACACTAATTAAACCTAATCTAAACCCGAATCCAATAGTTAATTTAATTGAAAACGAGATATGCAAAAACCCCCAATTGACCGAAACCCTAATTTTTTATAAACCGATTATATGTTGAAATTAGTTTGATTTTATACAAGAAAACACCAATTAATTGCATTTAAACCCGAGATTGATAGAAACCCCCAAATATTTCGAAACCCTAATTCGTTTATTTCAAATCCGAGAGCCATATGGTTCTTAACAAGTTTATACAAATTAATCAAACCCACTGATCTTTTATAAATCGAAAATCAATTAACTTTTTGTTAAAAGAAAATAAGGAGAAACAACTTATCTTTGATTTTGGCTGATGATTAACGTGACCATAAGGATGAACACATCAGAAACCCAATCGGTTTGATGTGGGGATGAAACCCCACATCTCACGCGATCTAAACACCTCAGACCACCCCATATATGATTGTTATATGCAAACTGAAAAGATATTAGCCATGGAAGGGATGAACCGATCCAGATTAGAGGGTGAGATGAGAGAGGGGCGGTGGGGATATTTCGAGAGAAGAGAGAGAGAGTGACTCTCTGTTTTTGAGAGTTGTGTGAGTAAACACACGCATACTTACTCCTTGATTCCTTGTTTATATCGCCTATGGGCCGGGCCGGGTCATATGACCCTTGGGCCGGTTTGTGAGTGAGGATATTGGACCCATTTTGGGCCAAGTGTATATATTAAGTTTAGTTAAAGCCCATAAACGAATTTTATAAATTAAGGGTATAATTTAACCCGTAAAACCCGACCGTTTAATAACCGACTTTTATTTGTCGTATTTTTCCGTAAACGCAAGGTTTCGTCAAGCACAACTAGGGTGTCGTGTCTTTTATTAATATAATTTTTCGTATCGTAACTCGATCCTCATAATTAAATAGGTCGCGGCTAGCGTAACCGTACTCTCGAGCTATTTTATCTTCGTTCTCTTTGCTGAATTACGAGGTGAGTTTATAGCCTCATACTTTACTATTTTCACTGCTTTTTGGGGTGAGACATTGCTTGATTTTAACGTGTGAACACAAGTGCATTTACTGATTATATATTAGTCTAAGTCCCACTAAAAACCCAGTTGCTTTGGCCCGTGAATCGTGAACCGTTAATTACTTTGTGTAAGCGCGAATGTTATGGATAGATCTATCGGGATTGACGTCCCTGTCTGTCTTGTCCAACAAGGGGACAAGCGGGCACAGTTTCATTTGAGTCTGAGATAGGATGTCGTGGGTTTAGGCATCTAGTTTGGGCTACATTTATATGATTATACTGCCGGTGTTGTTAACGCTTCGGTGTCACGAGCTTAGACTGTAATAAATACAATTTGGGATGACTTTGTATCTGTTATATTGTCATCACTTTTGGGAAAATCTTGTGGTTCATTAAACATTTCAAACTAACTAAACCTATGAACTCACCAACTTTATGTTGACACTTTAGCAATGTTTTTCTCAGGTATTAAGAAGGAAGATGCTAAATGAGGTCTCATGCATTGCCGTCATTTCTTTGAAACAAAGATCATTTGTACCATTTGAGAAAACTATGTTTTGTAACTGTATTCAGTTTATGCTTCCGCACCTTGTTAAAACTATTTATTTTATTAATTACAAGTGATCTATTTTCCGAACGTCTCATTTAGAGGTCGTTCTTTGTGACTATGTGCGTATGATAATCATGACGTCACCACTCCCTTGTCGCCATTATACTCTGATATTTTGGGAGTGTGACATTCATCTTACTGGAACTTCTCTCAATTGACTTCTTAATAATTTTCTTTGATTCGAAAATTCGCTGTGTGGCTTTTCTCTTTTCGATCGTATGTCGACCACCGAGAACTTAATAAGCCGTTATTGGTGACGCCAACCGCACTAGTGAATTAATCTTGCTGAATCCTTTGTTTCTTATTATTTTTATCATTGATGCGACTATTCTATCACGTTTGTTAAAAATTGATACGGTTTTCGTTTTATTCCCTTGTGTTATCGCTCGCATACAGATTGTTGACCTTTATATGATTCATATTCGCTGCTGTCTTGTCACCTTTTGAAACCAGGAAATGTTACGTGTTTATCATTTGATACCTTAATCGCCTTCTTGGATTTCTAAAAATTATTATTAATTTTTAAGAACGTTATATATATTTTATCAAATGTTTAAATTACCAAAATAACTGTTTCAAGTTAAGTACATGATCTATACATCCTCTTTGGTAAATTTATAACTAGTATTTAAAAAGGATATCAAACTGTATCTTTTAAAGTATTTGATTAAATCGTACTTTACTGTCAGTATAATGAAATTATTAAATTAATTTATAATTTCTAACAATGATTCTAAATAACTTGGAAAAACCTGATTTTTCTAATGGTAACGATAAACCTGAGGTTTTAACGATAATTTTATGCAGACATCCAAAAGTTCTTAAGTCAATCAGTATAATTATTTGAACTGAGTTACTGTACTTTGAAATCCTGATCAAGAAAAATATTTGACAACTGTTTAGCCACTCATTTTATATAGAGTTTGATTTTTAATCAATACACCTTGTAAAATTTTCTTTTAATTAAGAAAATATTTAAAACTAAGTTTTAAAGTAATACCAAAATACTAGACAACTGATTTTGACAGCTTATATTTTAAATGATCATATGTTATTCATTTTTCCCTTCTATTTCGCTTGTGACTAGATTCTTACATTTTAAGATTTTCACGTTTTACAGTTGCACGATTTGCGACCCCTTTTTGAGTTGCAATCTTGGTTCATTATATCGCACTTTGCCTGTTTAATCGATTCTTGTGTTCATTCTTGTTAGTTTACTGCACGTATTCCAACAACTCTAAAAGATCGTTATTCTAATCCAAGACTTAGGAGTTGTACGAAAAAGAGTTAAGAAACTGAAACATAGTGAATTCTAACCGTTAAGATTCGTCGTGGTGCAGAAATTACCTGGGAAGCAATGAATTTTGTTATACACTTTGTACCTCCTCTTGTTTTCATCTTCTACTATTTTCAGGAGAACTCTGGGGACCAGAGTTCCTTTAGGGGGGAAGACTGTGAGAACCCGTACTTTTTCAAGCATTATTTTATTCTTTTTATTGTGATTTTTGAATTTTCCAACGTATTACGTTTTCTTGTATTGTTATATGTAAATCCTGAGATTTTTAAATTATACTTTTTAAGTATTTTTCTGATCATCGATAAATACTTTGTATGGAATTATAAAATTTTTATTTTATTTTTCCATATTTAATTTAAATCAACGTTTTGATTTAAAATCACCCGCGTGCGTTTTACAACGAGTTTATTCAAAATCAATGTACAATGAGAATTCCTAGTGATCGCGATACCGATGGATGCCCAAAAGTTTACATTTTATTATCGATTGTTTCGATAATTAATATTTTCGACGATTTCGTTTTAATTACGTATTAAGTCGTGTCGAGAAATCGTATAATCATTTTTATGATGCATTGTACCTTTTGAAAAGTATTTTTAAGAAACCCGAGCCCCGTAAATATTTTCAATATTTACCAATAACCATTTTCTACCCTTTAAAACTATTAATTGTTTTTGGGTCCACAAGTTTCAAATTTGGCAAGATTGGCCCCTCCACTTAAACAATCATATAAAAGCCCATTTTACTTCCACTTTTACACACACTCATGCATTTAAAAAAACAAATTCTCTCCCTCCCCCTCTCACTTTTGCCATCACCACCACCACACAAACACCACCAAATCTTCATCAACCACCATGATCTAATCAAAACAAAAACAATACCACATCTTAGAATTCAATGGTGATTCTAATGATTCAAAATCATGAACATGCTGTTGGGGTTTACTTCGTTCCAACAGGGTGAAGATAATCAATAGCCTAACTACGTACCAATGAATGGTTACCGGATATCTCTTGGAGTCGTGTAATCACTTTCCAAAGAAGATTATTCGACCCTATGCCTGGGTTAACACGAATACCTCCTTGGGATAAAACCAAGAGTTAGTTCTTGTTTTAGGCACAAATCAAGAACTCTATGCGTTTCTGTGTTTCTTGTTTCTGTCTTTCATCATGCAAAATATGATCACTATTTATAGTGATCCTATTCCTTTAAGGAATGTAACTCCTAGTCAAAGGTATTAAGAGCATTAATCGGCCTATTAATCTCATAATAACCTTCATAAAGCATAGTGGTTACATGACCAGAAATCTGGTCATCAAGTCAATATCCAACCCTCATTAACTGGTCAAAGAGGTTACAAAGACTTTGTGCATCACCAGGAGCAACGTCCTAACCAGGAGCAGCTTCCTGACCAGGAGCAGCTTCCTGACCAGGAGCAACTTCCTGACCAGAAGCAACTTTCTGACCAGGAGTAGCTTCCTACTGATATCACAACCACTATATTGAGTCCAGGGAGGTAAGGGACTTAATGGGTGTACACTCCGTACCTCCAAACCCATTTACAAGTATTACCCGTTCCCACAATTGCACTAAATTTCCAACAATCCTCCCCAATTTAGTACAATTCCTTTTTGCATGAAAATCAACTTTAACAAAACCAGTGCATAAATGAAAATGTCCCGAGGATTGAATTTCCATATTAGTACATCACTTCAAATATTCGAGAATCAGGGTGTTCTAAGAATTGAACCCTTCAACTACTTTGAACACCTGAAGATAACATACACCCAAGTTTTCAAACACTTAAAACGCTCCTGACACCATACAAGCCATGTGTCCATATCCAATTCATAAATGTTGTAAGAGCCAAAGTCCATGCTCCTTGAGGCGGCGAAACCTCAACATTTACATAGGTGGTTCCTCTTTAGTTCATGCTCCTGCTTAAGCACTTTTTCAAAGAAATTAACCATTAAGAAGTTTATAACTTCATCCTCCTTTCAGCAGGTACAAGCACATCCTTGGGATGTTATACATGTGCTTTAGTCCCCTGAATGTTCAGCTTTCCACATTGAACTCAGCTCCCAAGTTTCCTTAGGAGGGAGTTGGGTGTCCTAGCATTCACTGACTAGAGTGGACTTTTAAACCCATCCCTTTACCAGACTTTATAACCAAGTCTCTAGCCAATCCCTTCGTCAAGTGATCAACTAAGTTTTGTTGAGACCTCACAAACTCTATTGAAATCACCCCATTCGTGATCAACTCACGAATCATGCTATGTCTAACACCTAGGTGTCTAGACTTGCCATTGTACATCTGGCTATATGCCTTAGCCAATGTAGCTGCACTATCACAACGGATAGAAATGGGTGCCATAGGTTTGACCCACAATGGAATCTCAAGAAGCAAGTTTCTCAACCATTCAGCCTCTTTACCAGCAGCTGCTAGAGCCACAAATTCAGATTCCATTGTTGAACCAGTAATGCAAGTTTGCTTCTTGGATGCCCAAGAAATTGCACCACCACCAAGAAGGAATACCCAGCCACTTGTGGATGAATTATCCTCAGTATTGCTGATCCAACTTGCATCAGTGTAACCTTCCAACACTGAAGGAGATCCAGTATAAGACAAACAATAATCCATTGTTCCTTTCAAATACTTCAGTACCCTCTAAATTGCTTGCCAATGCTGAGTACCAGGATTACTAGTATACCTACTCAGTTTACCCACAACAAATGCAATGTCAGGCCTAGTACTAGGCATGGCATACATCAAGCAACCAATAACCCTAGAATACTCAAGCTGGGAGATAGCCTGACCATTGTTAGGCATTATTTTCTCACTTGTATCCATAGGTGTACTTACTGGAGTACAATCAAAGTGATTGAATTTCTTTAGCACCTTCTCAATGTAATGAGACTGAGAAATTACAATACCATCACTTTCATGTTTAATCCTTATGCCAAGGATAACATCAGCCTCCCCCATGTCTTTCATGGAGAACTTTGATGACAAAAAATCCTTTGTCTTATCAACCTTAGCTTGGTCAGTACCAAAGATTAACATGTCATCAACATGTAGGCAAATGATGACTCCTTTACCAGATTCATCAAATTTGCTATATACACATTTGTCAGCTTGGTTAAGTGAATAACCATTAGACAAAACCACTTCATCAAATTTCTGGTGCCATTGCTTAGGTGCCTGCTTCAGTCCATATAAGGACTTAATTAGTTTACACACCTTTCCTTCATGACCAGGCATGATGAAGCCCTGAGGTTGGTTCATATAAACCTCCTCATCCAAGTCACCATTCAAGAATGCTGTCTTCACATCCATCTGATGAATAATCAGATTGTGAATACTTGCTAGAGCAATCAGCATTCTTATGGCACTGATACGTGCTACTGGAGCATAAGTATCAAAATAGTCTATCCCTGACTTTTGTTTAAAGCCCTGAATGACTAATCTTGCCTTGAACTTTTCAACAGTTCCATCTACCTTCATTTTCCTTTTGAAAATCCACTTGTTACCAAGTGGATTACAACCTGGAGGTAGATCAACCGACACCTAAGTGTTGTTGCCCATGATGGAATCCATCTCATCATTGATTGCTTCTTTCCAGAAAGCAACATCCTGGGACTTCATTGCTTCATCAAATGTTTTGGGATCATCCTCAACATTAAAGCAATAGTAGTACTGGTCAAATACCTCATTCCTTGTTCCTTCAACTAGGTATAGTTGAAATTCAGGCCCAAAATTCTTTGGAGTCCTATGCCTTGTGCTTCTTCTAAGCTCAGGCTCAGGTTGCTGAACCACAACCTCATCAGTGACCCTTTCAGGTTCCACTGAAAAACCAGTGTCCTCAGCTCCTATAGGAGTCCTAAGGCTTGGTCTAGGGACTGATGAGAACCTAGTCTCATCAAAGTTAGCATCCCTTGATTCAATGATTGAGTTTATTGAAACTGAATCATTAGGTTCAATAACATAGAACCTATAATCCTTGGAATGCTCAGCATATCCAACAAAGATGCATTCAATGCCTCTTTCACCCAAGGTTTTCACCTTTGGATCAGGGAGTCTTACAACAGCCCTACAACCCCAAACTTTGAGGTAGTTCAAGTTTGGTTTCCTTTTAGTCCAGAGTTCATAAGGGGTAATCCTGTTCCTTTTATTAGGAACCCTATTTAATAAATAGCAAGCTGTTAACATAGCTTCTCCCCAAAACCCTTGACTTAGTCCTGAGTAGGACAACATGGAGTTAACCATCTCTTTTAGTACTCTGTTTTTTCCTTTCTGATATACCATTTTGTTGTGGAGTATAGGGGGCAGTTGTTTCATGGATTATTCCAACAGACTGAAAATACTGAGTATTCATGTACTCACCTCCCCTATCAGTCCTAAATCTTTTGATTTGGAGTCCTTGTTGTAATTCAACTTCAGTTTTAAATACTTTAAATTTATCTAATGCTTCATCCTTAGTATGTAACAAATAGACATAACAAAACCTAGAAGCATCATCAATAAATGTTACCAAGTATTTCTTATTCCCTAATGAGGGAGTAGCATGCAAATCACATAGATCACTATGGATTAGCTCCAAAACTGTAGTTTCACGTTTTACATCCTGAAATGGTTTCTTAGTAATTTTGTTCAGCATACAAGTCTGACACTTATCAGTGTCCATGTCAAAAGCTGGAATTAACCCATCCTTAGACATATCTTGCATCCTCTTATAGTGGACATGGCCTAGTCTAGCATGCCATAGTGATGAATCATTCAGTTTAGTGGTAGTCATCAGGACAGAATCAACATTTATACTAGAATCAATATTAAGCCTGAACATTTGATTACTCAAATAGCCAAAACCAATAAACACACCATGTTTTGATAAAACAAATTTATTAGATTCAATCACTTGTTTATAACCACAATTATTCAAAACACTACTAGAAACCAAGTTCTTCCTAATATTAGGAACATGCAAAACATTAAACAAAGAAACAATCTTTCCAGAACTAAATTTAAGATCTACACAACCACGTCCATGCACTAGGGCTGTTGACTCATTTCCCATGTGAAGAATAGATCCATCATTCATTGACTTATAAGTCTTGAACCAGCATCTATCTTTACACACATGTACTGTTGCTCCAGAGTCAACCCACCACGCAACATCATCATCCTGCACAAAGTAAGCTTCAGATACATATGTAACATAATAAATCTGGAGAGATTCATTAAACATATTCTGACCTTTTGTGCCTGATCCATTAGCTTGGTTGCCAATGCTAACACCTTTACAATCCCTTTTGAAGTGTCCAGGTTTCCCACACTTCCAACAAGCCACTGATGACTTCTTGTTAGGATTAGCCTTGGTGTTATCATGATGCTTACGTTTGCCCTTGTTGTCATTGTACCTGGTGGAGTTGTTATGCTCCACCATATTGACAACAGATGAACCAGCAACATTGTTGCTCTTTGGCTTATCACTTTCATGCACCCTGAGGGATTCCTCAATGCGCAAATGACTGCCCAACTCAACAAGAGTTAACTCTTCCTTCTTATGTTTCAAGGTGTGCTTGAAATCTTTCCAAGAAGGAGGTAGTTTGTCAATGACACACGAGACCTGAATGGTCTCATCCATGTTCATTTTATGTTGTGTAAATCTGCCAAGTATTCCAAGAAGTTCATTGTATTGTTCCATGACTGGTCTTGAATCAGTCATTTTGTTATTTGTGAAATCACTCACAAGGAACTTCTTACTTGATGCATCCTCAGCCATATATTTGGCTTCCAAGGAATCCCATAGTTCTTTAGCAGATTCAACATTTTGGTAAATATCAAATAAAGAATCAGACATACCATTGAGAATTATGCCGCGACACACATAATCATCATTTTCCCATTTGCTCCTTTTCCGCATCTCCTCCAAAGTAGCATCATCACCACCATCAGGAATAGGAGTGGTCAGCACGTACACCACGTTCATGGTAGAGAGAAGAAAGTGCATCTTCTTCTGCCATCTCCTGAAATCAACCCCTTCAAACTTATCCAGTTTGGAGAAGTTAGCCACCATATGCTTCATTGCCGCCGCCATTGATTATCACAAAATAATCTTCTTTGATTGTTGGGGTTTACTTCGTTCCAACAGGGTGAAGATAATCAATAGCCTAACTACATACCAATGAATGGTTACCGGATATCTCTTGGAGTCGTGTAATCACTTTCCAAAGAAGATTATTCGACCCTATGCCTGGGTTAACACGAATACCTCCTTGGGATAAAACCAAGAGTTAGTTCTTGTTTTAGGCACAAATCAAGAACTCTATGCGTTTCTGTGTTTCTTGTTTCTGTCTTTCATCATGCAAAATATGATCACTATTTATAGTGATCCTATTCCTTTAAGGAATGTAACTCCTAGTCAAAGGTATTAAGAGCATTAATCGGCCTATTAATCTCATAATAACCTTCATAAAGCATAGTGGTTACATGACCAGAAATCTGGTCATCAAGTCAATATTCAACCCTCATTAACTGGTCAAAGAGGTTACAAAGACTTTGTGCATCACCAGGAGCAACGTCCTAACCAGGAGCAGCTTCCTGACCAGGAGTAGCTTCCTGACCAGGAGCAACTTCCTGACCAGAAGCAACTTCCTGACCAGGAGCAGCTTCCTACTGATATCACAACCACTATATTGAGTCCAGGGAGGTAAGGGACTTAATGGGTGTACACTCCGTACCTCCAAACCCATTTACAAGTATTACCCGTTCCCACAATTGCACTAAATTTCCAACACATGCATCAAAATTTGAAGAACTTATGATTTCATGGATTGTATGATGTTTTAATCATCATGCATGTGTCATTTTTGGTGAGATTATGTTGTTTTAATCCTTAAAAGTCTTGTTTTTAATATTTGATTTTGTTAGATTTTACATGCAAGTGTTTTTAGGAGTGTTTGGATGATGGGTATGATAGTATAGTGATCCTAGGGGTATGGGAATGAGTGGTTTTGCTTGAAAAATGGGTTTGTCATGTTTTCTAAAAAGCTAATTTGGGACAGCAGCCTTAAACAGTATGTTTCGTGGGTTTAAGGTCTGTGAAAGACTGAGATTATTTGAAATTATTGTAGAATATTCTGAGACGGTCGTTTTGGTATAAGATAGAGCTTATTACTCATTACGAGTCAAAAGTTATGTTAGTTTTAGTTTTCGTGTACCGGGGGACGCAAGTCGGCACAATCCGAAATTGTGGCTGATTTTCGGTCGACTCTCGGGGACTTTAGGCTTGGTTAGATAGTTGATACTACTGATTTTCAAAGTTTAGAAACTGATTTTGATGAGTCTAGTAGTGGTTTCAAAAGACGGATTGTCGAATTAGTACTTTTAAAGCGGTCTAAACGGTTTTACAAAACAAGTGCACAAATCTGTCCCAAATTTGGAGTCGGGTAAAGTGTCGAGCTGATGGATTTTAAAGTGTGAATTTTGGCTCAAACTTCGGTGAGGTTTTATACAGGTTATAAGTGACCTTGACACCAATTTTTATGTAAAACGGACAAGTCTAGATAGGGTAGATCGGTGTGTACATTCGGAGAGTACTTGTTGATTTTTATTTTGGACACGTAGTTCAATGTTTGTGTTGCGTGAGTTTGAGTATTCACCATCGGACATGGTGACTTACTCAAGTGCTTAGTCATTATATAAATGACTTAGCTACTGGTCCAAATAAGGGTAAAGGATAGTTTGACTTGCGTTGACTTGGTGTCGTATGACGGGTCATTTTCAAGTGTTCAAGTGTTTTAACGAGTAACGTGGATAAATGGATTCTTTTGGTTCGTGTCAATAGTTTTGAAACGTGTATACTTTGAAAACATTTGAGTCATATTGTATTTGGTATATATATCGATATTGAGTTCGAGTCTTAACGCGCGCCTTATTGTGATAGGTTGCAGTTTTAGTGTTTCCCCGGGCATCCATATCGTCGGTGATCGTCTCACTACATTGTTTCTACTCAGTTGCTGAGTACCGTGATTGACTTACCTCGTGGCTAAGGTGAGTTCATAGCCCCTTTTTACTTGTACATGGTTTCTAAACGCGGGGTGAGATTTTACATGGTGGAACACAACCATTTAACAATTGTGTGCTATCCTCAACTTGTATGCTATCCAGAAATTGTATGCTTTCCAGAACTTGAGGATTTCCAACTGATTTTCATTGATATTATTGCTTTTTAGTCTAGCCTTAAGTTACCTCTCATTGATCATGAACCGTTAATTAATCCTGCTACCAAGCGCGAATATTGTGGGTGGATCCATCGGGATTGACTATCCCCGTCCCGATTACCTTGACGCACTAATATTTGTTTATTCACTTGAGTATTTAGGCTGAATACTGACTAGAGGAACTTACACTGAGTTAAGCTTCGGTTCATGAACTAAACAGCAATAATAATGTTTCGGACTATGGTTAATGATCATAACCATACTCCATACTACTTGTTTTACAAATGAATGCTTGTGTTCCACATCCTTATTACTAAACCTATGAATTTCACTCAACTTTGTGTTGACGATTTTACATGTTTAATCTCAGGTATTATTACTTAGCTTTGCTTGGATGGGAGCCTGCAGGATATTATCGCAACTTGGAGATTTCTGTGGTGTTTGTGAAAGATCTGTTTTATATAAACTATCAGAAGTTTATTCAATCTTTTGGGCAACTTATTGTTATAAATCGAGACGAAATAATATAATTTTCCGCTTTTAAAACTCTGGGACCTATGTTTAAAAACTCTGACCCTTTTATGATGTAATGTACCTGTTTTTATTTCGTCAGCTTTGTATGAATTGTAATTATTGTTTCTTGTATCATGACGTGTTACCCCTCGTTGCCTAGTTGTTACATGTCAGATTCTGGGGGTCTCACAGAGTGGTATCAGAGCGATGGTTATAGGGAACTGAGTCTTTTTTCAAAATTTAGTCTATAACCGAAAGTTCAAATATTTTCATGTTTTAAGTGTCAACCACTGAATCCGCCAATGTTGTTCGATATCTGCGTGGGTAACTCTCTAATCCTTATTATTTACTTTTAATTATCGTTGTAGTATTTCATCTCCTGATTACATGTTGAAATATTACATTACCTTAATGGATATAATTACTATGTCTTTTCAAAGCCTTTGTGCTTTATGGATTATCATTCGATATTACTGTGATTACATCTGCTCTTACTGTATTTCTTGAATTCTTGTTCATGTGAATTGATCTTGTTGCAATGATATTATATCGTTATGACGTTACATACTTGTATTCAGAGCGCGAATGCTGCCGACTTTTCATTCTCACTAATCCGAGTTGTATTGGTATTTCATTTATGCGTGATACGACCGACTTCATATACTCGTTCGTTTTGAACCGTCTGTTTTTCTCAGCTCGCTGTTACATGTTGTGCATACTGAACACAGAGTACTCCAAGGTATCTGCCCAATCATGAAGGCTGAATTGGATACTATGACAGACATAGCTGAGGCTAAAGAGAAAATCAAGAATGATGATTATTAAAATTTTCACAGCTGAACTTTTACTATCATATTTTGTTTACTCATGTATTGTACTTGTAATTTTTTTAGTATGACTGAAGTATGATATTGTTTGTTAGATCTGTTATGTGTAAGAAGAAGTTGTTATCTCACTTACTATAACTTAGTTAGATCTAGCTGTATTTATGTTTAAATAGGGGGAGATTGTTGGGAATCTAAGTCTGTTAGAATTCCCTTTGTCATAGATTTAAACTGAAATAAGCTGTTTGATATTAACTTGCATGTGTTTAGGAGACAGGAAAGTAACCCAAGAGTCACGGAGTTCTATGTCTCTGTGAGAAACCATAGAGGAGTCCAAGTAAAAGACATTGTCAAGGAAGTCGAAGATTACTTGAAGACATACTCATTGGCTGTGTTGGATAACAGCCAAGATGTATCAGGGAATCTAAGTGGTTAAGTGTTAACAGGGGTGGCAATACCCTGTTAACACTCAGTACACTTTGGACATACCTAAGTGTTTAGGCGGGAAGTTTCACAGCCTAAAGTACAAGGAATGAAGAAAAGGGAAACTATGTCAGCTATGTTTCCCTAAAGCGTTGTGGTAGACTACGAAGAATAGAAGAGCATCTTTTGACAGATGTTTGACATTGTCTGTTTAGTGTAGTCACCATCAACCAGTACTAATAGTCAACCTCGTACCACTATAAATAGGATATGTAGGCTAGAGTTAATGTTGCTCACTTTGTTAGATTTCACGCATTAACTCTTTACAACTCATAAGAAGAACAGTTGTGCCTGTGTTCTTGAGTTTGCTTTATTTTGTCCAAAGTGTACACAACACATTGTCCTCAAACTATGTTATCTATAACACATGTAATACTTGTTATACAATAATAAAGTACTACGTTTGAAAAGTATTTACTTGTGTTAATTATCCTTATTGTTCGTTTCAAGCTAGTTTTAGGGACTTTCATGTACAATGCTCATAATGCCTTCATGATTAGATCAAAAACCACAAAACTAACATATTGCTGTCAGCATCCATTTTGACACTTGTCAGCGTTAAACTAACCTTTGTCAGCGATAGAAAAATAAAGTGGAAAACCTAATATTGTACAAAGACTAATAACAGTACACATCCTTCACAAACTATACAATGATTTCAAAAACACATTTAGGTGATATTGATCATTACAATACTTGTTACCAAGTACTAGAACCTCCCAACATCAAAAGGTTTAGTTAAAAGATCAGCCACATTTTCTTATGTGTCTACCCTATCTGGATGTATTAAACCTTTTTCAAAACAATCTCTTATAATATGATGTCTAATTTCTATGTGTTTTGTTTTAGATTGATGTACAGGATTCTTAATAATGCATAATGTACTGTTATTATCTACAAATATCTTGGTATACATAAAATTATACCCATAATCCAACAGCTGGTTTTGTATCCATAGAACTTGTCCACAACAAGCAGCTGCAACAACATATTCTGCGTCAGTTGTAGAGTTGGCCACCACTATTTGTTTCTTGCATTGCCAAGATATCAATATACTCCCAAGAAATTGGCATCCACCAGTTGTGGATTTACTATCAAACTTGTCACCTCCATAATCACTGTCAGAGTATCCAATAAGCTCCAATGGAGAATCCTTTGGATACCATAATCCCAAGGTGGGATAGCACCTAAGGTATCTAAAGATTCTTTTGACAACATGAAGATGACACTCTTTGGGAGTTACCTGATGGCGTGTGAAATTGTGTATAATGCAGTTCGTTTTTCTCAGTTTTCGCTAATTGAAAGTCCTAACAATATCGGGTTTTTAACTGTTTTTGGTTGTTAATATTTTTTTGGATATTCTATTTGCTAATTCAAACAAAGCCTTGCAAAACTGAAAAATATTATCTACTTATATGTAAAACATCGTGCAAATACCAAGTTTTTATTCAAGTAAAATTCAAAATGTAAATTTTAAAACTAAAAGGACTGAAATTGTAAATTCTATGAAAAGTAAATGCTCAAAGTGTAAAACTAACAAGTACAAGGACTGAAATTGACAAAACAGTTAACTATGAGGATCAAATATGTAAACTATGCAACAAACTAACAAATTCTTAACAAATTCCAAAACTACTAACTGATTTTTAACAACTTTCAAACTTAAAGGACTTGATTATTGAAAACCCTAAAAAGTTGTAAGTTTAGCCAGATTTAACACATGTTTAATACACTAGGGACTAAAGTGCAATTTCTGAAAAGTTTTAAGCAATAACGGGTTCTTAACACAAATAAGCTCGTTTGAGCTTATTTCTCAACCAAAATCAATCAAACCAATTGCAAAACGCTTAAAATCACAAATAAGCTAGTCCTGTAAGAGGAAATTTGCTGAAAATGTCTAATAAGCTAATAAGCACTTTCTAATAAGCACAAAATAAGCTCTACAAGAATCTAGACAGACACAACTGGATTTTTGTACTGAAACTGATTAATGAGCTTAAAACATGAACGTGAAATCAAGTCCTATCAAAAATCATCAAGAAATAAGCTTGAAAATTGAATTAAGCTGAATTTGGCTTATGTTGACCAAGCGTTGACCAAGTTTTTTTTCAAAAAGCTGAAAATCTCAAAAATCAACCAACAACACTAACTAATGGATTTTGTAAAAGAAAATTGCCAGGTTTATGAATAGGATTAAGAGATTTGAAAAAAGCAGTTTTGATTTATAGAAACTTGCTTTTGCTTAACAGTTTGGAATTTTGCTTATTTCTACTTGATTAATGAAAACTGTACAAAAAGCTTATGGAATATGAAACTTCATGTTATGAACTAGAAATGAGAACTGGTTTGGTAAAATTTCATCAAGAATCAAGTAAATGCAAGGCAATTGAAATTGACAACTTTTTATAAGCAAAACTGACTAAAATGAACCCAAACTTTTTATAATGCCATTTGCCTTTTGACCTTAAACTTGACTTGAAAATGGTTTAAAACCTTTTGTAATGACCTTGTGACTGGAAATGAACATTAAATTGCCAAAATTCAACACTTGAAAATCAGATCTCATATAATGCCAAACACTCATTAACTGAACTTTTAGAGAATTTGTGAAGACTTTTTGAGTTTAAGTTTGAACTGAATGAAAAGCTATAGCAACCTAAATTCAGTGACCAAAATGAAGTGTGTAAAAGCTATATGCAAGCAATGATCACTACTAAGACACCAAATGGTTATCAAATCCAAGTGACTGAAAATTAAGCTAAGAATAGGTTTATATCAAACTAATGAGCAGATTAAAACTACACTTAAGCTACAAGACCAATGAAATCAAATCAATATCAGCTAAAACATGTTTTATCATTCAATCACAAACAAGATTAACTAGGAATTGAGCATGCATTTGACAATTTGAGTGGAACAAAAACAAGAGGCGTTTGCACCTTGTGAAGTATCCTTTGAGCAGTAAAGGAGTGTTGAACTCTCTAGTCTAGTGCTAACCACCACCTTAGCACTAGATTCACCTACATACAATCAACAAAACAGCTACACATCAACAAGATTCATCAAAATGGCCTGAATTCATCACAAATGCTATGGACTTGAACTGAAATCAATCAAACAGCTACAATCTTCCTTCAAAGTCAGTTATGATCAAGATTTGATCATAACAAACTCAATTCAGCAACAAGAGTATCAATGGAAGCAGGTATGAACAGTAAAGATGATGAGAAGAATTGGCGGGAAAAGTAGAATTTGAATTTTATTAATGGAGATTTGTTACAAAGCTGTTAAAAGGTTACTAACTAACTAACTAACTCAAGAGTGTGTCAAACTCTTGAGTAGTTTAGCTAAAAAGGAGAAATGGTGAAAGGAAAAGGTAAATGTGTGTGTTTTAACACTTACAACTACACTCTCAGAAATGAAAACTAAGCAGGCTATTTATAGACTTGAGAAGAAGATCAGTTGGGGTTGGTGACGTGTTGGGACCAATCCCAGGTCTCCACGTGTCATAATTCTGCTCAATTGAATTTCTAGGTATGAACTCAAATTGGGGTTTCTTTGTTGAGTTGATTTTATGTTAATTGATCATGACCAATGGATTCGTCTCTAAAAAATAAGCAGGTTTGATGTTTATAGCATTCCATGAAATCCACTCTAGCTTCAAATCGTTCCTGGAAAACTTTGATAGTTTGAAGATGACACGTGTCATAATATAACTGGCTGAAATGAAATGAGGGCGGTGCTAGTGGGTATTTAATGCAAAGATGTGGCAATCCATGTCTTCTTAATCATGGCTTCTCATTGGACAAAAATAAAGCACACGGATTGCATTTGTATCAACTTTCTAAAATAGGCTAAAATAGTCCCTAGACTTTGGCAGATTGTATCTTTGAGCTTGTAACTTCATTTCTTTGGCATATTTGGTCCTTCAAACTTCATTCTTGAACAAAATTAGTCCTTTGACTGAGTTGACTTGAGAGTTGACCAAATTTGACTATGATCTTGACTTTTACAATATTTACACTTTGGTCCTTCATCTTTGGCAGTTTGTCAAGATAGGTCCTTGCACTTCAAAGTCTTGTCACTTTTGATCCTTCTTTTGTCTTTTTCATCAAATTAAGCTTGATTATTCCTTGTTTGCTTGAAAATGCATCCTTTTACCTACACAAGTGTACACAAACACAAACATACCACATAACACTGTTTTTACAAGATAAATTGGTATTTTTCTTCATGTTTTAGGGTTATTTGTTGATAAATTGATATGAGTTTTAGCTCATATCAGCGTGCACATGTACACACAGCAAAAATGATGTCAGTTCTAGAGGCTGTAAGATACATCAATGACCCAATCATGGATCTATAATGCCTGACATCCACATCTTTTCCATCTCCAGGTTTTGCCCAAGGGTGTTCCCTATCCATGGCTGTGCTAGCTCGTTTTTCATGTGGAGAAAAACCAAACTTCTTCAAGATTTATGCTACATACTTATCTTGAGAGATAAAGATACCATCTTCTTTCTATTGGACTTGTAGACCTAGAAAAAAGTTCATCTCTCACATTGCACTCATCTTGAATTTACCTATCATGAGCTTGGAAAAGTCTTCACTCATCTTTGGATTTGAGGAACCAAAGAAAATTTCATCCACATAGACCTGAACAAGCAGAAAATCCTTACCAATCTTCTTGGTAAATAAGGTCTGGTCTATGGTGCCCATCTTAAATCCATTTTCCACCAGATAGGTGGACAATGTACCATACCATGCTCTTGGGGCTTGATGAAGTCCATACATTGCCTTCTTGACTCTATACACTTTTTCTGGATGCTCTGAATCTTCAAAACCAGGAGGTTGCATTACATAAACCTCCTCTTCAATTGTGCCATATAGAAAAGCACTCTTCACATCCATCTGATAAACTGTGAAACCATGCAAGAAGCATAGGCTAGGAAAATCCTAATTGCTTCAGTCCTTACAAAAGGTGCAAAAACCTCTTCATAGTCTATTCCCTCTTCTTATGTATAGCCTTGAGCAACTAAACGTGCCTTGTTTCTGACCACAATTCCTCTTTCATCTTTCATGTTTCTAAGAACCTAACATGTCCCAATAGGTCTCACATACCTTGGACATTCCACTAGCTCCCATACATCCTGAATATCAAACTAGTAAAGCTCATCCTGCATTGCTTCCACCCAACTTGGTTCTTTGAGAGCATCAAAAATATTCTTGGGTTCCTGTTGTGACAGAAAATAAGCAAACATACATGCCTGTATAAGAGGGGTATCAACCTTCTTGTGGATATTGGCAATGAAACATCCTTGAGTCTGATGAGACCCCCTTGTTTGAACAGGAGACAAAACATCACCAATGATTCGGGAAGGAGGATGATTTTTTTATAGTAGTTGTAAGTGTTCCTCCATCAAGAAGTGTGTTGTCTTCAATATCAGTCTCCATGTTGCCAATATCATCTTCATATCCACTTCCCTCCTCACTTGAATGAACCTCTTGATGAAGTATGGAAGGTTTACCTTGTTCAATAGTATTGAAAGAGAATAAATGGTCAAACGGGTTGTCAGCGTTTGAGCTATCAGCGCCTGAATTTAACCTGTCAGCGTCGGATTTGTCTTTGTCAGCGCTTGAAGATTCATGCAGTGTTCATCAATTGGCTTTTCTTGTGGACCTACTTCCTCCTTTTCAGTAGTAGTAGCAGCTTGTGCAAATCCATCAGTCCATATAGGAATGGTAACATACTCAAGTATGGGGTCTGATTTGATTGCATGTGATCCTTCTTCCTTGTCAACCTGTTTACCTACAATTTCAACGATAGGTTCTTCCACAACATGTGAATCCTTTTTCACAATGTCTGGATTAGTAACAGACATATAATTTAAGGTTCTAGATAATGGCTCTATATCAAAGAACCAATCTGGTCCACTCTCAGGATCACTAGGTTTACCTTCTAAAAACTTAACATGTACTTTTTCAAGAATACGTTTTTCTTTCTTATTGTAAACCCTATATCCTTTTCTCTGCACTGAATAACCCATAAAGTAGCCTTCATCACCTTTTGCACTAAACTTTCCTAAGGCATCACTAGTATCTAAAATCACTACATGACATCCAAAGGGTTTAAGAAAACCTATATTGGGTTTCATATTCCAAAATAGCTCATAAGGTGTCTTATTATGGATTTTGTTGATCAATGCTCTATTCTGAACATAGCAGGCTGTATTCACAGCCTCATCCTAAAATGCAATAGGAAACTTAGCATCAACCAACATTGTCCTAACTGCTTCTATGAGTGTTCTATTCTTCCTTTCAGTCACCCCATTCTGCTGTGAGGTTCTAGCTATGCTAAACTCCCTAGTAATCCCTTTATTAACACAGAAGGCATCTACCAACTTGTTTCTAAACTCACCACCATTATCACTTCTAAGTATTTTAACCTCATTCCCTGTGTTTTTATCAATTTGGGTAATAAAGTTAATCAAAGTAGTGGTAGTGTCACTTTTTAAGGCCAAAAAGAAAGTCTAACTAAATCTAGAAAAATCATCAGTTATAACAAAACAAAAAGATTTACCATTCAAACTTTCAATATTAGTTGGTCCAAATAAGTCCATATGTAGCAAGTGAAGTGGTTTAGAACTAGAGTGCACAAGTTTAGACTTAAATGAGACTTTGGGATGTTTTCCTTTAAGGCATGCAACATAATAATGATCATTGTGGAAAGCCTTTGAAGGCAAACCATCAACTAAACCATGTTTCACAAGTCTATTGATATTCTTAAAGTTTATGTGACCTAACCTTCTGTGTCGTAGATTACTTTCATCTACTTAAGCTTTATCATACATACATGACAAATTGTTATTCATCCTAATTCCAGTAAGATTAACATTATAAATGTCCTTATGCCTATGTGTTCTATAATCAATAAACTTCTCATCAGGCATCTTAATGGCTTTGTTCAACACCAAGCATTTAGTATCAGTGAAAAAGAACCTTATTCTTGTTATCACATACTTATGACACACTAAAATAATTATAGTCAAGTTCTTTTTACCAGAAATACGTTTTCAAAACTTAAATTATTGTTGATAAGAGTGCCTTTGCTAGAAATTGTACCATATCCTCCTCTAAAGTACACTTCGTCACCATATTTAATGGGGGTAAAGTTAGTCAAATAATCTTCCTTCCCCGTCATGTGCCTAGAGCATCAACTGTCCCAATATCCATGATCATTGACCTGCTTTTGAATGCCCTGCACATAAAGAAAACAAGTTAGTTTTCTTTGGGAACCCAAGCCTGAGCAGACTTGGATTCATTTGGTTGTTCAATAAGAACATATTTAGTCCTTATAACAACCCCTTGTTCATCCCTTTGAGGCTTGAACACCCAGTTTACCCTAATTGGTTTAGTCATGACCTTTGAAATATTATGAAATCTGTTACAGGTCATAGAAATCGCATCAGAATTAGGGTTTTGGTCTTGTTTAGGTCTCTAAGTCAAACCAGATGAAGCTTTAGACCCCTTTCGCTTAGGCTATAAGTACCTATTATTACTTGGTCTAACACAAGAACTAACACCAGCTTTTTGTGGCATTTTCATACCATACCTAGAGTTGTCAGCGTTGGAGTTGTTCCTATCAGCGTTAAATTTGTTCTTGTCAGCGCTAAATTTAGGGTTTGCTACAGGAAGCCATTGTCTATTAGACCATGTGTTGGTCTTTTGAAAGGGCCATTGTCCATGAGTATTTGCCCCTTTAGTGAAGAAGGGAGCTGGTCTAGTAACTTGTGGACTTGGTTGGACATAAGGTTTGGGTTTGACCATGGTTGAGCTATTGCCAGCGTTGACTTTTAAGGTACTAACACATTTATAGGCCAAGTGAGAAAAAGTCCCACATGTATAGCAAGCTTTTCTAGACATAACCTTAGGTCTAGATTGAAAGAACCCTGTCCCATTTACACTAGCTTGGCTTTGTGGTGACCTAGGTTTTCTATTCATTTCAGCATATTTAACAGTAGGTTTTCTATTAGCAGATGAGCCAAGGTCAACTAGTTTTCCAGTGGTAGGGTTGGTCACAGTTATGGGTGTTGGCTCAAAAGGACTCTCACTAAGCATTCCACCCTTAACAAAGAGAAAAGGGTTGTCTGCTTCCCATTTTTCAAGGTCAGCCACCTTTTTGTTATATTCCCCAACAGGGGTGAGAACTCTAGGTGGAGGAATAAATTCCTCCTCTTGGAGTTCTGGAATACCAGTCCAAGAGAGATCCTTTCTCTGAACACCATAAAAGTTCCCAGCAGGTGGAGGAACAGCAACATATTCATTCATCCCAATCCTAGACATATCCTAGGGTTTCATTGTTCACTAATACATTTTTCTAGGATTTGGCTGGCTTTATCAAAAATTTTAATTTTAAGCCCTACATTCTTTTTATCCTTAATGGCCTCATCTAACTTTAGTTGCACTTCTTCTCTGGATCTCATCATAGTGTCCCTAAGTTCAATACTAACTTTAAGATCATAAGACAAAACATTAATTTGATCTTTTAGGTCAAATTCCATTTTCTTATATTCCTCAACAGTCTTTTCAGTTTGAACAAGTGTCATTTGATAATTAGATAGCTTGCATTTTTCATCAAAAACATCTGATTTTAACTTTAAGATTTCATTGTTAAGCTTTTCAGTGTTTAAACGACAACCTTTACTACAGTAAGCATCATCATATACCTCATTATCGGATGAGGACGAGGAATGTGCCATAAGAGCAAAGTGAACATGCTCTTCTTCTTCCTCCTTAGCAATTAAAGCTTTATTTTCTTCCACATCCTTTGCCAAAAAGCTCCAGTCCCATCCAACACCACCAATGTCTTGCATGGCAACCATAGCCTTTGTCTCTTCAACCTTGACGACTTGGCTTGAAGCCTTTCCAGCATCAGATGTTCTTGGAGATCTGCATTCCCTCATAAAGTGACCCATCATATGGTAGTTGTAACACTCAATCTTGGATTTATCAAATCCAGCAGTGTCTTTAGCATTGAAGGTCATCTTCTTTCTAAATCTCCTATTCCATCTGTTGGCCCTTATGTTTGCAAGTGCCATATTCCATTTAATATCCATCTCTTCCAAATTCTCATCATTGATTTGCTCAAGATCCTCATATTTAATCAAGGAACCATTGGGCAATGCAGCAACGTATGCACATACTGTATCCAGATCAATACCAGCAGGTTTAAGCCTTGGTGAGTCAACATTATATGTGTCAGCGTCTGAAAGTGAGGCGCTGACAAAGGTTAATCCACCACTGACATAAGGTGATCCAGTAACAGGATGCACATATGACTCTCTCTCATTGACTTGAGCTCCACTATGTGAGATGAAAGCCATGTTTCCAGATGTCGACTTGCTTCCATGATCCAATAAGATTTCATTCTCTACAATCTTTAGCTTATTGTAGACGTCATCAAAAGTAGAACTCTTATGAGCATTGGTAGCAATGATAGACCTAGCTTCAATTTTCCACGCATCACCAAGACTTTTAAAGAAATTAGTAATGATATCAGCATCATTATACTCTGTTCCTATAAAGGTTAACTTGCTAGTGATGTCTAGAAGCCTGCTTCTTACCTCACGCAGCTTTTCATTGGGAAGAGCCTTAAACACAACATACTCATCATTACCACCATAGTTGACTTGAAGAGCTGCCCAAAGTTCTTTGGCAGACTCAAAGCTTCTATACTTATGCTGATTGTTTAGACCCAGAGAGAGTTTGAGAATGCTTAAGGTCTTTATGTCATTCCTTCTTTTGGCTATATCAGCAGTTGAAACAACTCTTCCATCCTTAGGTCTTTCTCTACGTTCTTCAGCAGTAGAACCAGTGGTAGACCTTGCTGTAATAGCAGCAGCAATCTTAGCTGCTTTATCGAATTGATTTCCATATTCAATAATTTCTGAGAGAGTATGATCATGAATTTGAAGGTATTGTTCAAAATTGAACTTCCATTGTTCAAAGTTGTCAGGGTCGAGCATGGGGATTTTTAGGTTGTGTTTTGATGATGAAGAAGATTCTGTAGCAGACATCTTTTCCGGTTTTAGGGTTTTGGTGTTTTTAGGGTTTACTATTCTTCTAGATCAAAGTTCCTCAACAAGCTCTGATACCACTTGTTCATCCCAAACTTAGATCGATTAGTTTTGTGTTAACGAGATTGAATCAAGTTTAACACGTAGAGAAACTTTGTTGTTATATGAACTATCCAAGTGTTAAGCGGATTAACACCTATAATAAAGAACAAGTAAAACAAATAAACCAAACTTTCACTTTTGATTGATAATCAAACTTGAGTACAATGAAAGTCGAATACTGAATAATGTGTGTATACTATAAACCCTACCACCTCCTTTTAAAACATAAGGAGTCGTGTACAATGGATAACCTATCAACTATTCTAGGAAAAGATAAATATAGAAAAATACAATATTGAGTATATCTTTTCTTCAAATAATAAACGTGTTGACTAAGTTTTCCTATCAGTGCTTGGACTTCTTCTTGTCAGCGCTTTGATATATCTTTTCAATGCTTGATCTGTCAACACTTGATTTCTTCCTATCAGCGTCCAATTTAATCTTGTCAGCGTGTGAGTGTCTTGGCTCATTTTATTCCCAAAACTTAATTCATTTGAGATATCGTTGATTTCGTAACCAATTTGTCGTTTTTCTTCTTCCATATCTTCGATGTTCTTTTCAACCACTTCGACGATTGAAACTTCCTCTTTTCCATAATTTGTTGAAAGAGCATTTCAAGACGTTTAAATCCATCGTCAATTTGACTTGCACCAAGATCATCATCGAAAGAAAAATTGTAGAGGTGATTGGTCAAAACCGGAGAATTGATTGTCGAAAGACGTATTTCGATTCATCGGTTGACAATCATACCCATAATGAGGTTAATTTCCTCAAAACTCACATAAATATAATGGTGGATATTGTGAAGATTGGTCAAAGAAATTAGGAATCGGTTCAGGGTCATTATAATTAGTCGTACAACTAAATTCGAAATGGTGCTCCAAACCGCAAAATTTAAACGAATAAGACGAAGGCGATTGTGGATTTTGGTCATAGGATTGAAATCCGTAACCATGGTCATTTGGAAGAGAGTGGTAGATATACCCTTCCCTTCCTCCATAAATCTCACAATTATAACAATTACCACCGCCGGGCGGACCTCCACAATATGGACAAGAATAATATCCACCATTGGACATGACGAAACGAGAATGGTGTTATGAGAATCAAACAATTAGAGGGTTTAGAAGAAGAATTAATTGATAAGAGGAAAGAAGGATATTTTTATTTTTGGTTTTTTATTGTGTTTTTTATTTTTTTTTATTTTTGGTGTATTACGTAGATAATCAAATCTACACAATTTATCCTCAAATAAAAGGTCTCGATTAGAGAATCCAAAAGGAATGAAAGTAATTACGTGAAGTAAAAACCTTCGTTCGACTTTGAAACGTTGGCGGAACATCAAAAGGTTTTGACGGTTCAATAATATAATCTCAACAAATAGATTAATAATGATTTGGCAAACCCTTAATTAATCATCACTTTCTTAATACGCACAAGCGAGCAGAGAAAACGAGGCGGCGCGAAGCACTTATGATCATTTTTTCTTTAGATCGTGAAATAAAACCGCCTTATACCCACCTTATAGTTTGTATTAATCAAGATTAATCAACTAAGAGTATTTATCTATTTTGCCTTAAACTTCTCTTTGATCGATACACCCAATAATTACTGAAACCCTAATTAATGGGGTGCGTTTCACGCGTATTTGGATAAATATTGTGCATTAATTTTTCTACGTATATACAATATAGTATTCGCAAGAAAAACGAAAACCGATTTTATGTTAATTGATTTCAATTTAACATGATTTATTTATATGGTTATTATAGTAGTAGAAAAATAAAAACGAGTATATACGATATTGTTAATGCAATAATGCCTAAAAACGTTACTGATGAGACTACAATTATACATAGTCTCATCGTCCAAATCGGGCTTAAAATGCTTAAAAATATCATAAAATACCCCAAAATATGCTTGTGTTTGTTCATTGTGTATTTTAGGTACGGATATCGTGAAATCAACAAAAGATCACAAGAATCAAGCAAAAACGAACACGGGAAACGAAGCCGCATAAAGAACCGGACCCGATAAATGAATTTTCCAAAATACCCTTGAAGAAGTGAAGAATGTCAAGTTTTGTCCCTCAACTTTTGAAGGTTTACACTTTATACCCCTCAACTATCCAAAATGAAAATGAGGACCCTAAATATTGAAGAAATACCATGAATAGTCCTCCAAGATTGAAGAATATATAAGATTAACCACTAAAGTTAACAAAGGATTAACCATGTGATACCCAAGGACTGAGTTTGAAATGGAAAAGGACTAACGGGGAAAGAGACTTGGACTATTTTTGCAAAGTTTTTAAAGGAGTAACATAACTGGGAGGGCCATTTCTGCCAAAGTGCCTAACTACTTAACATCACTATCCAACAACCCACATTATACCCGGTTATAAACCCACAGCCCAAACCACCCCCTACACGTCACCAAACCATTAACAGAAATATTGATTAATTAATTTTTGTAATTAATAAATTAATATTACTCTTCCCTCTAAACAAACACTGTGGCAATCACATCCCCTAATTCCCCAGTCACCTTCCCATAAACCCTAATCCAATAATTAATACAAATCAAAGGGTCAATGACCACAACTCTCCAGAAATACGATTCCTATCACTTTCACCCAACCCCAACTCCAAGAAGAGGTCTACATACATCCCTGGTCCCCTCAACAGCTTCCCCTGACCCACACTTTGGCTCCAAGACAAAGTTTTTTCTGAAAATCAACCACCCAAATTGATTTCGTGTTCACTAAGGAGATTTAAAGGGTTGTGATCATCCCACAACAGCTGTAAATAAAGACTTCATCACATGGCCATTTGACTGATTGTTCAAGTTTGAATCCAAGGGCAAAGAAGAGAATTCATTTGCTAGGGTTTTCTTTTTCTCCTGTAACCTAGAATCTTCTCTCTAGTAGTATAAAAAGAGCAACCAACTTGTGGTTTGCCTTGTTCCAGTTTTTCTCACTTTTGTAAACTTATTTCATGGAATATTTAAAGTAATGAATTAACCTTCCAAATTTGAGTATTCTGAGTTCCATATTTAGTTTAGTTGTTTTTTAAAATCCAAATTCATATGGTTTGTGAAAGTCACATTATCCTTTTACCAAGTTTTCATCACTGTCATTTGAGAATAATATTGGAACCCTTGAGTATATGTTAGATCATGACATAGTTGTCTTGACAAGATAAATATGTAATGAGAACATATACCCAAGTCACTTTTTTACTTTGGTATTCAAGTATTGGTTTCATAAAGTGGTTTGTTTTAGAGTTTTTCATAAAACATTGTCATCATTAGTGTGTTTGTGTACTTATAGCCTCAAAAGACCACAAACTCAAGCTAGTTGACAACTAGCTTGAGATTTGAAGCCTTTTTGAGGTTTGGATTTTGTTTTCTTGTTGAAACAGGTGCAAAGAGTATTATCACTTTCTTCCATATTCTCTCTTGGTCATGTCCTTTTGAGGTATGCTGTAGACCCATCAACAAAAGGCTAGTCAAAACATTCACCCATCTCTTCTATTCACTAAGCTATGAGGAGGATGGCATCAGCCCATCTCCTTGGTTTGGATGTAAACCAAGGAAGGTAAAAGGCTTGAACCCATTGACCTAACTTTCTGTTTAAATTAAGTATGTTGAGTGATTTGTTTTTGACTTTATTTTTATGTTAAGTTCATGTTAGTTTAAGCTTTATTTGATTATTTTTGTTAGTTTGAGACTATTTAGATCTGATTCTTGTTAATTGGTTTGAGATTTTCTGTTTAAACTAGGTAGTATAAGGGGTGTTTGGATGTTATGATTAAAGTGAGTAAGTGACAACTCATTGAGGTATACACAGTCTACACATGCCCATAGTGGTTATTTAAGTTAGTTTTAAGCATCGGTTAGTGCTAGTATAAAGTTTAGAGTGAAATTGATGTTATTGGTAAAATGTGCATATAACAGACAGTAGGGTCGATTTATTTTGGTTTTAGGTGTTTTTGGTCAGAATCTTGTAATCACTTAGTCCATTTGGTAGTTTAGGAGTGTGTGTTAATGTTTTGTGTTTTGGCTTACTTATCTTCAAGTTTTTAAACGTTGAAACTCATTAAATAGCCAAAAACATCAGCAATTACCTTTATGCCTGCACAGTCATTGTGTAGTTTTGTTATTTTGTTTTTAACGTTGAATCTTGATGAAATTGATAGTAACTAGGGTAGTTTAGGTTTTCATACTCGGGGTTGTTAGTGTGGTAGACCTTTGTGGCTGATTGAGCTTGCTAAGTTTAATCAATTTACCAAGTTCATCATTATACAAGTACTTTCTGTCTGCTATGCTTTCTTTTTTGTAAAATGCTTGTGATTTTGGTACATTATTGAGTTAATTTGTGTTTGATTTGTGTTTTGTGTGCTTGTCATTGACTCCCCACAACTCCATTGTTGTGGGGGTGCCCATTGTACCAACATACATTCATAACGCCAACAAACAAGGCTCCAAACCAAGAAAAATTCGTTGTCTGTGTTACAGTGAGTGAAACAGCCTTTAGCGACAGATTTTGACACTTTTAAGTGTCACTATTGTTTTAGGAGGGAGGAGAATTCGTTTTAGCGATATTTTTGCGACAGAAAAAAGTGTCGTTTAAAGTTTTGGGAGGGAGGAGAACATGTAACATGTTTATTGTATATCAAAAAGAAAAAAACGTGGCATTCAAGGGTTTGAACCCCTGACCTCCCCACTCCATCAGACGCAACACACGACCATCTAACCATCTGATCTATTGATCTTCTTTGTTTATAGTTATTTTCATTTCTCTTTTATACCTTCTTTATTTTGTCTTTTTAGTTTTCTTTTTTTTAATAATAGTACTCGCTTAATTTTTCTTTTTCCCAGCTTATTTGATAAGCTGGTTCGTTTAGCTTAATTTTCGTAGGACCCAAACACCTTAATCTACTTTCTATAATTTTTGACATTTTTCGAAATTAGTTTAATATTTTTAAACATTTAAATAGTTTATCATCTTATTTCATTCATAAAAAAAATTAGAAGTCAAAAAACTATAATTCTTTTTCAAAAAATTTTATTTTATCATTTAGGACTTAGGAAAATATTTTGGCTTTCGTTAAGTTTAAAATTTGATATTTTGCTTTAATATCGCGTTTATTTTATTTTTATTTTTTTCGTTCAAATTCGTACATTTGTTTTTTTAGCCTAATTGTATTTTTAAAATAGTTTAAAATTTTTATTTAAGTTTAATTAGTATATTTTTATTTAAGTTTTCAAAAAAAAAAAAAAAAAAATTCTGCGCGTTTTACGTTTTACGTATACGTTTAATTCTCGTCGTAGTCTAATGTAAATTAATTAAATAGGTTTTGAAAAATTTGGTTTTCACTTTTGTTTTAATTAGACTTTTCTTAACTTAGATTAAAATTTGGGGATTTTTAGAGTACTTTTATTTTTCGTCGAGTTTTACGATTTTACGTTTGTACCCACATAGTGTAATTTTTTGCGTAACTCGTCTTATTTTTCTCTCTTCTCAACCAAAAACGACACTAATCCAAACTTTGATTTTATATATTGGCACACTTAACTCACACACCTCCTTCGAGAACGAACTTGGACTTTTCGTCTTCACGATTTTCCTAAATCGTGTCGATTAATACTTTCCACTTATATTCCTTTTTCCTAAAAGGGTATAAAAACTACAATATCATTTGGCGCCGCTGCCGGGGAGGTGTTTTTAGTGTGCCATTATTATTATCGTGTTTGTGTGAGTAGTGTGTTTTTGCTTTTCAATTTTTGGAAAGCGTAAATATCGTACATACTCATTTTTGTTATTTTTCCTTAATATATTATAATATCCAAATAAATCGTGTTTAATTTTCCTAAATTAAACACAAACCAATCTTTTCACTATATTGTAGATATCCCATTATCGTTTTCTTTTTTCTTGTGAACATATTACTATATTGTATCTACGTAGAACAATAAAGATACAAGTACTCCAAAAGCGTGAAAACGCAATCTTGATTCGGGATTTCATCACTCGATCATTATATTCGAATCTAAAGCAAAAGTTTAAAGGCAAAATAGATAAATACTTTCGTGAAGCTTAATTTTGATTAACACAAACTATAAGGTGGGTATAAGGCGGTTGTATTTCACGACCTAAGGGAAAAAGGCTCTTAAGTGCTTAGCGCCGCCTCGTTTCCCCCGCTTGCTTGTGCGTGTTTTGAGAAAGAGGGCTAATCGAGGGTTTGCCGCCCAAGTATTATCTACGTATCATATATATTTGCTTGTTTTCAAGATTAAACCCTCTTGAACGTTTTGGTGTTCCACCAACGTTCTAAAGTCATCGAAAGTGTTCACTTCACGTGATCGTTTTCATTCCTTGAGGCTCCTTTAATCGAGAAAGTCGATTCGTGGAGAGATTTGTAGATTTGTGTCTACGTAATACAACCAAAAACCAAAAAAATTAAAAAACAATCAAAAAAAAATATTCTTCTTACCCCTTATCAATTAATTCTTTTTCTAACCCTCTAGTGTTTAATTCTCATAACACCATTGTCGTTTCATCATGTCCAACGATGGATATTACTCTTGTCCATATTGTGGAGGTCCGCCCGACGGTGGTAATTACTTCAATTGTGAGATTTATGGAGGAAAGGAGGGGTATATATACAACTCTCCTCAAAACGACCATGGTTACGGATTTCAATCCTATGACCAAACTCCACAACCGCCTTCGTCTTATTCGTGTGATTTTTGCGGTTTGAGAATGATTTTGGATTTTGTTGTACGAATTATAATGACCCCGAACCAAATCCTAATTTCTATGACCAATCTTCGCAATACCCACCATCATATTCATGTGAGAATTGTGGAAACGCACCTCATTATGGGTATGATTGTCAACCGATGAACCATGATAAGTCTTTCGACAACCAATTCTCCGGTTTTGACCAATCACCTCCACAAATTTTTTTCGATGATGATCTCGGTGCAAGTCGCTTCGACAAGGGATTTGAAGAAATTAAATTGCTTTTTCAACAAATTATGGAGAAAAAGGAACTTTCAATCGTCGAAGTGATCGAAGAAAGCATCAAAGATATGGAAGAGGAGAAACGACGAATCAATCAAGAAATAAACGATATAACTAATGAACTCGACATTAGGAGATATCGTAAAGAAGAAATAAGTGACGAGTTTAAAAGAGAGTGTGAGATTAGAACTAAACAACTTTTACAAGATTACAATGGTTTAAGCATCGATATTCGTCATAAAAAACAAGAACTAGAAAAAGAGGAGCATCTAGCTAGATGTGATCTCACGCCTCCTATTTATGATGACGACGACGATAGCGACATTTTTAATCTCAACTCGTCTTGTGAAACCATTACTCTCATGCTCCCTACGGAACCCGATGCCTCTCTAAGTATGAGGGAGAAGAATCTTAACACTAATCCTAGTGTTGAGATCCCTATTCCAATCCAAAGTGAGCCTACGATTGTCTCCGATGAGGAGTTAAGTGATTTTGCTCTCCATGAATCTTTCCACGAAAATTCTAGCGAGGCCAATTACGATAGTGAGTGTGATACGATTTCATGTGATGATGTCTCTCCCAATGACACTTCGGGAAGAGAATCATTGACTTTTTCGACCCGCTTTTCGATGATGATTTTTCCACTAGTGATGACGAGTCACTACTCGATGAGGAAGTTCGTGTCGACAAATTTAAAATCTACTCGAATACCCTTTTTGAATTTGATAACGAGTTCGTTTTTGGTGACGTAAATCCTCTCTTTGATGAGATGTTCGAGGACATCGAGAGTGAGGATTCTTTGGATCCTAAAGTCGATGAGCCGGATTTGCTAGTCACCCTCCCTAAGTCTCATTTGGATGAGCCTTCTCTTTTTACTTGTGATGCCTCCATTCTCGAGGGGTTCACCGATGGGCCGCCTCTCGATGAGAATGAGGATTTTAATGATGCCTTTGCCTTAGAACCGGGAGGAGACTTTGAGACCCCCATTTTTATTGTTTCTCTTTCAAACATGCCTTCATCTCAAAGTAATCCTACCCACCCTCTCGGTTCTCATGAGTACACGTACTTCGAGTACGTTGTAAGGAGTTTTCTTCCTTACAGAACGTATCCTCCGGCTTTGCCTTTATCATTTTCCACCAAATGTGAGGATACGATCTTTGACCCCGGAATAAAGGCTTTGCCTTTATTATCGGTTTCTTTGGGCCTTGTTTACATGTAAGACCCACGTTTGTTGACCATCCCATGATAATCGCTAAATGATCACATTTATGTGGATTCGAGTCGAGCTTTTAACTCGGTTATCAAAAACAAGGTGCCTCGGGGAGGATTCTCATGCTTATCCTTGTAAATATTATCGCTTTCTTAGTTTAATGTAACGAGGGGACTTGTGCTCTTCCTACCTTTGTTTCGTGGTTGTTTGTGATTGTGATTTATTAGGTTCATCGTCATCATTGAAGCCTCTCGTGTTCGTTTTACGGATCACTCGAGCTTCGATCGTTGCCTTTGGAGATTCCGATATCCGATGATATCCTTTTATGTTCTAACGTTTATCTTATTAGCATAATTCATAAACGGCTTTAAGGTTATTCGTTTTACCCTTTCCATGCTCGAGATTAAGCATTCTACTTCGTCTCTAGTATGGGGGTGTTTTCACCCCTAGACTCGAAACATTGAGGACAATGTTTAGTTTTAGTATGGGGGGTGAGTAGATACTTCACCTTGCTTACGTCAACACGCTATCCAATATTCATCTTTTGTTATCGTTTTGTTGCAAAATAGCGCTAAAAATGGCCAAATTTTAAAATTTTTCGTATTTTTCATAAGTGTTTAAGACACGAATGTAGGTTTTCCGATGGTGAGAATAAGACTAATTTTTTACTCGACCGTGCGTGTTGAGCACTTAGCTTCGATTCCTTAACTTTTTAGGCTAAGTCTCTTAAATGAGGACGATAAATGATAGAGTCATTTATAAGTCTCGTAATCGTCACGATCTCATGTGTAGTAATTATTAGCTTATTGTCCCCACGCTTTTGATAATAAATTGTTAATAAATATTGATTTAGCGGTTTAGTCACTATTGTTGGTTTCTAATTTGTTTTAGTAGCTTCCATGTAATTAAATTGGGAAAACATTAAGGTATTGCCAGCGTCACGGTTTTGAAGTATTGGCACCCGAATAATCGAAAGCTTCACCTAATAATAAGATTTTAAGTGCTCACCTAAATTAAGCAAAAATTTGAAGCTCACAAGGCCGAAAAATCTATGCCCAAATTGGAAGTGAATCAAGCCTTAATCTTTGAAGCTTTAAAGATCCAAAATTTGCTTTAGCGTGAGGATATACGTCTTTGGCTAATAAAACCACCGATGATGGCGGATAATAAAAGGCAAGGCAAGACCGAAGTCATAATAAAAGCTTCATGGAGAAGTTGAATAAAAGATGGAGGTAAACCTATGATAATAAGGCCCTTCCGTTAGGGGGCGTACAAAATTCTTGGTAATAAGTCTCATGTTCAAAACCGTTATAAAACCGTGTTTATCGATCCTTCTTGTTGACATAATTTTTTGGCATCGTTGTCTGTTGGGATGAATTATTAATTTAATGATTTTGGTTACACCGTTAAAACTCTATTTTTAGACTTAATCTCTATTTACGCATAAGTCAATAATGTATCCTCGTGATCATTAAGACAAAAATAAAATATAAGAGATACCAAGTAGGAATAAGGGAGTTTAGGTTCGTAATTAACACTCATGAGATATGATCGTGTTGCTAACTTATAATAACAATGATCTCGTTTCACGTTCATCATGGCATCAAGTGAAAATAGAGGATGACAAAATTATTTCTAACGAAGCATTCACGTGTTCTTATTCTATGATCCTAAAAGTCACTTGATTGTGATGAAAACAATACATTATGTCTAAAACGTGTGTAGTAATTTATTTAAATTTACGTCTTCAATAAATGTCATCATAAAATGAATTTTGGAAGTGCTATGATACTTAAGTCTAGCATTGCGTGGGGACACGGCAATGGTTTAGTATGGGGGAGTGATGAGACTGCAATTATACATAGTCTCATTGTCCAAATCGGGCTTAAAATGCCTAAAAATATCATAAAATACCCCAAATATGCTTGTGTTTGTTTATTGTGTATTTTAGGTACAGATATCGTGAAATCAACAAAAGATCACAAGAATCAAGAAAAAACGAACACGGGAAACGAAGCCGCACAAAGAACCGGACCCGAAAAATGAATTTTACAAAATACCCTTGAAGAATTGAAGAATGTCAAGTTTGGTCCTTCAACTTTTAAAGGTCTACACTTTATTCCCCTCAACTATCCAAAATGAAAATGAGGACCCTAAATATTGAAGAAATACCATGAATAGTCCTCCAAGATTGAAGAATATACAAGATTAACCACTAAAGTTAACAAAGGATTAACCATGTGATACCCAAGGACTGAGTTTGAAATGGAAAAGGACTAACGGGGAAAGAGACTTGGACTATTTTTGCAAAGTTTTTAAAGGAGTAACATAACTAGGAGGGCCATTTCTGCCAAAGTGCCTAACTACTTAACATCACTATCCAACAACCCACATTATACCCGGTTATAAACCCACAGCCCAAACCACCCCCTACACGTCACCAAACCATTAACAGAAATATTGATTAATTAATTTTTGTAATTAATAAATTATTATTACTCTTCCCTCTAAACAAACACTGTGGCAATCACATCCCCTAATTCCCCAGTCACCTTCCCATAAACCCTAATCCAATAATTAATACAAATCAAAGGGTCAATGACCACAACTCTCCAGAAATACGATTCCCATCACTTTCACCCAACCCTAACTCCAAAAAGAGGTCTACATACATCCCTGGTCCCCTCAACAGCTTCCCCTGACCCACACTTTGGCTCCAAGACAAAGTTTTTGTAGAAAATCAACCATCCACATTGATTTCATGTTCACTAAGGAGATTTCAAGGGTTGTGATCATCCCACAACAACTGTAAATAAAGACTTCATCACATGGCCATTTGACTGATTGTTCAAGTATGAATCCAAGGGCAAAGAAGAGAATTCGTTCGCTAGGGTTTTCTTTTTCTCCTGTAACCTAGAATCTTCTATCTAGTAGTATAAAAAGAGCAACCAACTTGTGGTTTGCCTTGTTCCAGTTTTTCTCACTTTTGTAAACTTATTTCATGGAATATTTAAAGTAATGATTTAACCTTGCAAATTTGAGTATTCTGAGTTCCATATTTAGTTTAGTTGTTTTTTAAAATCCAGATTCATATGGTTTGTGAAAGTCACATTATCCTTTTACCAAGTTTTCATCACTGTCATTTGAGAAAAATACTGGGACCCTTGAGTATATGTTAGATCATGACATAGTTGTCTTGACAAGATAAATATGTAGTGAGAACATATACCCAAGTCACTTTTTTAGTTTGGTATTCAAGTATTGGTTTCATAAAGTGGTTTGTTTTAGAGTTTTTCATAAAACATTGTCATCATTAGTGTGTTTGTGTACTTACAGCCTCAAAAGACCACAAACTCAAGCTAGTTGACAACTAGCTTGAGGTTTGAAGCCTTTTTGAGGTTTGGATTTAGTTTTCTTGTTGAAACAGGTGCAAAGAGTATTATCACTTTCTTCCATATTCTCTCTTGGTCATGTCCTTTTGAGGTCTGCTGTAGACCCATCAACTAAAGGCTAGTCAAAACATTCACCCATCTCTTTTATTCACTAAGCTATGAGGAGGATGGCATCAACCCATCTCCTTGGTTTGGATGTAAACCAAGGAAGGTAAAAGGCTTGAACCCCGTGACCTAACTTTCTGTTTAAATTAAGTGTGTTGAGTGATTTGTGTTTGACTTTATTTTTGTGTTAAGTTCATGTTAGTTTAAGCTTTATTTGATTATTTCTGTTAGTTTGAGACTATTTAGATCTGATTCTTGTTAATTGGTTTGAGAATTTCTGTTTAAACTAGGTAGTATAAGAGGTGTTTGGATGGTATGATTAAAGTGAGTAAGTGACAACTCATTGAGCTATACACAGTCTACACATGCCCATAGTGGTTATTTAAGTTAGTTTTAAGCATCGGTTAGTGCTAGTATAAAGTTTAGAGTGAAATTGATGTTACTGGCAAAATGTGCATATAATAGACAGTAGGGTCGATTTTATTTTGTTTTTAGGTGTTTTTGGTCAGAATCTTGTAATCACTTAGTCCATTTGGTAGTTTAGGAGTGTGTGTTAATGTTTTGTGTTTTGGCTTACTTATCTTCAAGTTCTTAAACGTTGAAACTCACTAAATAGCCAAAAACATCAGCAATTACCTTTATGCCTGCACAGTCATTCTGTAGTTTTGTTATTTTGTTTTTAACGTTGAATCTCTATGAAATTCATAGTAACTAGGGTAGTTTAGGTTTTCATACTCGGGGTTGTTAGTGTTGTAGACCTTTGTGGCTGATTGAGCTTGCTAAGTTTCATCAATTTACCAAGTTCATCATTATACAAGTACTTTCTGTGTGCTATTCTTTCTTTTTTGTAAAATGCTTGTGATTTTTTTACATTATTGAGTTAATTTGTGTTTGATTTGTGTTTTGTGTGCTTGTCATTGACTCCCCACAACTCCATTGTTGTGGGGGTGCCCATTGTACCAACATACATTTATAACGCCAACAAACAAGGCTCCAATCCAAGAAAAATTCGTTGTCTGTGTTACTGTAAGTGAAACAGCCTTTAGCGACAGATTTTGACACTTTTAAGTGTCACTATTGTTTTAGGAGGGAGGAGAATTCGTTTTAGCGACAGTTTTGCGACAGAAAAAAGTGTCGTTTAAAGTTTTGGGAGGGAGGAGAACATGCAACATGTTTATTGTATAAAAAAAAGAAAAAAAAACGTGGCATTCAAGGGTTTGAACCCCTGACCTCCCCACTACATCAGACGCAACACACGACCATCTAACCATCTGATCTATTGATCTTCTTTGTTTATAGTTCTTTTCATTTCTCTTTTATACCTTCTTTATTTTGTCTTTTTAGTTTTCTTTTTTTTATAATAGTACTCTCTTAATTTGGCTTTTTCCCAGCTTATTTGATAAGCTGGTTCGTTTAGCTTAATTTTCGTAGGACCCAAACAGCTTAATCTACTTTCTATAATTTTTTGAGATTTTTTGAAATTAGTTTAATATTTTTAAACATTTAAATAGTTTATCATCTTATTTCATTCATAAAAAAAAATTTAGAAGTCAAAAAACTATAATTCTTTTTCAAAAAATTTTATTTTATCATTTAGGACTTAGGAAAATTTTTTGGCTTTCGTTAAGTTTAAAATTTGATATTTTGCTTTAATATCACGTTTATTTTATTTTTTTTTATTTTTTTCGTTCAACTTCGTACATTTGTTTTTTTAGCCTAATTGTATTTTTAAAATAGTTTAAAATTTTTATTTAAGTTTAATTAGTATATTTTTAGTTAAGTTTTCAAAAAAATAAGAAAAATAAAAAAAAAATTCGGCGCGTTTTACGTTTTACGTATACGTTTAATTCTCGTCGTAGTCTAATGTAAATTAATTAAATAGGTTTTGAAAATTTTGGTTTTCACTTTTGTTTTAATTAGACTTTTCTTAACTTAGATTAAAATTTGGGGATTTTTAGAGTACTTTTATTTTTTGTCGAGTTTTACGATTTTACGTTTGTACCGTCATAGTGTAATTTTTTGCGTAACTCGTCTTATTTTTCTCTCTTCTAAACCAAAAACAACACTAATCCAAACTTTGATTTTATATATTGGCACACTTAATTCACACACCTCCTTCGAGAACGAACATGGACTTTTCGTCTTCACGATTTTCCTAAATCGTGTCGATTAATACTTTCCACTTATATTCCTTTTTCCTAAAAGGGTATAAAAACTACAATATCAGTTACTTGCATTTTTCGGTCTCGCTTTGTTTTGATTACGACAATATGTAAAAACAAGCATTTACGAAAACAACGAAAAATGAATTCTTGAGTTCAAGTATTTTTTCATTTTACCCATTTTCACTTAAGGTATGAATAAACAACTACTAACCTTAATCAAGTGATCAAGTGATTTAAACTTTCTTAAAACTCACTTTTTATTAAGTGTGACAAGTTTTTATTAAACTTTCTTTTTAAGAAAATGTTTTATTAAATTAATTATTTGAAATTTGAAAATGGCATATTCTTATTTGGTTAAGAATATCCTTTCAGGATATTTTTTATATCCAGATAAGACCTCCACCACTAAAGGACAAAAAATGGAGCGGAGTCTAGGCAGCGGTTCTCTAGTGTCTAGGCGGTTCCTTATCGATAAGGAACCGCCGACTGAGCTAAGGAACCGCGGTCAGATATATCCGTTGGGCCTTTGTCCTATAAATAGTGGACCATTCTCAGCTTTTCAAATCACCTCTTTTGCACATCCATTTCCAGATTCAAACTCTCTTCTTTAATCACTCAAATCTTTGATCATTTGTTTGATTACTACTTGTTTAAGAAGTGAATCTTGTTCTTCCATCCCTTCCTCTCCAAGTGAAAAGAGGAGAACACTATCCTTGTGAAGTGTTGAGTCCACCACCAAAGATCCATTGAAGATCTACTTTTATACATTTGTTGTTGTGTCTTAGTTGAGAAGATCCAAGTAGTCGTGTCTATTTGGAAGTTGTGTATGTACTAAGTATAGTTGTGTAGATTGGTCCTAGCTACGATTAGGGCTCGACTTTTAGCTTAGACTCGGAAATTGGTTAAGCGACGTGTACGGTTTTCTCCACCATAAGAAGCTTGTTGTGTAGTGAAATCTTGAGTAAGGAGTACTCGAGGAGTGGAGTAGGAACGAGGAGTGAGCTTCGTTGCCGAACCACTATAAATCCTTGGTGTTCGGTTTGATCTTTCTTAACCCTTAACTCTTTACATTCTTTATTCTTTGTGCATATATATTTGTTAGTATTAGCTTAGTTACACTATCATTGTTCATATTGTGCATAAGAAGATTTCACACATTTCCTCAAGTCTAAGTTTTTGAAAAAGGATTTTTGAAAACCACCTTTTAACAAGTAAATTATAAGAAACTATTCAACCCCCCCCCCCTTCTAGTTTCTACAATTGGTATCAAAGCGTGGTTGCTCAAGAATTTTTAAAGTATATTGTATTTTAAAACTTGAATAGATCTATGGATTCCAACAAATACCTAGAAGGGCAATCTATGCAAAGATCACCACTTTTTGAAACCGATAGTTTTATCTATTGGAAAAACTATTGGAAAAATAGATTTGAAACTTATGTGAAATCAAAAGATTTAGATCTTTGGCATGTTATTACCAATGGTGATTTTTTACCTTATCAATTTAATGAAGTTTTTAAAACAAAAGAATTGGTCACTTTTGACAAAGCTAATGACGATACTAAAAAGAAACTTTCAAAAAATAATGAGGCTAAAATGGTGATTTATAATGCTTTACCTAAGAAAGAGTATGAAAGAATTTTTATGTGTGAAAACGCTAAAGATATTTGGAACACTCTTTTAGTAACCCACCAAGGTAATGGCCAAGTCAAAGAAAGCAAAATCGATCTTCTTGTCCAACAATATGAAAAATTTGTCATTTTAGAAGATGAAACTATTGATAGTGCATTTGCTAGGTTTAACACCATTATTACTAGTTTAAAAGCACTTGATGAAGGTTTTTCTAGCAAGAACAATGTTAGGAAGTTTCTAAGGGCTTTACATCCAAAGTGGAGAGCAAAAGTCACGGCGATTGAAGAATCGAAAGATCTCTCAACTTTATCACTCGATGAACTCATAGGCAACTTGAAGGTACATGAGATGATAAATTTGAAGGACTCGGAATTAGTGAAAACCAAGAGTGAAAGGAAATCTCTTGCACTTAAAGCCAAGAAGGCACAAAGTGACTATGATATTTCCTCGGAAAGCGATGACGAGGAGTATGCATTGGCGGTGAGAGATTTCAAGAAGTTCTTCAAGAGACAAGGTCAACACGTTAAGCAACCCAACAATGACAAAAAACCATTCTCAAAGAATCGGTTTGCCAAGAACGAAAAAGGTGATAGGAATTGCTTTAGATGTGGTGATCCAAATCACTTCATTGGTGATTGTCCAAAGCCCGCTCGCGATAAGAACCACACGGTGTTCGTTAGTGGCGCTTGGAGCGATAGAGGTGAAGATGATGATGACAACCCCAAAGAGGAGAAATGTCTTATGGCTCACACTTCTATAGAGGTACATTCCGAAACCGAATATTATAGTTATGATAGCTCCACCTTTGATGATATTGAACTTGAAGGCAAATATGATAGTTTACACAAACTTAGTCTCAAATTCATAGAAAATAACAAAACCTTAAAATCAACCAAAACTAAGCTCGAAAATGAGATCAATGAATTTAGGGAGAAATTAGTTAAACTTGAGAAAAATAAAGAGGTTGATTTAAGTTGCTTAAGTTGTGAGAAACTTAGATTAGAAAATGAAGACCTCAAGAACACCTCCATTAAATTGGAAAAATTCATGAAAGGTACTAGTGCTCTTGATGACATGTTAAGTTCATTCAAAGGAAAGACTTGGTATAGGTTTTAACTCAAATGAAGCCTCAACTAGTGAACCAAAACAAGTCAGGTTTTCACAAAAAACATCTGCTGTACGCGGTTCCAAATTGTATGGGGCGGTTCCTTATCACTATGGAACCGCCGCCATAGATAAGGTACCGCGGCCAGAAGGTGATTTTGGTGAAAATCCTGAACTTTCTGAAAAGTTAAAGTTAGATGAAAAACCAAAGCATCTTATTGTTAATAAAGTAAAATTACCCATACTTGACAACAATACCGTTGATAAGTTCTACAAGCCATTAAGTAAACCTCTCATGGGAAATAGAAGTTTATCAAGACCATCTTCTACTCCACCTAGAGTACGAAATATGTCTAAGCCTAGAAGTAGAACAACAACTCCTAGAAAAGATAATCAAAACAATTCACGACCTAGAAGTAAAACTCCAACACCTAGAAGGAATAATCATAACTTTAAACCTAGATCAAATACACCTAGGAGAAATAATGAACAACAAAATGGTTGCATGAATTACTACCCTCCTCCATTTTGTTCTCCATGGGGAACCCCTCCTTCATTCATGCATCCAAACCAAATGCAAGGGATGTTTGGAACTAACAATTTTGGACCCATGAGATATTGGGGACCAAATGTTTGATCTTGTGTGTTGTTACCTAGATATGCTTGGGAATTGATTTGGAGACCGATGAGTGGATTAAGGATAGTGGATGTTCTAAACACATGACGGGTAATCGAAGTTTGTTTTCGCATTACAAAGCATATGATGGAGGTAACGTCACATTCGCTAGTAGTCTACGTGGTAATATCATTGGCAAAGGTACGGTTTCTCTTGACTCCATGACCATTGAAAATGTTGAGCACGTAGATAACTTAGGGTTTAACCTTTTAAGTATAGGTCAAATTTGTGATAATAAGTGTAAGGTCATCTTTTCGGAACATGACAGTGAAATCGTAAAAGATGGAAAGGTCATTGGAAAAGGTATTAGAAAGCATGGGCTTTATGTTATGACGGTCATTAAGAAGTCAAAACACAACATATGTCTTGCGACTATAGATGATAGTTCTACTCTTTGGCATAGAAGATTAGGTCACGCTAATATGCGTTTTATTCAATCTTTAGTCTCTAAGGAGTTGGTAAGACACCTCCCCAAGATTAAGTTTGATAGTCACTTTTGTGATGCTTGCAAAGTTGGAAAGCAAGTTCACTCAAGTCACAAAGCCAAGAATTTGGTTTCGACCTCTCGGTGCTTAGAGCTCCTACATATGGATCTTTTTGGACCTTACACCATACGGAGTTATGGAGGTAACCTTTATACCCTAGTTATAGTTGATGACTATTCTAGATTCACTTGGACTAGATTTTTGGCATCTAAGAATGAAGCTTTCGATCACTTCAAAATCTTTAGTCGAAGAATTCAAAATCAACTAGGATGTTCAATTGTCTCTATTAGGACAGATCATGGTAGGGAATTTGATAATGATTGCAATTTGGTGCCTTTTGTGAAGCTCATGGTATTACCCATAACTTCTCGGCTCCTCGCACTCCACAATCAAATGGGGTAGTTGAAAGGAAGAATAGGACTCTCCAAGAGATGAGTAGGACGATGTTAAACGAGCAATCTTTGCCTCAAAAGTTTTGGTGCAATGTCGTGGACACATCGACTTATATTCTCAACCGAATTCTTATTCGACCTTTCCTAGGAAAGACCCCCTATGAGATTTTTAAAGGTAAGAAACCCTCATTGGAATACTTTAGGGTGTTTGGAAGCAAGTGCTTTATCCTCAACACCAAAGACTACCTTACCAAGTTTGACCCAAAGTCTTACGAGGTATCCTTTTAGGTTATTCCCAAACTAGCAAAGCCTACATAGTCCTAAATAGAACCACAGGGGTTATTGAAGAATCACTCAACGTAACCTTTGATGAAACCCCTCCTTCACCCAAGACACCACCATTGGTTGATGATGACTTGGATGAATTAGAAGTAGTTAAAGCCAAAGATGTTAGAAAAATAGGAGTTGAAGACCTTAGTGTTGAAAAGGAAGTAAACATTAAGGAATCTAGGGATCATACTCTCAATAATGTCATTGGTGACTTAAATCAAAGGACCCTAAGATCTCAAGTCCAAAACCAAAGCAACTTCTTTTGTTTTGTCTCCTTGATTGAACCAAAGAATGTTAAAGAAGCTTTGACGGATGAGAGTTGGGTCATTGCGATGCAAGAAGAATTGAATCAATTCGTTTCCAATGATGTTTGGGAACTTGTTCCTCCACCTAGAAGTTCTACCATTATAGGAACCAAATGGGTATTTAGTAATAAGTTAGATGAGAATGGCGTTGTGTCTCATAACAAGGCTAGACTTGTAGCTCAATGCTATAATCAACAAGAAGGGATTGATTATGACGAGACATATGCACCGGTAGCTAGATTAGAATCCATTATAATCCTCTTAGCCTATGCTTGTGCCTTAGATTTTAAGCTTCAACAAATGGATGTAAAGAGTGCATTTCTTAACGGTTTGATCAATGATGAGGTATATGTGGCTCAACCTCCTGGCTTCATTGATTTTGATAAACCGGATCATGTTTACAAGCTTAAGAAACACTTTATGGACTCAAACAAGCACCCAAAGCTTGGTATGATAGACTTAAAGCGTTTCTTGTTAAACATGAGTATACCATGGGGATGGTAGACAACACGCTCTTTACAAAGAAGAAAGGTTCTCACCTCATAATCGTACAAATATATGTTGATGACATTATATTTGGATCAACTTGTCAAGAATTGTGTGATGAATTTGCCAAAATCATGCATGATGAGTTTGAAATGAGTATGATGGGAGAACTTAACTTCTTTTTAGGACTCCAAATTAAACAAATGGATGATGGTATTTTCTTTAGTCAATCTAAGTATGCTAAAGAAATGCTAAAGAAATTTGGATTAGAAGAATCTAGACCAATGAAGACCCCAATGGCCTCGGATACTAAACTCACCGTAGATGATGATTGTGAGTCGGTAGACAACACCAAATATAGAGGTATGATTGGTAGTTTGTTGTACCTAACGGCAAGTCGACCGGATATCATGTTTAGTGTTTGCCTTTGTGCTCGCTTCCAAGAGGCTCCCAAAACCTCTCACCTTGAAGCGGTTAAGCGTATCTTCCGATACATTAAAGGCACTATACATTTAGGATTATGGTATCCTAAAGGGACCGGCGTAGAAACCATTGTCTACGCGGACTCGGATCATGCGGGAGACTATGTGGACCAAAAAAGCACTAGTGGAGTTTGTACCTTCATGGGTTGTTTTTTAACTTCTTGGTTCTCCAAGAAACAAACCGCTCTTGCAATATCCACCACGGAAGCCGAGTATGTGAGTGCTGGAAAAGCATGCCAACAAGCTCTATGGATGAAGCAAGCGCTTGTTGATTACGGGATTTCTCTTGATGATGTTCCCATCATGTGCGATAATAAAGGCGCTATAGACTTTAGCAAGAATCCCGTGCAACATTCGCGAACCAAACACATAGAAATTCGACACCATTTCCTTAGGGATAATGTTCAAAAGGGGAACATTTCAATTGAGAAGGTACCCTCCGAGGACAACTTAGCCGACATCTTCACTAAGCCACTTAAGAGGGAACCTTTTAATTACTTGCGTCTAGGTCTAGGATTAATGGAACATCTTCCTTAATTACCTTCTTCCCTTTGTGTGTCTCATTTTACCACTTTGAGTCATTGAGTCTTCCAAACTCTTTTTGATAAACCCTCTCTTTCGAAAATGGTTGAGAAATGCTTTTGACATTGTTAATTCAATCTAAAAACGGTTTTTCATAGATTCTCGCTATTAATCTAGAGCTTACATAATTCATATGTATGATTCTCTCAAACATAACAAGAACAAGATAGAATCATGGAGGATCATTGTGTCATGACTGAAGGTCTTGTCTTACGCACCTCCTACATCGATCTTTTAATCCATGTACTTTGGTCAAATCTCTATTTGGTAAGTTTGTATATGTTTTCTTTGTCTATCTTTGCTTTTTAAGCATATCCCTATGATAAGTTAGACTAGAAAAATAAGATTTGTTGAATTGAAAAATCTTCCACCAAACACCAAACACAGCCCCTGTAGGCAGTTCCATAAGTGAACCGCAGTTCCTTAGTGATAAGGAACCGCCGGGCATGATAAGGAACTGCCGGGCATGATAAGGAACCACATACAGTGCCTTCCTTTTTCGGGTTTTTCTCTGAAACTCCATATTTGATCCAACATTTTTTGAGAATCTTTGTTTCAAACCCTTTGACCACCCCAAAATACCTTAAACCTTCCCTATTTAAACCTTAAGCATTTTGCCATACTTCACATCCCAAAATGTCTTATTCTCCCAATGAAAGCCTTGAATCTCCTCCATTTTCTCCAATTGCTTTCAACCCAAATTCACCCAAGAACACTCTTAATCACATTTCTCCTACCAAGAATGTTGATTGTGGAACTTCTTTGCTTCCACCACCACCCTTTAGTGTTCTTCCTCCTTCTCATGATAATGTCATGCACCATGGAACATATTGTCATTGTTGTCAATATCAACATCTTGCTATGGCACACATCTATGAGGAGTTGAGCTACATCAAGAGTCTCTTAATCAAACCTCCTTTTCACTATGATTATGAGACCTCCAACAAGCCACCACCACCACCCTCTGCCATTACCATGTCTTTCATATAAGCATTGGTTGCTTATCCACAAGACACCAAATTAAAGCAAATCTTAGAATTCTAGAATAACTAGGATTAGATTTATGCTTTTGGCTTGTTTTCCATACTTCTTTGTATGATGTTCTTTTAGTAACCTATCTTGGATCTTTGTCTTTGTGTTTTCTTCTCTTTTATTTTTTGTGACCTATTGCTATATATTGTTGGTTGTTTCTTTTGTTCAACTAACCCTTCTATGTAGCTTGTCACCATATCTCGATTGCTCGGTGCCCCAAGCTAGGGGAGTAAGCACCAAGGGGAGTCTTTGCTAAGTCCGTTTCTTCAACACCGACTTGTGCAACCTTTTTGCTTCGACAAAGGGGGAGAAATGAATAAACTCGTCTTCGAAAATCTTGTTTTTTTTGTGTGATTGAGTTTATGTATTGTCGGAATCAAAAAGGGGAGATTGTTAATGCAATAATGCCTAAAAACGTTACTTGCATTTTTCGGTCTCGCTTTGTTTTGATTACGACAATATGTAAAAACAAGCATTTACGAAAACAACGAAAAACAAATTATTGAGTTCAAGTATTTTTTCATTTTATCCATTTTCACTTAAGGTATGAATAAACAAGTACTAACCTTAATCAAGTGATCAAGTGATTTAAACTTTCTTAAAACTCACTTTTTATTAAGTGTGACAAGTTTTTATTAAACTTTCTTTTTAAGAAAATGTTTTATTAAATTAATTATTTGAAATTTGAAAATGGCATATTCTTATTTGGTTAAGAATATCCTTTCAGGATATTTTTTATATCCAGATAAGACCTCCACCACTAAAGGACAAAAAATGGAGCGAGATCTAGGCAGTGGTTCTCTAGTGTCTAGGCGGTTCCTTATCGATAAGGAACTGCCGGCTGAGCTAAGGAACCGCGACCAGATATATCCGTTGGGCCTTTGTCCTATAAATAGTGGACCATTCTCAGCTTTTCAAATCACCTCTTTTGCACATCTATTTCCAGATTCAAACTCTCTTCTTTAATCACTCAAATCTTTGATCATTTGTTTGATTACTACTTGTTTAAGAAGTGAATCTTGTTCTTCCATCCCTTCCTCTCCAAGTGCAAAGAGAAGAACACTATCCTTGTGAAGTGTTGAGTCCACCACCAAAGATCCATTGAAGATCTACTTTTATACATTTGTTGTTGTGTCTTAGTTGAGAAGATCCAAGTAGTCGTGTCTATTTGGAAGTTGTGTATGTACTAAGTATAGTTGTGTAGATTGGTCCTAGCTACGATTAGGGCTCGACTTTTAGCTTAGAGTCGGAAACTGGTTAAGCGACGTGTACGGTTTTCTCCACCATAAGGAGCTTGTTGTGTAGTGAACTCTCAAGTAAGGAGTACTCGAGGAGTGGAGTAGGAACGAGGAGTGAGCTTCGTTGCCGAACCACTATAAATCTTTGGTGTTCGGTTTGATCTTTCTTTACCCTTAACTCTTTACATTCTTTATTCTTTGTGCATATATATTTGTTAGTATTAGCTTAGTTACACTATCATTGTTCATATTGTGCATAAGAAGATTTCACACATTTCCTCAAGTCTAAGTTTTTGAAAAAGGATTTTTAAAAACCACCTTTTAACAAGTAAATTATAAGAAACTATTCAAACCCCCCCCCCCCCCCCCCCCTTCTAGTTTCTACAGATATGTACACTTTCCAAAATGGAAGGTAAAAAACGCACTACTCAAACAAATACATATATAATATGGCTAAACACACATCTACGGCATCGACGCCAAAATTGATGTAGGTAAAATTACACATTTAGGAAAAAACGTATAAACGACAAGTATTAAGTACTACGTTAGGAAACGTAAATACTCGACAATGAGTTCTTTCACTAAGGAAGTGTGTTTGTGTGAGTCAAGTTAAAAAGATTTTTAAATTAGTGCGTTTTTTATGAGAGAAAGATTAAAAAGTAAAAGACGAATTACGCTAAAATTAAACTACGACGAAAACGCGTTTTCACGCGAATTGAAACAAAAAAAATGAAAGTTGTCTAAAAAATTATTAAAAATTGCAAATAAATCCTAAAAAATATAACTAAGGTTGAAAAATTAAAAAAACTTCTTGAATTTTTTTAATTATTTATTATTAAATTTTAAAATCAAAGACCTAAAATTCAAAATAATTAAGTAAAAGTACAAACAAATATTTTATTAATTCTAAACCTCTGTTATATTTGTCTAAAGCGAAAAGTATTTTTGAAAATTTAAAAACAATTTAATTATTTTTAAATGATTTAACAAAAACAGAAAAAGAAAAAAGGATTAAAAATAAATGACAAAAAGGAAAAATACCAAACCACTTTTTAAAAATCCTAAAAGTATAATACTACAAAGGAAATATAAGAGAAATGAAAAATATTAACTAAATAAGCCAGAAAAGAGGGAATAAGCTACGACTTATATATACTAAGAAAATGAAAATGGAGTTAAGAAAAAGAAATTGCGAAAGTATTATAGTTTGGCAAGACTGGTTCACTGGTAAGACATATACTCCCCCTCGAGGGTCCGCATGTTCGATACCCATGCCATTCTTTTTGGCAAACTTTTTTTTTTAATTTTTCTTGGAACAACTACAACCCCAATAAGCTGTTGCTTATTGGGGAGGTGAAAATAAGCAGAAACAACAAGACTAAGCCAGAAAAAGTACAAACAACACACAGATAAGTAAGATAAGAACTTAAACTATTCTACCCTATGTCAGATATCGAGTAAAAAGGCAGGCACTTTTAACCGATATCTGGCAATACTAAATCAAATAAATCAGACAAGGAGGCAACAATTGCTGAACTAGTTGACCACTAGACGAATTTCAAACAATCGAATCTTGCAAACAAACTAACAAATCTACCAATTAATGACACACAGCCCTAGATCAACACATGAACTCACACATATCCAAATTACAAAATCCAAAACCTACAAAAGCAAAAGATATCAGATCTAATGTCTTTGGACTGCTTTTGATAAAAAAATTGTAAAGTCGACAATTCAACTACACTGATGAAACAAGCACTTCAAAACACTTAAACTAAACCACAAAAGATGTGCATGTTATGATGTAGGGCCTGCTGTGACCCCAAACCCCTTAAACATGTAAAACCAAACACCCTTTAAGTTGTTTTTTTTTAAAATGAACAAAGAAAACTTTTAAAAATCAAACTCAAATATCTTAAACTACCAAGAACAGTCATAAATCCTCACAAGAACAATATGTAAACGTCTAAACTACACAAATAATAGTCAAGCATGAATCTTAAAAAATCACAAAAATTCACACAATTATAGCAAATATTTGAAGGGTTCAAGCCTAATACCTATCTGGTTTACATCAAAACCAGATGGATGGCTGATGCCATATTCCTTTCTTAGCTAGTGTTGATACAAAAGATGGATGATCCTTGCTAGACCCGAATTAGGCTTAATTCGGGTTGGCTGGGTTCCGGCTCCTGCACCAAGTGAAATATCTTGTTGGGATCCTGCACACTAGAAAAACACGCGTTAGGCTTACCGTGGGAATGTATCCCACGATTAGACTCCAGCGTGAGAGTAAGTAATCGGTTAGGGTTTAAGAATCGAATGGGAGTCGAGAATGTGTAGAATGTAATACCTTTGTGGAACCCTTGGGGGTTCCTTATATAGGCGGTGAAATCCTAATGGGCTGTCACCGATGCTTCGGCCCCAAGCAAAGGATAAGTGCCATAATTAGTTTGATTGTTATTTTCTAATTATGGTGAGTGTATATCCTTCACTTTGGGGTAAATCCTAATCATAATAAGATTATGATTCTGTCTAACCCTGTATCGACCGTGACGGGCCTTGGGCCGCACACATGTATGCGGATACTGTTCATTCAAAGCCCATAAGCTTTAAATGATATTAAAGCAACCCATTAGTAACAGGTCGGATGCGGGTAGTACCCGTGGGCCAGGTTTATGACCCGGCTGGGGACTATACGTCATCATGTCCCCCCAGTCTAGTTGTTACAGCCGTAGGCGGAATATCTAGACTAACAAGATGCTCCTCTAACGTACCAAGAAAGAACATTAGGAAATAATGAATATTGAAAATTATGTTTCGGCCGCACGTGGCAAACTTATTAGGAATTTATTCCTATGATACCTCAGCCGCACTTGACGACCGAGACAAATTAAATGCAACAACTAATATGGTCTTACGTATGACCGCATATCCCGACAGAATCGATTGTTCACCTGCCATTTGACTGACAAAGTGCAAACAGTTAGAACCTCGAGCGGCGCAACCTTCTGAGTCAGAAGTGACCCGTGGGTCCCACCTGACTTTTCACTTGCCACTTGCTTCCCAACCATACGATTTTGGTGAGTGGAAAACACGTGTCATGAATCCAATGAACCATGACTATCAAGGCAACCCTATAAATAAGTCGCCCCTACGGCTGTGTGTGACACACAGTCTTTTTCTTCATTTCTGCCATTAGCGTTTTCTTCCTTATCACCACCTTCATTCGCACGGATCCTTCCTCACACAGGTTAGAATACCACGCCCTCATCTTTCTTTAATTACTAATGGCTCAAAGAAACAACCTGTCTATTGGATCCGTGCTAAACGTAATGACGGAGGCGAAATTAGGGCACTTTTGCTCTGATTTCTTCATTCCTAGCAACCTTCTGTTGATCCCAAACTTAGATCGATTAAGCTTTGTGTATACGAGATTAGATCAAGTACTACACGTAGAGAAACCTTTGCTTATGAATAAAGTAACAAAGTGTTATGCGGAATTAACACTTGATCTAAAACACAATGATGTTAAACAAACTTTCACTTGTATTAGAATAATCGTACTTGGTTACAATGAAAGGGTTTAACAATCGAAAACTTATGAAAACTGATATTAAACTTTAACCTAAAAGATCTTCTTTTATAGAACAAGAAGTCTTGTACAATAAGCTACGAATCAACTATTCTAGGTAAAGATAAACATAGAAAATACATTGTCGTCTCTATCCTTACTAGAAGTATTCTAGAATATAATAAACGTGTAGCTCACATCTTCCATCAGTGCTTGTCTTCAATCTGTCAACGCTTGACTTTAACTTGTCAACGCTTATGCTGTCAGCGCTCACTTTGCTCTTGTCAACGCTTGAGTTGTTCTTGTCAGCGTTCAAGTATTCTGGCCTAAATTTATTCCCAACAATCCTCCCCTAAACTTGATATCCACTCTTATGATCAAGTTTCTGAATAAACATTAAGAACTTGGAGGAGTCTGACAAATCTTATCATATTGGTAATAAATAAATCTGATCAAATTCTTTGCCACGTCACTTGTATAGTCTATCTCCAACTGGGTGTCCTTCATCTTCTCCAAAACAGCCTTGGATATGAAATACTGAGCATCTACAAGTAAATACTCAGCAAACTTTGTAGAACTCAAATGGTATACACCAGCAGCTGAATATAACCTCCATTGAAGACCACTGAGATCATCTTCAAGATCCTTCCATATTTCAGGATCTTCTTCTTTTGTCCCACACATTCTTTTGAATGTGGTCCAAAGTTTTATTCCATTGGCTGAAGTTGGTGCTTCAGCCTCATACTTGGTCTCTAGCAACCTCCAAAGGTCCACCAAGTCTTCTCTGTCACAACTTGCAAATAAAGATATGAGAGTGGTAAAAGTGTGTACCTCCTTGCCAAATCTTCCAATTTTCCAGAATCCACATTCATCTTCCTCATAACTTACAATTGGATTCCTGGAATCTAGTGGTAACACATGCACCATATCTGAAGCTTCTAATGGGGAGAGCTTGAGGCTCTTTCTAATGATTGCTTCACTTGGATATAGTTGATTCATATCTTTTGGAAACTCAAGAATAAATCCCTTCTTTACTGGTCTAGGAACTATCATAGCTTTCTTGATTGCCATCTCTTCTGCAAGTTGCTCCTTTCTTTCATCTGAAAGAAGTCTGAAAGTGTTTTCTTCCTGTACTTTCACCCAAATAGGATAAGCCCTATGTTCCAATTCATCAAATGTCAAAGCCTTCAGCTTCTGATGTGTCCATCCAACTCCATGACATTTGAGCAACATAAAGTAGAGCTTCCTTCTATCCCTTTTCAACTCAGAGAGAATGTTGCTTGCCTTGTACTTCAACATCACCTTACAATCCTTCTGAACTCTAAGAAGAATTTCCAAACCCCATATCTGATCTGAAATGGTCAAGTCTGGATTATCCATACAGCTTTCTTCCCAAGAATTGTACATTTGAACTACCTCTGGCATATCAAAATCAATCTGCAACTTTAAATCTCTCAGCTTTTCCCTAGCAAGCTCATCACCATACTCAAGTCTTTCTGGTTCAACAATCATCACACTTGAGTCTGAGCTAGCTCCATCACTTTCTTCTTCAGAAGTCACAACAAATGGTGACTTTTCCTTTTCACCTTGTTCCATCATTTGCTCAGCCAATCTTCTATCAAATTCAGCCTGAGCTGCATTCTTTGGAACAATTTCTTCTACCAACTTACCCTTACCCTTATCTGTTGGTTCAATTGTTGGTAAGGTAGATGATAATACCTGAGTAGGAACATCTTTGATGATAGATGATGACTGGAATACATCACCTCCATATGCAGATCTGTCAACGCCCAAATTTCCTCTATCAGCGCCCAAAATACTTCTGTCAGCGTCCAAACTTGTCTTATCAACGCTCAAATATTTTCCCTCAGCGCCTTGTGTAACCTCTCTCAACATATCTGTAAATGATAAATTTAAATTGGTTGGAGAGATCAAGGACGTATCAAAACCTGTTTGTTCCTTCAAAGTAGTAAGAGCTTCAGCAACATCCAATGATTGTCCATCTTGACTGCTCTTATCACTCAGATTTCTTTGATCTTCCTCCCCTTTGGAAGACTCCTCCATACCTCCCCTTGAATGAGCACTCTCCAAAACAACAATCCTCTCCCTCAAATCTTTGAGTTCAAGGCCTTGGTTACTGACAATTTGTACTAAGTCTGCATTTTGCTTTTGCAAGCTAATGCAGACATCCGTCAATTCTAAAAGCGTCATTGGTTCCAGTCTGCCCTCTTCCAAAATGGGGATTTGACCTCCCAAGTCAGGTTCATTGGGCATGGATGAGGACTTAATAATGGTGGGACTGCCTTGGCCAGCTTCTAAGCCAGAACCAATAGTCCCAGCCTCATCCAGATCACCAGCCACACTTGTGGTGGTGGTTCTCTCTGCTACATGGCTAGGACCACCAGAGGAGAATACTCCAGCAGTCCTTTGGCGTTTAATCAACCTATATTCAGGTGGTGTGGAAGATGGTGTAGAAGAAGGTGTAGATGTGGGTTGGTTAAGGGGTGTTTGGGATTGTGATGGTTGGGTGTCAGCGGTTGAAATAGGCATATCAACGCCCACATTAGATGTGTCAGCGTCGAAGGGATTTTGGTCTATTTGCATTTGGTCAGGTGAGGGTAAAGGTTCAGGGATAGGTTCAAGTTGTGGGTGAGGGTCAATATGAGGTTGGGGGTCTGGTTGGGGTTGTGCTGCTGCAATAACAGCAAGCATGGCTGGGGTTAAAGGTAGATCTCTATGAGGTGGTGAATTCATCTTGGTAAAAATAGCCTTCTTTTGTTCAGGGATCTTATAAAAATCATTGTGATCCCTTGAACAATATCTTTGAGCATCAAAAACTATTTGCAGAAAACGGGGATAAGCTAAAGTCATTTTTGTCCCCTTGTTTTTACACATTCCTTCAAAAATCATTTTAGACCAGTTATAATTTTGCCCTGTTGAAATACACACAATAGCAGTTGCAATGGATCTATTGATCTCATTGTGTGCAGTACATTTGGGACTCAAACATTGAAGGAGAATGTGAATTAGGTACTTCCAGGCTGGGGGAAATTCCTGCTTATGGTACTTATTAAGAGTACCTTCATCAGGAATAGGGTATCCCAAAGCCCTAAGCCCTTGTTCTATTTCAGATATGGGAAGAATGGTTATACCATCAGCATCATTAAGATGCAAGGCCTGGCGTACCAAGGCCTCAGTAACCACCCAAGGTCTCCCATGTACAATAGAAGTCAATGTGGTCACTCTATTAACTGTTGAGGAACTGACAGTGTTCCAAAACTGTTTAATGTGTGTGACTGGAATGAGTGGTGCATGAGAAAGAGCATACCTTAATGGGGATGCATTCAAATACTCCACCATCTGTGTGTATTGAGGGAACAAAGTATTATCAGCAACAAGATAAGCAATCATGTTGTGTTGAGACTTGAACCCCAAATCCAATTCTGCTGAGTTAAATCTTGGTGCCATTGATGAAAGCTGTTAATTTGAAGTATAAAAGATGAAGGTTGATAAGAGAAAAGTTGTTAGACAAGAATTATAGATACCCTGTTTAAAATAGGAGCCAAATTTAACAACTCCTATTGGTGCAAAAACTTCTTCATAATCAATTCCTTCCTCTTGTGTATATCCCTGAGCTACCAAACGTGCCTTGTTTCTGACCACAATACCCCTTTCATCTTTCTTGTTCCTTAGAACCCATCTTGTCCCAATTGGTCTCACATATCTAGGACAATCAACCAGCTCCCAAACATCCTGTATAGCAAACTGATGAAGCTCATCCTGCATTGCTTCCACCCAGCTAGGTTCTTTGAGAGCATCAAAAATCTTCTTGGGTTCTTCCTGTGACAGAAAACAGGCAAACAAACATGCTTGTACAAGAGGGGTATCAACCTTCTTGTGTATATTGGCAATAAATCCACCAAGACCTTGATGGGATCTTCTTGTCTAAACTGGAGCCATAACATCACCAATGATCTGAGATGTGGGGTGATCCTTTGCTATGGAAGTGAGAACTCCTCCTTCAATAAGTCTGGTGTCCTCAATTTCACGCTCCATGTTGCCAATATCTTCTTCATCTGACTCTGTTTGATCAACATGAATCTCTTCATGGACATTAGAAGGTCCACCTTGTTCAAAATGTGAAGAGAAAAGATATGCAAAGGTGTTGTCAAATTCTGATCCTTGTTTGTCAGCGTTAGGGCTAACAACGCTTGAACTGCTTGTGTCAGCGTCTGATCCATCAGCGTCTGAAATGCTCTTGTCAGCGCTTGATTTCCCTTTGTCAGCGCCTGAAGAAGTATGCACGTTTGTATTTGGTGGTATTTGAAAACCACCATTATCTTTTCTAGCAGCAGCAGCAGCAGCATAATACTCATCTGTCCATATAGGAAGTGTAACATATTCTTGTGTGGGAGATGATTCAACTGCTGGTGGTCCATCCTCCTTAGCAACCTGTATACCTGAAACATTACCAATTCTCTTTTCCAAAACACTTGAAGTTACCTTCACAATGTCTGGATCAGTAACAGGCATATAATTCAAAGCTCTAGATAAAGGTTCTAAGTCAAACAACCAATTTAGACCATTTTCAGGATCACTAGGTTTACTTTCTAAAAACCTAACATGTACCTTTTCAAGTATACGTTTTTCCTTTTTAATGTAAACCCTATATCCTTTGCTCTGCACTGAATAACCCATGAAGTAGCCTTCATCACCTTTTGAATCAAATTTACCTAGGGCCTCACTAGTTTCTAGAACAACTACATGACATCCAAAAGGCTTGAGGAAGCCAATATTTGGCTTCCTTCCCCAAAGTAATTCATAAGGTGTCTTATTATGTAACTTGTTGACCAATGCCCTATTTTGAACATAACAAGCTGTGTTAACAGCTTCAGCCCAAAAGGCTATAGGAAAGTGGGCATCAGCCAACATGGTTCTGGCTGCTTCAATAAGGGTCCTATTCTTCCTTTCAGCAACCCCATTTTGCTGTGGGGATCTAGCTATGCTAAACTGCCTAGTAATCCCTTTCTTGGCACAAAAATCATCTAACAACTGATTTCTAAACTCACCCCCATTGTCACTTCTAATAATTTTGACCTCATTACCATTTTTCTTCTCTATCTGGGTAATGAAATTAATCAGACTTTGGGCAGTTTCACTTTTCTTGGCTAAAAAGAAAGTCCATGTAAACCTGGAATAATCATCAGTGATAACAAAACAATATGATTTTCCCTTCAAACTTTCTATATTAGTTGGACCAAAGAGGTCCATATGCAATAAGTGAAGTGGTTTAGAACTAGAGTGCACCTGTTTAGACCTGAATGAGACCTTGTGCTGCTTGCCCTTAAGACATGCAACACAAGAGTGGTCATTGTGGAAAGCCTTTTCAGGCAAACCATCAACTAAACCAAGCCTCACAAGTCTATTGATATTCTTAAAGTTTATGTGCCCTAATCTCCTGTGCCAAAGATTACTTTCATCTACTGAGGCTTTAGCATATAGACATGACATTTTATTATTTACCTTAATTCCATTAAGATTCACATTATATATGTCTTTATGCCTTGGTGTTCTAAAATCTATGTATTTTTCCTCTGGAAGCTTATAATCTTTGCTTAACACCAAGCACTCAGTATCTGTGAAAAGAACCTTATTTTTGTTATCACACACTTGTGATACACTAAACAAATTATAATCCAGTTCTTTTACCAAGAAGACATTCTCAAACCATAGATTGTTGGTGACAAGGGTTCCTTTTCCTGTGATTGTCCCATAGCCCCCTCCAAAGTATACCTTATCACCATCTTGAATAGGAGAGAAATTGGTCAGATAGTCTTCCTTTCCTGTCATGTGCCTTGAGCATCCACTATCCCAGTATCCATAATCATTGATCTTCTTCTGAATGCCCTGCACATAAAGAAACACACATTAGTTTTCTTTGGGAACCCAAGCCTTAGAAGACTTGGATTCATTTGGTTGTTCAACAAGAACAGACTTGGTTCTCATAACAACCCCATTTTCATCCCTGTTTGAATGAAATTCCCAGTTAACCCCAATTGGTGTTGACAATGCCTTTGAAATATAATGAAACCTGTTGCATGTCATAGAAATACCAGTAGAATTAGGGTTTTGGTCTTGTTTTGGTCTCCAAGTTAAGCTAGTAGAAGCTTTAGACCTATTTCCCTGTGGTTGCAAATACCTAGGTTTAGCAGTGTGTCTGTCAGCGTTGAAATTTCTCTTGTCAGCGCCCCGATTGCTCTTATCAGCGTTGAACCTAGGGTTTGCTACAGGAACCCATTGCCTATTTGACCAAGTGTTTGACTTTTGAAAAGGTCTTAGGCCTTGTGTGTTAGACCCTCTAGAAAAGAATGGGGCTGGTCTAACAACTTGTGAACTTTTGTTCACAAAGGTATTGGGTTTGACAGTGTTTGACCTATGTTGACTTTTGTCAGCGCTGAAATAGTTCCTATCAGCGTTGACATTGGAAGCGTTGACACATTTGTATGCCAAATGTGAGAAGCTACCACATGTGTAACAAGCTTTTCTAGACATAGTCTTAGGTCTAGAACCAAAGAAGCCTGTTCCATGGTTACTAACTTGGCTTTTTGGTGACCTAGTATTTCTATACATCTCAGCATACTTAACACTAGGTTTTCTAACAGTTTGTGAGCCAAGGTCAACAACTTTGCCAGTGGTAGGGTGTGTGATCTTAATAGGTTTACGATCAATGGACTCATCAATTGGTATCATGTTTGGTGTGGGCTCATTTGGACTTTCACACAACAACCCTCCCTTAACAAACAAGGTGTGGTTAGCTTTCTTCCACTCATCAAGGTCAGTCAGTTTTTGTTTGTATTCCTCAACTGGGGAAATCACTCTAGGTGGAGGAATGAATTCCTCCTCTTGACATTCTGGCAAGCCAGTCCAAGATAAGTCCTTTGATTGGACACCATAGAAATCCCCAGCTGGTGGTGGAACAACAGTATAATTATTCATCCCAATCCCACTCATATCTTTAGAGTCTCTTTGTTTGCTGACACACTCTCCTAGGGATTGTGTGGCCTTATCAAATCTCTGGATTTTAAGACTCACATTATCTTTATTTTTGTTAGCCTCTTCTAACTGAGCTATCAAATCAAGGTTAACCCTATTGACTATATCTTGAACATCTTTATTCTGAAATAACTCATGTTTTAAGATATTTATTTGATCCTTTAAATCAAACTCCATTTTCTTATACTCAGCTACTGTCTTTTCTGTTTGGGTAAGAGCAACTTGATAATTAGATACTTTGCATCTTTCAGTACTTGCCTCATCTAATAATTTAACTATCTCTTGTTTTAGTTTTTCAGTATTTAAACGACAACCCTTAGAACAGAAAGCATCATCATATACCTCATTATCTGATGAAGAGGAGGAGTGTGCCATGAGAGCATAGTCAGCATGCTCTTCTTTAACTTCAGCAACCAAAGCTCTGTCCTCTTCCTCATTCTTAGCCATCCAGCTCCAGTCCCATTCTCCAACACCATCAATTTGTTGAACAGCAACCATGGCCTTGGGATCTGGGCTCTTAATCATTTGGCTAGAAGGCTTCCCAGCATCAGATCTTCTTGGAGATCTACATTCCCTCATAAAGTGCCCCATCCTATGACAGTTGTAGCACTCAACCTTGGACTTGTCAAAACCAGCAACATCCTTAGCATTAAAGGTCATCTTCTTCTTGAACCTTTTATTGAACCTGTTTGCTCTTAAACTTACAAGAGCCATAGTCCACTTGATGTCCATCTCTTCCAATTGTTCATCACTTATCTGCTCAAGATCTTCATATGTAATCCTTGAATCACTGGGCAAAGAAGAAATGAATGCACACACAGTATCTAGATCAAAACCAGCAGGTTTAATTCTATCAGCGCCATGATTGTGTGTGTCAGCGCTTGAGTACAAAGCGTTGACAGGATATGATCCAGCGCTGACAGGCTGAGATCCAGCGTTGACACAATGAGATCCAGGGGCTGAATGTCCATAGAAGTTCATGGAATCAAATTGGCCTTCACTTTGTGAGAAGAAGGCCATGTTGCTGTTGGAAGATTTATTATCACTATCCAATTGCCATTCATTCTCCAACAGTCTTAGTTTGTTGAAGATGTCATCAAACCTGGAAGTCTTGTGGGTATTATTGACAAGAATGGATCTTGTCTCAATCTTCCATACATCACCAAGGCTTTTGAGAAAAGTAGCATTCAATTCAGGATCATCAATCTGTGTTCCCATGAAGGAAAGTTGACTTGTGATGTCAAGAAGTCTACTTCTCACACTGCTGAGATTTTCATTGGGTTGAGCTTTAAAGACAGCATACTCATGCAAGAGTTGCTTCTTCTTTTCTTCTTTTGTGTCAGCATTGCCTCCATATGCTACTTCAAGAGCTTCCCAAAGCTCTTTTGCAGACTCAAAGCGTTTGTACTTGTGCTGATTCTCATGCCCTAGGGCGTGTTTCATGATGTTCAATATTTTCATGTCCACCCTCTTCTTGGCTATATCTTCAACAGCTACAGCTCTCCCATCTCCAGGCTTTTCCACCTTATCAGATTCAGGACAATTAGGAACAGCTGTCCTTGTGGCAATTGCAGCAGTAATCTTTGCTGCTTTGTCGAAAGTGTTCCCATATTCGACAATCTCCCAAAGAGTATAATCATAAATAGATATATACTGCTCAAAGTTAGACTTCCAAAGCTCAAAGTTCCTGGCATCAAACATGGGAATTTTGATACTAGGATTTGAGGAGTTGTTTTGTAGTAAAGCAGCAGCTTGATCTGTGCCAGACATGATGTTTTTAGGGTTTTGAGAATTTTAGGGTTTTTAGGGTTTTTGGTGTTTTAGGGTTCTTCGTTACTTAAAGATCAAAAGTTTCTCAACAAGCTCTGATACCACTTGTTGATCCCAAACTTAGATCGATTAAGCTTTGTGTATACGAGATTAGATCAAGTACTACACGTAGAGAAACCTTTGCTTATGAATAAAGTAACAAAGTGTTATGCGGAATTAACACTTGATCTAAAACACAATGATGTTAAACAAACTTTCACGTGTATTAGAATAATCGTACTTGGTTACAATGAAAGGGTTTAACAATCGAAAACTTATGAAAACTGATATTAAACTTTAACCTAAAAGATCTTCTTTTATAGAACAAGAAGTCTTGTACAATAAGCTACGAATCAACTATTCTAGGTAAAGATAAACATAGAAAATACATTGTCGTCTCTATCCTTACTAGAAGTATTCTAGAATATAATAAACGTGTAGCTCACATCTTCCATCAGTGCTTGTCTTCAATCTGTCAACGCTTGACTTTAACTTGTCAACGCTTATGCTGTCAGCGCTCACTTTGCTCTTGTCAACGCTTGAGTTGTTCTTGTCAGCGTTCAAGTATTCTGGCCTAAATTTATTCCCAACACCTTCATCCCTCTCTCCCTGGTGCAGGGAACCTCATAACTGAGGCACCCCAGGGGAAGATTGGCCTATAAACCCGTCTCTTTGGCGCGACCAATTACCGCATTCCATTTACTCGATTCCTCGTAGATCTCCTAGGTTATTATGATGTACATATCACCCAATTACATTGTATAGGCGCATGCAAGATTAGCCAGTTTGAAATCCTTTGCTGTGCAAGAAGCATCCCCCTACCGTAGAGTTATTTAGACTGTTTTATACTCCCAACTTAGTGAATGGGTGGCTTTCCTTTAAGAAACGATCCCCAAACAGTCCCACAGCCCACAACAAAGCCATGGACTCACTGAAAAATTGGTATGACCATTACTTTTTTATCGACTCAATAGTGTGGCCGACCGATTTTATGTTTAAACATAGAGTATCTCCTGACCCGCCTCCACGAGCTGGTACATATAACGCCCAACATTCCCAAGAAATAGATAGGAATAGAACAAGGTTTCATAGAATTCTACCTGAGTCGTTCCTTTGTTTGTTAGGAATTATCAGCAACTACTTTGGCCCGTCCAACAGATATCCTGTATTCTGGAGGAGGCGTGGTGAAGGTAGGTATAGCATCCGTACTTCAAAACATACATAAAACTGTTGTCCATAACTAACATACTTTGTTTTCTTAACAGAAATGAAATTCTTTGGGATCCTACGCCAGGGTGATCCAAAAGTTATACCAGAGGGAGCCCGTCCTAGACGTGAGAATGAGCTACCCCTTCTCGAGCATACCCGAAACGTGACCATCGCCTTAGCAGCCGTACCGGACCCCCAATCTGACGAGGAAGATACAACACTCATGATGACCCCCGTAGATTTTGATAACGAGGATGGGGACAATCTAATGCTGGAGGATGAAGCCGGGCCCTCCTCTCCACCTAGGACTGCCACCCCTGCCCGCGAAGAGGAGCAGGGTGATAACATAGAGAGGACCACCTCCAGCCTCCACCAAATGCTGGGCGATGACGAGGAGGAAGTGCAACATGTATAAGAGGAGGAAGAAGAAGCCCAGCCCGTCCCCAAGCATACCCGTAGGAAGAACAAGAGTGTAAAAGGAGTTGCCCAGGCCGAGATTGGGGAACACAATGCCCCCGTGAAGAGACTGCGCGAGGATCGCCCCCGCTACCAATCTGGTGAGAGCACCAACCAAGCCTCAGGGACGGTGCAGGCTGCACCCGTGGATCCGGACGTGCCATTACCAGATGTCGAGCCAGTCACTCAAGTACCCCCCACTACGTCAGAACTAGAAAAAACCAACATGTAAGTCTACCGCATATGTTTGTTATTTTATGTCTTTTGTCCAAGTAAAAAGATACGTCCTTCCGTAAACAACATTTAATGTATATTCCAATTATTATCGCAGGGATGAACAAGCTGGTGCCAAACCTGCCCAAGAGGCACAGAAGGAGAAGGACCCTGTCCTGCATGCCGCAGCGACCAGATCTGGCCCAGCCTTTGAGGAAGGTACCCCCACGGCTTCACAAGAGGTACCGGTGTCCGGCCCCCATACACAATTCAATCTTAACTAGAAGATAACCACTGCTTCAAGAATGAGGCAGGCTGAAGAATGTTGTGACTATCTAAACAACTGCATCCCTCTCGGCCTGGTAAAGGATGTAAATGCACTAAGTCTTGTGGACTTGGTGGATGAATATAATGGTGCCTTGGTTCATCAGATGGCTATGGGTACTTCCATGCGGGTAAGATTTGAGGCCGCCTTAGAGGATGTTGATTCCTTGAAGAGAAAAGTTGGTCGAAGAAAGAAGATGATTGAAGACAATGAAGCCTAGATTGCCGCCCTCCAGTCCCAACTTGCTACTGCCGATGCTTCCATTAAAAAACAAGAAGCGCATGCCAATACCCATGATCAACGCGTAGCCGAGCTTAAAATCTAACTTGAGACTGCAACAGCTAAGGTATGTATCCGTACCGCATCATGCCCACGCCACACGATTCTGCATTCTAATACTTAAGGTATCACACACAGGTGACCGCAACAGAAGCATTGGCCAAGTCCTCCTCTGACCAAGTGTCCACCCTTACAAAGGAGCTTGAAGACACACATGCATTGATCCAGGGTGAGGAGAGACTGAAAGAGGAGATTACCCGTGAAAGGGCCGTGGCGGAATAATTGATGGAGGCTTCCACACAAAAAGACATACTTCTGAATGCCCTTACCGCAGAGCGTGATGATGTATGGTACGCCCAACTACTAGCAGCCATTGTTGGTCGCAGGTGGATGGTGGGTCATGGGACGCGCCTGGCTGTCATAAAAGTGTTGGAGGCCCCTCAAGTCGTGCAATAGTTTGTAGATCTTGTATCGGATGTCATCGACCACGACCGTCATGAGGGAATGGTTATGGCCGCAGAGTTAATAAGTAAGAAGCAAAACTTCACAAAACATGCTTACTTTAACACTGGAGCTGCAAAGAAGATGACCGCCTCTATGGCTGCTATGCGAGATCTTAACTACCCCTTCTTGGCTGAACTGGAGGCTATAAAAGATGCGTCCAATAAGGAGATTATGGAGAAGCTAAGCCTTGGTGCCTTCTCGCAGGACGAGGGACACTCTCGGACTCACTTCACTCCCTCCCCCAGCCAACTCACCCTTCCCGTCTATGAAGACGTCACCAGGATCGTAGTTGATGAACAGCTATTAAGTGAAGTGCTGGAGGTGAATGCGGCTCGGGCCTTGGACAGAAAAGAGCATGATGATGTATTGCCTCGAGTAGCCGAAGAGCAGCGGGAGTTAGGTAAGTTCCTCCCCCCTGTAGGGCGTTCCCTTATTTGATGCAAGTTCTGAATAATTGTCTGTAACAAAACATTCGTCTGTGGATGTCCAGGGCACTTTACCTCTTGTAACATTATTATAACATTTGAAAATAGTATTTAGGAGTCCGTGGTAGTCACAGAAATTTTGATAGTTGGAAACTTGCTTATATTCCTTTAGATATTATATACATGCGTCGCATGACGTGTCACTTCTTACCTAGAATAAAACCAAGTCTATATTTTACTAGACGTGCGGCGTGCGTCTTTACCATGCAAAGCACTATGTAAGCGCGTCCTATGGAAACTTATTACAACGTCTTGTAAATAAGGTTTCTAGTAAGGATACATGATTTACGTCACTGGGGTTGCATCCCTCTTATGTGACAAGTTGAATTATTAGGTTCACTTAATCCTCTTACCCCGCCTGGAGGCGAATAGTACATGTACGGTTGTGAATGAATGCATATGAATAAAAGATAGCACATAACAGAAATAATAACTAAATCTAAAAGACAATAATTGGCACAAGAACGAGCCGTGGAGCTAGCTAGGCACCATGGCATTTTATTAGAACGTTTACGATTTTTGTTTTTTGACAAGAATGGAAAATCCTAAAACAAATAGAACCTAGAAAGCAACAAAACAAAAGAGAATACATGGATCTTCATTGAAGCCAACTACGTAGCGAAGTGTCCATGCGGAAGCCGTAGCCTTTCAAAGATAGCATTTTTTTAAGATTGTAGATATTCCATGTGCGTTCCAGGTCACGGCCATCCATGTCACGCAACTTGTACGCGCCCAGTCCTAAGGCTTCCGTAACCTCATACGGCCCTTCCCACTTGGGGCCCATCTTTCCTGTATTCTCCGCGTGACTTGCCTCGTTTGCACGATAAACAAAATCCCCCGGTCGAAAGGAAACACCTTTAACCTTGGCATCGTAATAAGCCTTCATCCGTGCCTTGGACTTGGCCTCATTGATGGCCGCTATTTCTCTTTTCTCCTCCAGTAAATCCAGATTAATTCGCAGTTGCTCATCGTTCGTGATGACATTAACCTCCGCTTTGCGGATGGTTGGCATCCCAATTTCTACTGGTATAACAGCCTCGGTCCCATAGGACAACGCGAATGGAGTGTCCCCATTGGCTGTTTTAATCATAGTCCTATGTGCCCATAGAACATGTTCCAACTCGTCTACCCATTTGGCACTTCGCTCGTCCAAGCGTGCCTTGATGCCTTCGCCTAAGCTTCTGTTTGCCAGCTCCACAAGACCATTAGTATGTGGGTGCTTAACGGATGCGAAGCGCCACATGATGTTCAATGTCGCGCACCAATCCTTGAATGGATTGTCCGCAAACTGTTTCCCGTTATCCGAGATGATTTCTCCTGGTAAGCCAAAGCGGCACACAATATTTTCCCAAACAAACTTTGTAACTTGCTTGCCTGTAATGGATTTGACCGCTTTAGCTTCTATCCAGCGTGTAAAGTAGTCCATTGCCACAATCAAGAACTTAACTCCCCCTGCAGAAACTGGAAAAGTCCCTGCAATGTCAATCCCCCATTAATAGAATGGCTATGGGGATGTGATGGGTGTGAGTTCTTGCTGCGGATGTCATGGCATCGGCCTGTGCACTTGGCAATCACTACACTTACGAATCATGTCGCGTGCATCCCTATGCATAGTGGGACAATAATATCCTATCCGTAAAGATCGTGCTACTACGGATCGGGGTCCTACGTGCATGCCACATGACCCTTCTTGTATCTCACTGATTACATAGGTAGCTTGTCGTGGCCCGACACACCGCAACCACGGCTGTAAGAAGGACCGCTTGTACAAAATACCTTCTCGAAGCTCGAAGTGCTGCGACTTCCTTCTGATACGCCGTGCTGCCTTTTCATCGTCTGGAAGGGTTTCATCCATTAAATAGCTGATAATCGGGGCCATCCATGTAGGCCCATCTTCCTCAACTATAGCTGCGATTTCCCCTTCTATTATAAACTTTTCCTTTAGTATTTCTACCAAGACTTGCTTGGATACGTGGGCGAAACTTGTAGACGCAATTTTGCTTAGAGCATCTGCCTTCTTGTTTTCACCTCTTGGTACCTGCTTGATAAAAAACTTGCTGAAAGTAGCTATGAGTGACTTGACTTTCTCCAAGTATCGAACCATTTTATCCTCTTTGGCTATGTAGCCTCCTAGAATGTGGTTCGCGACAAGCCGTGAGTCCACGTAAGCCTCAAGGTTGCGGACTCCCATTCTAGCGGCGATTTTTAAACCCGCAATCAACGCTTCATATTCTGCCTCATTATTAGTGGCTGTAAATTCAAAATGAAGGGCGTAGGTAAACTCCATTCCTTCCGGATTCATAAGGATGAGGCCAGCTCCTGACCCGTCCGTGCACGAGGATCCGTCAGTAAACAAGACCCATGGTTCTGCTGGAGTTTCCTCTCGTTGTGCGACCGGTCCGTCCTCATCTGGCTTCTCTATTAAGAAATCTGACAAGATTTGGCCTTTGACCACTTTCCTTGGTCTATAGGAGATATTATGCTCTCCTAACAGAATGCTCCACTTCTGTTTCCTACCAGCCACGTCTGGTCTGGAGATGATTTGCTTTATTGGTTGATCAGTAATAACCACAATTGGGTGCGCCTGAAAGTACCGGCGTAACCGCTTTGTAGCGAATACTAATGCTAAAACCAACTTCTCTATAGAGGAATAATTTAACTCCGGCCCTTGTAGTGTTCTAATTATGAAGTAGACCGGAGTCTGGAATGTGTCCCTATCCGTCATAAGTACTGCACTTATTGCTCCGTGTGTAGCCGATAGATACATAATGAGCTCTTCCTTAGGTCGGGGAGCCACTAGCGTGGGAAGAGCTGCGAGGTGTTGTTTAAGCTGACTAAAAGCTTCCTCAGCTTCCTTTGTCCAATGAAAATCTCCCTTTTTGATGCTTTTCTTGAGTGTTTTGAATAGAGGTAGTGATTTTTCCGCGGACTTCGATAAGAACCTGTTTAGCCCGGCCAGCTTTCCATTCAATGATTGTACCTCCTTTCGTGTCTGAGGAGATGGTAACTGTATCACCGCGTTTGTCTTTTCTGGGCAAGGCTTGATTCCGTTTGGATCGATCATATATCCAAGGAACATCCCCTCTGTTGCCCCAAACGTGCATTTTTTTGGATTCAGTTTAATATTCATTCTCCTCAATGTGTCAAATGTCTCCTAAACGTCACGGAGTAGTGCCTCCTCCGTATGACTTTTGATGACTAGATCATCAACGTAGACCTCAAGGTTGCGGCCTATCTGTTAGTCGAAGGCTTTATCGACAAGTCGCTGATATGTTGCCCCGACGTTCTTTAGTCCAAATGGCATTTTTGTGTAACAGTACACGCCCTGACTAGTATGAAACGCCGTCTTCTCATCATCTTCTTCCGCCATCTGGATCTGGTGGTACCTTTGTACGCATCTAAGAAGCATTTGAAAGGATACCCACATAGGGATTCTACCTTCCAGTCAATCTTTGGTAACGGATAGCAGTCCTCCGGACAAGCTTTGTTCAGGTCTGTGAAGTCCACGCACATGCGCCAGCTCCCGTCATGCTTCTTGACCATGACCGGGTTGGATAACCACTCGTGGTAGTATACCTCGCGCATGATTCCTGCGTCTACTAATTTCCGTACTTCATCTAGTATTACTTGGTTGCGTTCTGGTGCTTGACCACGCTTCTTTTGCTTAAAAGGAGGATATTCCTGGTGGATCTGAAGTTTATGTTCTGCTATCGCACGCGGCACGCCTGTCATATGCTTGGGCTCCCATGCAAATACATCCAAGTTTTTTTTTAGAAGAGAGCACATGGCCCTCTTGCCGCTATCCGAGAGCGTCCCCCCTATGGACACTTCTTGTTCCGGATAATCGGGATGGATTGCCACTTTCCAGTTGGGGGGTGTTGACCCCGCCTTAACGGGAACAGGTGGGACTGGTGTTGCCACGACGTGGCATTCGGACACTGGTATGACTGAGTTGTAGATGGTAACAATTCCTCCTTCCACAGGGAACTTAATCATTCAGTGAGCTATGGACGGGACTACCCGTATGGCCAGGATGCCTGGTCTTCCGATGATCCCATTGTATGGAGAGTGTGAGCGTATCACCATAAAGTTCATCCACACCATGGTGGAATGCTCTTCATTTCCAATGGTTACTAGAAGACGCAGCTGTCCTATTGGCCAGATAGTATCTCCACTAAAGCCAATGAGCGGTGACGTGGCCAGTACCAATTGGCTTCTTATTTCTGGTCATAGCTGTACGAATCAGTGTTCGTACAGTACTTCTGTCGATGAACCTCCATCCACATACATACGGCGTACATTGTGTGTTCCAATGCTTACCTCAATCGTGAGAGGTGCATTGGCTACGTCACTTGCCGTGATGGGATTGAATGAGATTTCTTTGCCACGTGAAATTTTTTGACTAATTTTCTGCTTTGTGCGGTGCTGCCAGGATTGGATCATGTATATAGTCGAAGGTTTGTCCTTTTGGGGATCCTTCTTATCGTGCTTCTTGTTATCCTTTCCGTCCTTCCAATCCTTGACCAGATGTTTGAGTTTGCCTGACTTGATCAGTGACTCAATGTGCTTCTTGAGTTGGATGCATTCCTCCGTGTCGTGACCTTTATCGTTGTGGAATTCGCAAAAGTGATATCCTTGACGACGGTCCACCGGAGTCGTCATCGGAGGAGGTCTCGGGAAGTTCGCCCCTTCTGTCAACAAGATCTCCTGGTAAGACATCTTTAAGGGGGTGAACTTGTCCTCCGACCGCCCTCCTTTGTTTTGGTTCTTGTAGTCCGAGCCCCTTCCACTGCCTTGGTTGTTTTGACCACCCGACTGTCTCCTGGACTGGTCGTTTGATCGATAGTTGTTTCCCTTTGTAGGATAGGCCACGGCTACCGTGGTTTCTCCTTCTGTAAAGTTCTTGACCCTTTCCATGAGGTCGTCATACCACTCCGGTCGCTTGTCATTGAGGCGCCTAATTAATTCCCTGTCTGTTATGGCATGCATGTAATCGGAAATTTTTAGGAGTTCCGGCATTGTCTTTGTGCGCGTGCACTCTTCATTGAAGCGTTCGGTGAAGGCCTCCGTAGATTCTCCAGGTCGTTGCTTGACGGTTGCCAATGAGACCGGATCCTTATTATACTTCTTTCGCTGAGTATAATTGTTTTTGAACGCAGTACGCAGTTCAGTGAAGCTATCAATGCTTCGGGGAGGAAGTCTCTCAAACCAATCACGCGCATTGCCGATCAAGGTTGAATTTAACATCTGGCACCATATAGGCATGGGCCATCGTTCTATTTTCGCCTGCGTGTCGAATATCTTTAGGTGATCATCTGAATCACCAGACCCATCATAAGTCTTGACGCACGCTGGCATGTGACGCTTCTTATCGTCGGAGTAATTCCGTATGCGGAGAGTAAAAGGATCTTCCCTGGGATCACACCATGGAAGGGTAAGATTAGGATCACACCATGGGCGGGAGAGATCTTCCTCTTCCGCCTCACGATAATAGGGGCCACCGTAATACCCCTCATCGTCTGATGGCAGTAGAGGAGTACGCCTAGGTCGGCGACACTTGGGTGATGGTCATCCGAATCCTCTCATGAGGGACCGAGGGAAGGGGGCGGTTCCCCACTCCTCGGCTGAGGATCGCTCTTGCGAGAAGAGCTAGGAGCCTTCTTCCCGGTATTCATCCTATCCCACACGCTTGTGCGGCGATTAGTTCTGGTTAACTCCATGTCCGGCCGTTCGATTGAATCGTCGGATCTATCTCCTTCTTCACGAGACTACAGTAGTTCCTGCATGACACGGTCCCCTATGCGTTCAAACACATTCCAAGGCTGGGAACTCTCCTCAAAGAGGTTTCGTTACTGGGGTTGAGCCCTCTTCTTCTTCTGAAGAGAAGTGTCGGGCAACGGTCCTGCCAAAGTTAAGCCTAGATTGGAGGTTCCTACCTAGGTTTAGCCTTGACGCAATACCCGGAATGATCCTCTCAAAGTTCTGCGTGAGAACACGAGCGAGGTCTTCCTCACTAAGTGGTTCGACTTCCACTTCTTCTTCAGTTGACGACCTACGCGGCTCCTTGTTAGGGGCCTTAGGCGCACTCCCTGGATCAGGGTTGTCCATAGTTGAGGTTGGTGGTGGGGTATTAGCGGACGTACCTACCCCACACATAGACTGAAAAATACTACGGTTGTACGGTCCACCTGTTTGGTTGCTAGGGGACTGAGTGGGGATGAGTATCCCGTCCCCTGTGGACTTCCGATTCGCAGGATTCGTGTTCCTGGGATTTCCTTGCGGATGTCCTTTCATCATTGAGAGAGATCGAGATGAGATTTGCTCTAGCTTAGTGTAGTTGTCCCACGGATGGCGCCAACTTGTTGATACAAAAGTTGGATGATCCTTTCTAGAACCGAATTAGGCTTAATTCGGGTTGGCTGAGTTCCGGCTCCTGCACCAAGTGAAATATCTTGTTGGGATCCTGCACACTAGAACATCACGCGTTAGGCTTACCGTGGGAATGTATCCCACGATTAGACTCCGGCGTGAGAGTAAGTAATCGATTAGGGTTTAAGAATCGGATAGGAGTCGAGAATGTGTAGAATGTAATACCTTTGTGGAACCCTTGGGGGTTCCTTATATAAGCGGTGAAACCCTAATAGGCTGTCACCGATGCTTCGGCCCCAAGCAAAGGATAAGTGCCATAATTAGTTTGATTGTTATCTTCTAATTATGGTGAGTGTATATCCTTCACTTTGGGGTAAATCCTAATCATAATAAGATTATGATTTTGTCTAACCCTGTATCGGTCGTGACGGGCCTTGGGCCGCACACATGTATGCGGCTACTGTTCATTCGAAGCCCATAAGCTTTAAATGATATTAAACCAACCCATTAGTAACAGGCCGGATGTAGGTAGTACCCGTGGGCCGGGTTTATGACCCGGCTGGGAACTATACGTCATCAGCTAGCTTATTTGATCCTTGGGCCTTGAGAAGCTTATGGCTGTGAAGAAAAATCAGCATAAAAATCAACTAAATCTAACACTTCTTGTGTACTTGTAAATACAACAAAGAACAAACCAGCAAGAGAGCTTATCACTAGCTTATGCTATAGCTAAAACACACAATAATAAAAAATATTTTGATTTCTTGAAATTTTTTGGAAATAACTTTTGCAAAGTACTTAAATAACAGGAAAAGTAACAACAAGATATAAGCTTACACAAGCTTGACTTGTCAGCTCACACTAGCATATTCAGCTTATACCTCATTGGATCTCAAAAAGACTAATCAAAGTTTTTAAAGAGCTTTTGTTAGACAGGAAAAGTAAAAGGTTTTACACTGAATTGCATGAAATTTAAACAAGTACGAATTTTAAAACAAGAACTAAAGGTGGAACTCAGATTTGTATTGCATTGACTTAAAAAGATTTCCTAGATTACAATTGAAATTTTAAAAGTTAACAATACAAAATTCTAGAACCAAGGGCTTATCTCAAGCTGACAGCTCCTTTTATACTACTCCTAAGGTCTATCTAAAATTCTTAAAAGCTAAAACCTTAATCTGCTAAAATTCTAAACGTGCCTTTGTGTTTTTTGAATTTTGAAAATTGAGGTCTTGGGTCAAATTTGATGCCATGTGATTTGCAAGGATCCCATGTGATGCTAGCTGGGGTAAATGCATCTAAACCATTCATAAAGATGTGGGGAGTAAGTTATTGCTCATAGACGTTGATTATGTCTGGGGTTGGGGATTTGAGGATAGTGACGGGGGCAGGGGAGGTCCACAGTAGCCACATGGGTGTGTTGGTGTGAATTTGGTGAGTGAATATATGTTTAAGAAACCCTTAATTAATGATCTGAAAATAATTAGGGATTAATTCTTTGTTTTAATGATTTGATAGGATTAGGGTTTGTGAGGTAAAAAAGGGGGTGTTTGATATGTTGTGGGTTAACAAGAAGTGTTAGGCGCCATTTTGTTTAATTAATACTTATTTGGAATTAATTATTAATTAAACTGGAAGTTGGTTAGGGCTAGTGGGTGTGGGTAAAGGTTGGGTATAAGGGTAATGTTGGGCTGTTTTTTGGACTTGGTTGGGTAAAATGGGTTAGTGGGTTTAGTTTGGCCATTTTTTACCCCTTAAACATTGAACAACTTGTCATTTCACACTCCCAAACTTTATAGTAGATTAGGGCACTTTTCCTTTGTTAACATCTTTGATGAATTGGCAAAATCAGTCTTTTTTTATAATAAAACCATAGAAAGGAATAAATGTGAACATTTTGCATTCTTCAAGGGCAATACTTATACAATGAACAAACTTTAGGGGCCAAACTTGTATATTTGAGATTTACACGGGTATAAAATGTCATTTCATTAAACTTGGAGGACCAATCTTGTACAATCCTCAAACTTAAAGGGTATTTTTGGAAAATCCACAATCGGGTCCGGTTGTTTGTACGACTTCGTTTCCCGTGTTTGTTTTTTCTTGTTTCTTGTAATATTTTGTTGATTTCATGATATCCAAACCTACAAACACATAATGAAAAAATACAAAGGGTTTTGCACGGTTTTTATGATATTTTTGCATATTTTAAGCCCGAATTAAGAAATGAGACCATGTATAAATATGGTCTCATGAGTACCCTCCAGTCAGAAAAAAGAAGCGCTGACAAGCCCCCGAACGTAGCTAAGCTATACCAGAGGAAGTCAAGAAGTTGGTGAAAGCGGGCATTATGCGAGAAGTTTATTACAATGATTGGATTTTCAATCCAGTCATGGTTAAGAAGCACGAAGACATCTGGAGAATTTACATGGACTTCACAGATCTAAATAAATCTTGCCCTCAAGACTGCTACCCGGTACTAGAACTGACTGGAAGGTCGAATCCTTATGTGGGTATCCTTTCAAATGTTTCCTGGACGCATACAAAGGATATCATCAAATCCATATGGCAGAACGGGATGAGGAGACAATGACGTCCCACACAAGTCAGGGTGTCTATTGTTAGACATTCGCCGGTACTTCTAGGCGCACCCAATAGTGGTGATTACCTATCAGCCGATTAAGCAAATAATAACAAATCAGACGTAGCAAGGAGGCTGCAAAAGTGAAGTGTCTTACTAGGGGAGCACAACATCTCGTACAGGCCGCGCACCACGGTCAAAGGCCAGATCTTGGTAGATTACATTATAGAGAAACCAGACGAAACATATGTAATCCCCCAAAAAGATGTGGAGCTTCAAGAACCATGGATCCTGTTTACGAACGGATCCTCATGCATTGATAGGTCATACGCAGGCGTCATTCTCATAAATCCAGAAGGCATAGAATTCACATGTGCGTTGCGCTTTGAGTTTATATCTACAAACAATGAGGCAGAGTACGAGGCATTAAAATCTGGATTACGGATCACATCTCGCATGGCTATACGCAACCTAGAAGTGAATGTGGACTCCCGGCTGGTCACAAACCACATCTTAGGAGAGTATGTAGCTAAGGAGGATAACATGATTTGGTACTTGGAAAGACTAAGTCATTGATTGAAGGCTTCGATAAATTCATGATACGGCAAGTTCTTAGAGATGAAAACAAGAAGGCTGGCGCTCTAAGCAAGACCACGTCCACTAGTTTTGCACATCTATCCAAGCACGTATTGGTTGAAATCTTGAAAGATAAATCCACCTCTGAGGAGGAAGTGTCCACAGTGGTGGAAGAAGAAGGACCTACATGGATGACTCCTATCGTCAAATACCTAACTGATGGGACGCTCCTACAAGATGAAAAGGAGGCGCAACAAATTCAGAGGAAGTCATACCAGTTCAAAGTCATGAATGGAGTCATATACAAGCGTTCGTTCTTGCAGTCGTGGCTCTGATGTGTAAGACCACCTCAAGCAAACTATGTGATCAGCTAGATACACGATGGGTCTTGCAATATGCATGGGGGACCCATCAGTTGTTGTAAGAGCCTTGCGCTCTAGTTATTATTGGCCAACTATGCATGAGGACGCGCGGAACCTCATTCTAAAATGCAATGATTATCAGGTTCACTAGCCAGTCCCGCGACATCCACAACATGAGTTGAATCCCATCATATCCCCATGGAATTTCTACAATTGAGGGATCGGTATTGTTGGTCCCTTTCTCGTAGCGGCTGGGGGGGATTCCTTATTGTGGCCATGGACTACTTTATCGGATGGATGGAAGCCAAGGCAGTGGTAATAATAACAGGCAAACAAATAAAGAAGTTTGTCTGGGAGAACATAGTATGTCGGTTTGGCTTATCGGGGAATAGTCACGGATGACGGGAATCAATTACGTGACAATCCGTTCAAAGACTAGTGCACGATGTTGAATATCACACAGCGATTCGCATCAGTGAAGCATCCACAATCCAATGGACTGGTGGAGCGGGCTAATAGAAGTCTGGGAGATGGGCTAAATATTTCGACCTTAAGATTTGAAAATAAGGTTAATCTTTACTTGGTATTAAGTCTAGACCGATAACGGGCACAATGTTTATTTCTTGTATTTTACGTTTTATTGTCGATGTTTGATATTTTTGACGCTTTCATTTTAATTGTGAATTAAGTCGAGTCGGAACCATGTTATTATATTTTGTGTGCATTTTAACTTTTGAAAAGTATTTTGATTGTAGGCAAATTACACCCTTTAAGAAAAAGGCGTAAATGCGGTAAGTATTAAGTGTAGATTTATAGAAATCAAGCACTAATGACACTTTGGTAAGTTCGTTTCCTAAGGAGGTTTATTGTGTATGAAAAACTTGTATAATTTTGTATTTATAATTGTATAAAGAAAAGATGAGAAAAGAGAATGACAGATACGAGAAAATTACACTAAGACGTACAAAAGGTAAAACAATAAAATAGACAAAATAAAAACTTGCACTAAAAATTCCCAAAAAAATACCAAAAATTCCTAAAAATCCAATTAGGGTTTACAAATGATCAAAACTTTTCGAAACCTTTTATTTAATTAATATTTAATTTTTTATTGCTAATTAAAGCCCTAAAAATCAAATAAATTAATAAAAATCCCAAATAAAAAATTTTCAATTTGTAAACCTTAAAAATAACTAAATAAAACCAAAAAGTATTTTTCCAAATTTTTTTAAACTATTAAATCTATTTAAAATAATTAAAAACTACAATAAAATAATAAAATAATATTAAAAATCAAAAAATTATAAAAAAATTCTAAAAACTTTCAAACTAATTTATTTTAACATAATTAAACAGAAAATGAAGTTGAAATTACCAAAATACCCCTATTGGGCCCCCAAATGGGCTAAAAATAAAAACAGTGTGCTTAATGGGCTTTAGGCCCAATGAAATTCAAACTCAACCAAATAAGCCCAAAAACTCCAGTCTAGCATAAAATTTAATTTTGAACAAAAAACCCTAAAGGCCCAAAAGCTGAAAATGAGCTTATCACAGCTTAATTGTCACACAACTTATTCTTAATGGGCCAATAAGCCCATTAAGTTATAAGCTTGTTCCATAAGCTCTAATTTAACACACATTCTTCTCTTGAGATTATAGAGCTATTTGTAAAAAGAAATTTTGAAAAAGCTCAACAAATAAGCCAGAACTAAGCAAAGCACGATTTCACTAAATGACAAAATAGTCGGGTTAGAGATTTTAGCTGTTTCAAGAGCTGATTCTTTTTGCAAAAGGTGAAAAATAAGCAAACTAAGAAGATTCAACAAAGAAAATCCCAAAAAGCCAAGTAGAATAAGCTGTATAAGCCAATAAGCTGGCTGAAAAAGCCAAATAAGTTGTTTTCTAGCAAAACCTTAACCAAATAAGCTGAAACCTTCCAGATATGATATTAACCTGTGAAAAATGACACCTATTACAAAAGATAAGTTGTTGCATGTACCAATAAGCAGAACTGAAGAATAAGCCAAATTGAGCTTATTTGACCAAAAGTCAAAGTGTTCCAAATTTCACCAAACTACCAGGACTTGTTTATGAGCTTGTTTTGAACAATGTTTGTGAAGGATTCAAGACTGAATCCCTTGAATCAAGTAGGCCAGTTAGTCAACTTGATTTCAGTTTTGTACAAATAAGGTTAATAAGCCAGTTGGCTTATAAGCTCTCAAATAAGCAATCCAAGTATCAAACTAATTACACAAACAGCCAAATAACAAGTAACAAGCAATAGAATAGCAGGGCAATCACTAGATAATCAAATGCAAAGCAAAATATAAGTGGTCACTTTGTTGATGCAAATGACCACTTCAACCAACTTCTATAAGCTATAACTCTTTCAATAAGCCACCAAATTTAACAACCAAATATTGCATAGATAGGACACCACAAAAACTCTTTCGGAGCAAAAAATTAAACCTGGAATCCAACAAACAAATATTTTATGCTTGCTCATGTGTTTCACCAAAACCAAACCACTTAGACTGATTTATTTTAAAACTTGCAAAACCCTTTCCAAACTTTGTGAGACTTAACCAATGACCAAAACAGCTTCGAAATGACTTGTTTAGAGAATACCAACCCCAAGAACCAAGGGCACAAGGCCACAAGGCCTTTTGATCCTAAAACCCAAACAACCTTGTTTTAGTACTTTTCAAAAGAAACTTTTTATTTTCACAAATAACCTACTGATTTTATACTTCAAATAACTCAACTAGGTGACAACTAACAGGTTTAAACAATAAAACTCATAACACAAACACAAGATCTCTGAATCACATAGAAAATAACATAGCAGATTTTTAACAAAATATAAAAGAGAGAAGAGTGAAAGAGAGTGAACATCTTCCCCACAACTTCCTAAGGGAAGTCAGCAAAGCACCCTAGAGTGTAGATCAACAACTAGATCACACCTAGGGTACTTGAACAAGGAATGCATATGCAGCCTTGGCTGATGGTTCAACAGCTGAACCACAAGGCTGTAATCTTCAACACAAGCAACAAAAAGCCCAACCAAATGATGATAAACCTTCATAATCTTGGTGTCAACAAGCTTGCAAGAGCTTATAGCTTTTGGTTAGGGTTAGAACATATAAAAATAAGCAAACATAAAATAGATTTTAAACACTTTTTCAAACTTGAAAACCTTTTCAAAGCCAAAGGTGCTTCAATCCAACTATCAAAACACTTTCAAAACATAAATTGGAACTCAGAATTTGCCTCTCTTTAACAACTTCAAACAACAAAAAGGAATTATACTTTCAAATTTAGAAAACACTAACTTTTATTACTTTGAAAGAAAATTACAAAAGAGAAAGCAAAAACTGGAACAAGGGATCATCACATGTTGATGTCTCCTTATATAGGCCTTAGAAGGCTAAGTTTATAATGTGAAATACTAGAAACCCTAGCTATAAAATCTCAGAAATTCCCTTGAAGCCTTCTAGACGTTTTTGGTGTTGTAAGTTGTCCCTTTTGATCTTGAGTGTTCATTTATCCTTAGGGAACAAGTATGAAGCCTTGGCCATTGGATTTGACACGTAGGATGGCTTGGAGAGGAAGTTTCACTCTCATTGGTGGACGAGATTGATGGTGGGGACCATGAGTTGATGGGATGTATGATGTGAGTGTAGAATGATTTGTGTGAAGGTGAATCACACGTGGGAAGTGCCAATTGGGTTTTACCCTTTGGTTTAAGTGGGGTAAAATCTGGGGGTGAAGAAGGGTGAACAATGGTAAGTTTTTGATCCAAAAAAGAGGGGTGTGAGGTGTTTGGCGCGTGTTTTTATGATTTGAAAGTTTAAGTGTACACTTTTGGTCCATGTTCTTTGGTAGAGTTTGTATAAGAAGTATTTTCAGCCTATAAACCCGAATCCTTTGTTAAATAACTTTCATTTTTCATACTTTGGCCACGAAAAGTATTCTAAAGGGATTTTAGGGCTTATTTATCTTTGTCATAGTTACAACATTAGTCCTTTTGTATTTTTAACCTTTTAATAAGGACTAGATGTGTAATACTCTTGAACTTGAAGGTCTTCTTTTTAAGTTTGACTTTGAGGAGTACCATTGTTGACAAATCTTCAATTTTGAGGAACTAAACTTGCTAATTCTTCAAACTTGAGGGACCTTTTTGTAATTTTGACAAACTTAAGGGACCAAACTTATAATTATGAATATACAAGGGTATTAAGTGTCATTTCTTCATTGATGAGGGATAATTCTTGAACATCTTCAATACTTCAAGGGCTTTACTTTTGTAAAATCATAACTAGGGCCTTGTTCATTGTGCGGCTTTGTTTCTCGTGTTTCTTTTTCCTTGTTTCTTGTGATCTTTTGTCTTTTTCATGATATCCATACCTAAAATACATAAGTAACAAACACACGCATGATATATGCTATATTTATGAAATTTTATGCATTTAAATCCCGAACAGAACAATGAGATCATGTATAAATGCCATCTCATCATATTTTTACAAAACCCGAGTCTCGTGAAAATTTTGAACATTGACTAATAGTCATTTCCCGTTATTTAACTAATCTTTTGCATATTAGTCCATAAGAATGCTCAAATTGCAAAATAGACCTCACCAACCACTATATAATAAAATTCTTACCTAACTTTTACACATACAAATTCAAAATATAAAAATTTCATCTACCTTCTCTCTTTTCTTTCTTTGTCGTGAGATTCAACATGCCAAAAATACCATTCAGTCTTGATTTTGATTTTGATTAACCAAAACTAAACAAAGTCCCATTGTGCAAATTGTAAGGTGATCATTTTGATCCAAGTTTTACTTACATGCATGAAGTTTTTATTTTTCATAAGAATTAGGATTGTTGGATTCATTGTTAGGTCATGCATGTGATGTTATCACCATGATCTTGAGTTTTTGATTGTTGCATGTTTAAAATTTTGATGAAGATTGTAAAGAGTGACATGAAAGTATGTTAAGGGTATTAGGAATTGATTTGGGTGATTGTAGGATGATATTAGTGATGTAAAAATGGTTAAAATAGGTTAAAAGTTTGATTTGGTGTGAGTTTTAAAAGGGTAATTTAGGGCAGTAAGTTTAAGGGTGTTTTTGAATATCTTAAGCTTGAATTGATGTGGTATTGATAGGATAGTGTTGTAGAGTTTTTTACGAGCTTCTTTTTGATACCAATTAGAGCTTCAAACTCCAAATGAGGAGGAAATTACACTAGTTTGATTATTCGTATACCAGGAGGCGAGTGTCGACACAATCCGAAACTGTTGTTGATATTGGATCAAATCTCGGGGACAATAAAATGAGTTTTGAAAATGGTCAAGGGCTGTTCTTGGGCTCTAAACCTAGGGTTGTGAGTGTATTTTTAAACACAAGTGTCGGTTTTGTAAATGGAATTGGTTAAAAAGGTCAAAATGGTTTTATGAGTCAAAGGCGTAAAACTGTCTGGATTTTGAAAGTTAAAGATGTGTTGAGCAGAAGGTTTTAGAGGTCAAATCTTTTGATGAAAATTTTTAAGAGCTTTCTATAGGTTAAAAGTGAGTTCTACAGTTAGTATCATAGAATTTTGACGTGTCTAAGTAAGGGAAAACAACTCGTACATTTGGTATATACCGGTGAGTGCTTTTGGGAGCATTGTCTACTAAAGTAGAATTTTAGAGTTGGTTAGAAGTATCACTTGTGTGGATTATTCTTGCGAGTCATAACATGGTTTATGTAACACCCCACTTTGATAAGTGGAACGGTATGTGTATTTATGGCATGTCATCAAAGCATGCAAGGTAATATGTACTAAAACATACATGACCAAAAGGGATAACCAGAATCAAACATCGGTTCCCAAACATAAGCCCAAAACATAAATAAAGTAAATGAAATGAGGAGGACAAAACAAGTGTCCAAAAAAGAATAAGAGGGCAAAAGGAGAAGAAGTCTAAGGCAGCTTCCATCCTATGCACGTCCTCCAAATGCTCAAGTCTTTCCTTGGGTACCTGGCATTTTGTGACATGGAAAGGAAAGCAACGGCTGAGCAAAACGCTCAGTGAACGGATATATAACATGATATGAATGACTGAAACATTAATAAAGACTGAAAAGCAGCGGAAAATGTATAAGTCCTGGAAAACCTGGAACGTGTTTATAAAACTGGTTTTATAGTTTGAAAAGCTTATGATTAACTTATGAAAACTATATTTTAAATTTAGCCAAGAGCCCATATAGGTCATGAGGTATCAACGTGCATGAATAGTTAGAGGGGTGACCTCATCATGCAATTAGAGGGGTTGCCTCTAATTATACTGGTCTGAGTAGGAGGGATAAACTCCTTGTGAAGGATGCAAAGCACACACCACATTCACCATGAAAATCATGACTAAAAACATGTAACTAGGATGCACCCATACGCCCCAAATGATAATATAAATAAATTTCCAAACTGAAAGGGACACCACGAGAAATCACTCCGTCGTGGGGAAGTCATAACACTGGTGCCTCCAGTTTTATGGTACCTCCATAACTAGATGAACTGGCATGCATGTATATAGCTCATGCATTTAAAATATAACATAACCGTTCAAAACATATAAAATAACTGGGAAAACAGACGGCTGCAAACGGGGAATCCTAATCAAACATACGAAGGAATATCCATACTGAAGGACGGAATATCCGTACCTTATGTCTAGTAGTTAAGCTAGAATGGAAGTTGAACGATCTACTCCGACTTCACGGATACTACATAAATAAGGGTCGTGTATCAGTTGTCTGATTACTGAGTGTGTTACTGATTCTGTGTATTGTTAGTGATGAGACTACAATTATACATGGTCTCATCGTTCTTTTGGGCTTTAAATTCTAAAAAATGTCATAAAGTATCATGAAATATGCTTGTGTTTGCTATTTGTGTGTTTTAGGTATGGATATCGTGAAAAAGACAAAAGATCACAAGAAACAAGCAAAAAGAACACGAGAAACGAAGCCGCACAATGAATCGGGCCCAAGTTATGAGTTTTCCAAGAAATGTCCTTGAAGAATTGAAGATGTACAATAAAGATCCTTCATTATTGAAGAAATGACACTTTATACCCTTGTATATTCATAATTACATGTTTGGTCCCTATAGTTTGTCAAAATTACAAAAAGGACCCTTGAGTTTGAAGATTTAGCAAGATTAATCCTTACAAATATGAAGACTTGTCATTTTTGGTCCTCCTAAATACCATTTATACAAGGAAGAACCTTCAAGTTTCAAGAAAGTATAAGTTTAGCCCTTCAAATATGAAGAATGTTCAAAACAAGCCCTTAAAAATACTTTTGTAAAGTTTTTGTGTCAAAAGTATAAAAATATAAACTTCATTTACAAAGGGAATGAGTTTATAAGCTGTTTAAACTTCATATACAACATTTGCCAAAAACCAAGGACCATTTTTTCCAAACCAAACATTCAAATCTCCAAAACTGCGCCAAACATGTACTATTCCACTAAAAACGGATCAAACCCTTTTACTGTTCACTGTCCCCCACCCAGAATTACCTCCACTTAAAACAAAGGGTAAAACCCAATTACCCCATCCCACGTGTGATTCACCCTCACACGTTCCTATCTTACACTTAACCTCAACCATCCCATAACCCATGGTCCCCACCCAATCACCAAACAACCACTGAGGCTGCAACTTAGCCTCCAAGGAATCACACGTGGCCAAATCAACCACCCACAGCTAATACTTGGTCCTAAAGGCAAAAATGAACATTTTAGATCATTTTGGACAACTCAACAACTCAACACGCATTCAAGCACTCAAGGGCATTTCTGGGAATTTCTAGCTAGGGTTTACATGTATTTTTCGTTCTAGAATCATCATATGAGTAGTATAAAAGGAGACCTAAGCTTGTGAGAGTCCCTTTGTTCCATCTTTTGGCTTTATTATTTGTAATTCCTTTGTGTTGAATGAAAGTTTGGTATTTCATCTTTATACAATTGTAATTCCTTTTCATTCAAGCAAGTTGGTATAATGGAAGCTGAGATTTGTGTTCCAATATCTTGTTATTGTGTTTGTAAAGTTTGGTAGTGATTCGTTTTTGTTTGAAAAGGTTTTTAAGTTTTGAAAAAGGTTTCAAAAGTGGTTTCTATTTTGACTATTTTACTTGTGTTAACCCCTTCCAAAAGCTATAAGCTCTTGCAAGCTTGTTTACACCAAGCTTGTGAAGGTTTATCATCCTTTGGATGGGCTATTTGTTGTTTGTGTTGAAGATCCAAAGCCTTGAGGTTCAGCTGTTGAACCATCAAACAAGGCCCATACGCATTTCTTGTTTAAGGTACCCTAGGTGTGTTCTAGCTGTTGAATCACACTCTAGGAGCTTAGCTGACTTCCCTTAGGAAGTTAAGGGGAAAAGGTGCACTCTCTCTTACCTTTTCTCTTATAAAATTTTGGTTAAACTCTGCTAGTATTGATTGCTATGTGATTTTGTGATATTGTGTTTGTGTTACTTGTTTTATTGTTTAAGTCTGCTTAGTGTCACCTAGTTGAGGTATTTGAACCATAAAATCAGTAGGTTGTGTTTGAAAATAAAAAGTTTCTTTGAAAAAGTATTAAAACAAGTATGTTTGGGATTTTTTGGGATCAAAAGGACTTGTGGCCTTGTGGCCTTGTGGCCTTGGTTCTTAGGGTTTAAAACCTTTTATCACATGTATCTAAGTGACGTGTTATGGTTGGCTAAGTTTCACAAAGGCTAGACAAGTGTTTTGCAAATTTTCATAAAACAAGTTTTAAGTGTTTTGGATTTGGTCAAAAAAATCAGAAGGGTTTAAATCTTTGTTACATGGATTCAAGGGCTGAATTTTGGTTTGCAAGTAGTCTAGGTTGTTGTGCATCTGTGCAATATTTGGTTATTGTATTTGGTGGCTTATTGAAGAACTTATAGCTTATTAAAGTTCTCTGAGGTGGTCAATTACATCAGCAAAAGACCACATCTGTTTTTTATTGCATTGAGTAACCTAGTGTATGCCATGCTTTCTAGTTGATTGATATTGAATATTTGGATGCTTGTGTTGCTATTTCAAGTCTTGTTTGCTTATTTACTTGACTGATAAGCCAACTGACTTATTGGCCTAATTTGTGCCAAAACCAAGTCAAGTTAACCAACTGGTTAGCTTGATTTAAGGGACTTATCCTTAAGTCCTTCATCAAAAGGGCTTAAGACAAGCTTGTAAACATCCCTGGAACACTTGGAAGAAATTTCATCAAGTTTGACTTTTGGTCAAATATGCTCATTTTGTCTTATTTTTTTGTTTAGCTTATTGGTAAATGCAACAACTTTGTTTTTATAATAGGTGTCATTTTTCTCAGCTTAATATCAAATCTGGAAGCTTTCAGCTTATTTGGTCAAGGTTTTGCTAGAAAACCAACTTTTATTTGCTTTTTCAGCCAGCTTATTGGCTTCTACAGCTTATTTCACCGGACTTTTGGGATTTTTCTTGTTGATTATTCTTAGTTAAGCTATTTGTATGCTTTTTCAAAAAGAATCGGCTTTTAAAACCCCCTAGAACTCAAACCCGACTATTTTGTCTTTTAGTGAAAAAGCTTATTTCAAGTTTCTGGTTTATTTCTTGGTCTTTTTTAGAATTTCTTTTTGCAAATAAGTTTAAAAACCCAATAGAAGGTTGTGTGTTTAAGCAGAGCTTGTGGCATCAGCTTATTGTTTAATGGGCTTATTGGCCCAATAAGGATAAGCTTATTGACTGATAAGCTGTGATAAACTCATATTCAACTTTTGGGCCTTTAGACTTTTCTTCTTAAAATTAAATTTTGAGTTGGACTGGTGATTTTGAGAACTTTTTGTGGACTTTGGTTTTTGGGCTGTTTTTGTCTTTTTCTGTTTTTAAGGCCCAATAGGGGTATTTTGGTAATTTCACTTTCATTTTCTGATTATTTAGGTTAAAATATACTAGTTTGCAAGTTTTGAGAATTTTTTATAAATTTTGGATTATTAGTATTATTTAAATATTTTACTTTAATTTTTAATTATTTTTTATTGATTTTAATAGGTTTTAAAATTTGGAAAAATACTTTTTAGCTTTATTAAAATATTTTTGGGATTTACAAGTAGAAAAATATTTGTTTGGGCTTTTTGTTGATTTATTTTGTTTTTAGGGCTTTAATTAGCATTTAAAAATTAAATATTAATTAATTTAAAAAGTTTCAAAAAGTTTTGATCATTTATAAACCTTGGTTATATTTTTAGAAATTTTTTGGGAATTTTGAGAGCAAGTTTTTATTTTGTCACTTTTTACGATTTTTATGTTTTACGTCTTAGCTTAATTTTATCGTATCCGTCATTTTCTTTTCTTCCCTTTTTCTTTCTAATCAATATTAATCCAAAACTTACAAGTTTATCACACATATTAGCCTCCTTAGGAAACGAACTTATTTTGGGTCATAAGTGTTTTGATTTTCATTAATCGAATCATTTAGTGCTTACCGCTTTTATACTTGCTTTGTTTCTCCTAAAATAAAGTGAAGTGTAAATTTACCACAATCACTTAGCTTATTTTATATGTTCTTATCATATTTTACTGTTTAAGTGTTATCTTGTATTTATTCATGTTTTACATGTATTCTGATTATGTATTTCATGTATTCTTGTATTATTGTACTTGTAGTGTCATAATAAGTAACTTTCTAAAAATAGCAGTTTTCCAAAAATAGAAAGTTTCCAAAAATAGAAAGTTTCCAAAAATTGTAAGTTCCCAAAAATATAAAGTTTCTAAAAATAGTAAGTTTCCTAAAATAGTAAGTTTCCTGAAATAGAAAGTTTCCATAAATAGAAATAAGCTAAAATATTAAGTCTAAAAATATAAGCTAGTGCTTATTAGTCATAAGTTATAAGCCATGATAATTTATTAGCAAAGTCTATTAAATTGAATACTAAGGATAAAGTGATTATTAATTAATAATGAAAATGCATGGTTTATTAATTAATAAATGTCATGGTTAATTAAATAAAACTTTACCTTATATCAATTAATTAAATTAAGCATGATTTTTAATTTAATTAAGTCAAATAAAATACTTAGGTTATAACATGATAATTATGTAATTTAAAAGAACCCAAGTCATGATTTTAATTAATTAATAGTGCATGTAAATTAATTTAATTAATTAATTAAATATAAGCTAACAAAATGTACCCGAGCCTTAAAGACACAAACCAAACCGTGCACCAAACACCACCCCAGCCGGCGGCCAGCAGCCTAAGATGTTGCCGAGTTGCCACTGATTGGCTAGGGGTTCCCACTGGCTAGCCAAGGGTTCCCCCTGCCATGACCAAACCTCCCACCGAGAGCCCATGGCTCTCAGTTCCCACTAACTACACAAGGTCCCCCCCTGTTAGGGCCTTGTTGCTTGCGGCTGATAGAACCCAAACACCACCACCCCACAGTAGGTCGCGGCTGGTGGCCAGAAGGTAACACAAAGACCATGGGGGTCTCGGTTTGTGTGCAGCCGAACCAAACAACAAACCAACGCACCCTTTCTTGTTTTTGGTCATTTACCCCATGTTTTCATAGTTTAATTAAATGGGTTCTTGAATTAAATGAAATAATTAAAAAGATTAAGGATTCGATAATTACCAATGTGAGAAGATTAATGTTTTAGACATGAACATGAACCCGTACCAAATCCAAAATCAACCAAGCTTTTCTCCCCTTCTCTTTTGTTAAAACCGGCGGCTACAACAACAATGGTGGCTAGGGTTTCTTGTTTTCTTGAAAAATGTGGAATATGAAATGTGTGGTTCACTTTTCCCTAACAAGTAATTTTGTATATGGGTCGGGCTTAAAGCCCTTCTATTCCTTGTCTTATTTTCACACGCCAGCCCAACAACACACACATATAATTTTTTCAACTTTCGTGTGTTAATATTTATCGTACGTGTTCGTGTTTTAAATGTCGTGTTTTATTTATTGGATTGTTTAAATATTATACGTAATTACTTATCGTGTATTAATAATATACAAATCACTTGTTTTAAATGTTTGTGACACGTGTCGTATATCATTAATGCAAAGTTTTAATTTAGTCTGGTTTTCATGTATTACGGTTCTTGGGTATTTTATGCAAGTTTTACAACTCTTCTCCTCTAATAAGAATAATTTGTCCTCGAATTAGAGACGTGATATAGCTGGAAGGGACCTGGACGTGACGTGACTGAAAGGTACTTGGAACGTGACGTGACTGAAGGAACCTATCTGAATTATGGAAGGAAAAGGATGAGAACTCCGGATGGACTCCTCCGTTTCTAAGTGGCTTCCCGCTCGGAACGGTCCTTTTAACAGATCTTGACACGAATGAAAATCTTGGTTTTCATGACCCTGACTTGACGATACAGAAATTTTATGGTTTATCATCGTAAGATGTATGCTCACGAATCTGATCGAGTGGATAAGAAATACGTGCAAAGATAACGAAACGTTACGATGCGACATAATCTGGAATAACTGACGTTAGTAACGTCTGCGCAACGATGCTCGAGACATACTAAAATGTAGTACGTGAACAGTTGTGAACGTGGTACGTGAAAAATTGTGAACGTGGTACGTGGAGATGTGGTGAAAGAAATATGGGGAACATATGGTGAACGATGATACGCGCAACATATCGTGAACGTGATATAAGAAACGTAGGGTGGGCATGACATGTGAAACATATCGTGAACGTGTGATAACTGAGGGGGTAACGCCAAACGATACAAGATGAGAACTGAAATGTGACGTGAGACGTCTGTCTGAGGATGGAAAGTTTATTAAACTTTAGTCTTGTCTCCCAAGCTTTCTACAAATCTTTCCAGAATGAAATGTGAAACGTAAATTGTAAGATAGAATACGATCATGAATGTGAACAATCTCATGATCTTGAATGCGAAAAGCAAATCATAAAATTGAACAAGGACGCGAACGTAATAATAAACACGAGCTGAAAATCGTACGATCTTTGGCTGGAAATGTCTGATAGTCTGCTACTGTGAAATCCTTACAGATGGAAGTAATATGCAGACTTGGTCAAACGGTGGAAAACAACCCAGATTGTATCATGCTTCTTCGGAGCCTGCGGTAGTCCGATGACAAAATCCATGGAGATCTTGTCCCTTCTTTGTTCACAATTTCTAATGGTGAAAATAACTCCTAGCCTATTGGTGTTCTATTTTAACTTGCTGGTATGTCAGGTACTTAGATATGAACTTTATTGCATCTTATTTTCATAGGAACTGGATACATAGTAGTTTGGAGACTATGAGTCTCTAAAATTAGACTTCTGGTAGCGTAAGATCGTCTAGAACATATAATTTAGTGTATGATTTTCTCCTTTACGCGTAAGTTGAGTCATGGTAAGTTTATCCATGATAAACATTGTGATTCAGCATGTCACTGTAATCAACCAAAAATTTGTATTAGAAAAATTTCAGGGTGAAATTTCTTCTGTCGTAGAATTTGTAACATAGTACGAATATGGTCTTCGTGCCCTTTTCTAGACTCAGAGAAGATTAGGTTGTCATCGATGAAATACTAACGAATTTGTTTATGAGTTCATGAAAACTCAATTTATTAATTCCATAATGCTGCTGGAGCATTCATAAGACTAAAAAAATCATGACTTAAGCATGACCAATTCGTGTGCGAATAGCAGTCATAGATATGTCTTGCTCTTTTACTCGTTACTGTTGTCAGCATGATCGTAAATCGATCCTAGAAAAGTTCTTGACCCCCTGTAGTCGATCGAACACGTCGTCAATACGTGGAGGGGAAATAACGGTCATGAATGGTAATTTTTTTAAATTGACGGTACTCGACACATAATCTCATGTTACCGTCCTTACCCTTAATAAACAGAACTGGTGCATACCATGGTGATGCACCTGGTGAATGAACTTTGTTCAAGCATCCTTGTAGCTGATCCTTCAACTCTTTTAGCTCAAGGAAGCCATGCAATGAAGAGCCTTGGAAACTGGATATGCTTCCTAACATGCTCGATGTTAAGTTCCACCTTATGGATAGAAAGTATCCTCGGAGGTCTTTCTTGGATATATCAGTAAAATCTGAAATGATCGGTTGATTATGAATGAAAGGAACTTTAGAAGTTGTGTCATAACTGATAGCTGGAAAATCTTAGCAGCCATGGGATAACAAACACGTGCTTGTAAAGCATAAATGATATTTGTACACGTTTTCCTGATGGAAAACCATGTTGAATGCATTCAGGAGCCTGAACATCATTGTACATAAACTGATATGAAAGGTGACCAATCGTAGCGTGGTGGGCTATTCATAGTCTATAATCAGAATCATATCTTACTCGCATCTGTCCGAGGTAACTGCGTTAGCATATTGGATCTTATAATTAGACTGAAGGAAAACCGTCGTGTACATGGGTGATATGAATAGCGTCCTATATGGTCATGGATATATGAAATATGTGATCGGGAAATGAAAGTGCCATGTCAATACGTGAAGTAGACGTGGTAGATTTCACTGAATGTGTTTCGCTTGTCTCACACAGAACGAACACTGCGTGTCCAAACATGGACAATACACCGGTGATGGTACTAAGGTTCTTATGGCCTGATTCATACATGACACAACATAATGGGTATACCCCTTAGAGGGTACCCTGAATTTCTTAGGGCTGGTTTCAAAATATGTACATGAGTCATGTGTCCTGACTCGTGTCTTGGGAAAATATCCGTATGACATGTGTCTTGACTGACGTCTTGAGATATGTCTTCAGGAAATATATACGTGAAACACGTGTCTTGAATGATGTCTTGACATGTGTCTCGAGATGTGAAACAAATAAAATTAAAAATCTTAGGTTATCATGCCAGAATTTGCGGATCAGTAGGACTGCTGACCCTTGTATTTCTGATCATGTCCGTTACTAGAGCTTCTGTCGTTATTGCAAGAGTATTTGTTGTCATGGTAGTTGTCACTACCTCCTTGGTTGTCAGTTCCATGACGGTCATTATCATGACTGTGATTCATGTAACTATTCAGTTGAGTGGCCGACTGGTACCAGTTCCTACTCATATGCTGGAAAGACAATTTAATGACACGTGACATATGGCTGAGAATATAATGATATAGAATGAAATGGTAACGTCTGGCAGATGAAGTATAATTCTAGTCTGGTTGCTCTGATCTATAGCCTTCGTCTTTATTCCTAGAATCTCCATGCTGCGAGCCGCATCATCTCTTGAACAACATTGGTAAGTGGAAAAAACATGTGAGAAAGTAGAGAATCGATTGGTACTACACATGGAGTTCGGTGACTAGAATACATCTGGAATGTGTTACACGAAGTGCACATGTGGTTCGGTACGTGGAGTACTCATGAGATTCACATGAGATGATCGTTACAGTGTCAACCATCTGATATGATCGAAGGTAAAAAGATTAAATGGTTAAAAGCAAACTGGACAAGACAACATAATAATCTAGCAAATTTAGCATAGACATAATTCCAGTTGTGTAAGAAGCACAAAAGCATGATTAAACGGAATCGAATGATGGCCAACATGAAAACATGATTAATGAAGACCACCCATGACTATCATGAAAGCATGATTAAATACAATCCATCAATGTCTAGCATGATAGCAAAATCAACGCGAAGAAACATGAAACAAAGTTAACATAAAGGGGCATGAAGATATAATCAGCATGAAACGAAGTTAACCATTATAGTATGACAACATAATCGACATATAGATACGTAACAATTTATAAGGAAACATGAAAGAGTTATGACTGCAATGAACTAAATTTTGAAAATCGATAGTGTGGACGACTATGAGTCGGTTCACAATGCATGATTGACATGAGAAAGGGTGAACGCCTATGGTTCGGTTCACAAACCAAATTGACATGGGCAAGGTGAACGCCTATGGGTCGGTTCACAAAGCAAAATTGACATGGGCAAGGGTGAACGTCTACCGTTCGGTTCACAAAGCAAAATTGACATGGGCAAGGGTGAACGCCTATTGGTCAGTTCACAAAGCAAATTTGACATGGGCAAGGGTGAACTCCTATGGGTCGGTTCACAAAACAAAAATTCGAATGAAAAGCACATGCAACTAAATATGGCTAGTCCTGTACCAACCATTACTTAGTCAAAATACCTGCAACAATGATACATGAAAATAAATAGTTGAAAATCAACACTCCAAAAACTTAACAGAAAACATGTGACTAAGTATGAACTACTGTTGTTCAATCCATACTAGTCAAAATTCACAAGGACACCATGCATAAAACAACGACATGTAACTAAGTATGAATTGACTATTGATCAATCCATCTTAGAAAAACAAAATTTCGAGAGATAACATCATGGTTAAGAACAAACAAGATTCTGAAAATATCAATGCGTGGAATATCAGACGTCGGCTTGGGAAGATCCTGGTGACTACCCACTAGTCACATGTCAAGTTTTAGAGCCTACAGGTCAAAACCAGGCTCTGATACCATAATTGTAACACCTCACTTTGATAAGTGGACCGTTACATGTATTTATGGCGTGTCGTCAAAGCATGCAAGGTAATATGTACTAAAACATACATGACCAAAAGGAATAACTGAAATCAAACATCGATTCCTAAACATAAGCCCAAAACATAAATAAACTAAATGAAATGAGGAGGACAAAACAAGTGTCCAAACAAGCATAAGTATAGGAGGGAAAAAGGAAAAGAACTCTAAGGAAGCTTCCTGTTGAATCCATTATTCACGGATCGATTAAGCTTACTAGGATATGAATCATGTTCACATGATATGAATCATAGCGAAACTAGAACATAATACATAAATAAGGTGGTTAAACAACAAACAATTCTCTCCATCGTTTACTTTATTCCAAACGATTACTTGCACTAAACGATTACAAGTAATCTCTTGGCGTGTATAGATTTAATCCCACGCCTAGAACACGAAGACACTTTAGGTTTACTTTGTGAATAATTGAATGAATAAACATATGGAGGGTGTGTGTTTATATACTACACATAACCCTCTTCACAAAAAATCTAATTGTTCTAGAAGTCCTTCCATCGTTTTCACTTTAGTCCTCCATTTGTGTAGAAGGTCTCCATATTCTTGTACTTTTTTATTTTTGCATATAAGTCCTTCTTGTTTCATTATTCTTGTTTTGTCTCATCAAATTAATTCCCAACAATCTGCCTCTATTTGATGATGACAAAAACAATCTTCAAATCTTGATCTTTCACGAATGAAACAAGCTTCCCCTTAAAGTAAGATTTCTTGTAAAACATTCACCACATAAACATAAGTTGTATACCTTGATCTTTGAATCTTTGATATGAGCTTAAATACTCATATCATTTGTAGCTTAAAACAATGAAATTATGCATGAAATGGATCAAAAATGCCTTGTATATGTGTATTTCTTGTTTCATGTGTGTAGGTACCCAAGTTCGCGAAAACCGGCAATTATCGACACGAGTTTGAAGAAAAAGATCAATGAAGCCAAAATCGAGCTCGATTAAAGAGGATTTTATCAATTGTCAAATTTATGGGCCAAGTGGGTCCCACATGAGCTTATTGGGCCTGAAAAGCCCAATATAGGATGAACATTTAATACCTTTGGAGCCCAAACCAATAATGGCCCAAAATGGGAGTATTAGTATACGGATTGGAAGCTTGGGCTGAAAGCCCAATTCAATTTTGAATGAAATGAAACGAAGGGAGATGAAATGGGCCTTTAGGGTTGTGTATAAACACGTCATGCCTTCACAAGTTAAAGCAACATTTTTTACGTTTCTTTTTTGTCAAACACTCCTATTTATAATAAATAAAAACCGAATCCTCACCCACTACTATCATTTACTTTTCACATGTTTTCACACACATAAAAAAACCCACGTTATTCCCTATGTTACCTTCTTCCCCATTCCTAAAAACCTACAAACAATCACTATTCACAAAAAAAACCCTAGATGGGTAAAAATCAATTACTTTTGGGGCTTTTGCTATACACGGTTAATTCATACTAAGGGGAATAAAACCCCCAATCTTTAAGGAAGAGAAGATGAGGAAAAGCTTGGCTACGTGGCAATAAATCATTGGCTTTAACAGCTCACTCCTCCTATCCCACCAATTAGAGGGCTCAAAACTAACACAACTAGCACATACGGATGCTACGTTGGCAATCCGTGTGCTAGTAGTGTTATATCCACCATCCGATCAAGACCTCACAAGAGAGAGAAAGAAGAATAAAGATCTAAAGGCCGAAAATCAAAGGGAATATGCTCCAAGAGATGCGAATATCCTCCTCAGCAAGCCTTAGGGGTGGCTATAAAAACCCCCAATTTTATTGTAATTTTTCATCCTTTTCTTTTCTTTAAAATTATTCTATTAAAATAGTGGTAGGATTAAATCTTGTATTTTCTTTTAATCTTGTAATATCTCTTGAAGTTTAATTAAAGATCAAAAGTTTTATTGATTTTTCGTGTCTACTTTTTATTGTTCGAAGTGTTATACGAGTTAATCTTTATTATTATTTTACAAAATAATGTTTGAGATGTTAGATTTAAACTAATTAATAGTTTAGATTTAACATTAGAAGAAAGATTGGATAAAATACTTTCCCTACTGGAAAGTATTCACAAACAGTGGTTCCTGGTTCGATTTAATTTTTGGAGGTTCGAATGGTGATGGTCATGGTGGTTGATGATTGTTTCGGGTTCATTAGGTTGCTCAGCGCAAACCTACTTCCCAATGGGTTCATCAAAAGGTTCTAATCCTTTTAATTTTTATGATATTTAAAAGTTTAATTTGTTTGAATAATTTGAGTGGAAACCTGTGTGATGATGCTAGTTGTATACGTTAGGTTTAATCAGCTTGTATGTTTAGCATGAATATTGTTACTGTGTTTGGGGTTAACTGTTTAGAACTTGGTAGCTATATTTTCTAGTTTAATCTGTATTTATGAATTAGCATTCTGATGAAACTGGATTAGATAACATGTTAGTATTTAGTCAGTAATTGGTAATAGGGTTTTTGTATCTGCTTATTTGGGAACTACTTGGATTGTGAATCTGGGAAAGCTATTTCCGAATAATGTTGGCCTGCTGAGAAATTTTAATTTGATTTGCTGAATAATGGGTTTTAGTCTATATATAATGTTGTGTGTTTAGTCTCATATGATTTGCTGAGTAATTGGATAAATCAGTTTTTATTTAACTTTTAGGATTAAGCATTTTAGCAGCTCTCATTAAATTTGATTTACTGATATAAACTTTGGTAGCTAAATATTGCTTTTTAGTCATGTTGTTTTGAGGAAATTGGTTAATTTAACATTACTGATTTGATCTTTTGATTGTTTAAATTCGTTGAGTAGCCTAACTGAATTGTGAAATGATATTAGCTTGAATCTGAATGGCTGATTTTACATGATTATATGTTTGAGTAATTGTGCTTTGTTATTGTCTTAGTTTACAGCTTATCAGAGTTACTAATCTGTTAAGTTCAAAAGTTGTGTCCTCACAGCTTAAAGCATAATAAGCTTCCAAAGTCTCTCCTGAGATTATTTATCTTAATTGTCCAAAAAAAGAATTTAATCCAAAAAATATGTCTGCTTCAGGGTTCGAACCTGTGACATCCTGGTCACAGGTGTAGTGTGTTAGCCAACTGTGCTAAGCACTCTTTTGATTTTAGAGTCTTAAATTTCATTAATATAGTATTTTTCAATCTGGCAGTTTTTGTTTATTCGTAAGGTTGAATTAAAGTTACGTTTTTTTATAAACTTTTGATTAATGTTTGTATTAAATAAAATCTTAGTTTAAATACAATAAATAATAAATATAATATAATAAATAAAAAAAATAAAAAATGTGTTTTTATTAAAAAAAGTTTAATTAGATTTTTAAAATAGTTCAAAAGTTATTTTAATTAAATAGTTTAATTTTTTATAGATAATTAAATTAGTTTAATTTTTAAATAGTTTTATATTTTTAAGTAATTAATTGTGTTTTTAGATTTAAAAAAGCGGGATTTACGATTCATGCACTTTAGGATAAGTTTTAATAGCTTAAAATTGGTAGATTTTAATTGTAGTTTAAAAACCGAAAACCAATTCGATTCAATTGTCCAAATCAAAGCAAAACGTCTCAAATTCATAAGATCTTCGTGTACAACGAACTTGATTCACTCACGTGTTTAATTGAATTTGTCATTGGTAATATTAGTCTATTACTTTTTCCTAAAGGTAATTTTCTAATTTACCCTATAACGTAATCTCAAATTATCACTATACATATCTCCGCACATCAAAAATTTTGGCGCCGCTGCCGGGGATCTTGTGTACGATTCGCTTTTGTGGAGATTTGTTGATCGTTGATTTGAAGACCCTTTCCGTCCTCGGAAAGTTTTGTTATTTTTCTATTATATAGTATGTATCGTTTTTCTCGTTTTTTGTGAATAATATATTGTATTACGTAGCACAATAAATTTACATACTTTTCAAATAAGGCCTTAGTTGGGATTTCATCACCTAGCTATTGTATTTGAATCCAAAACAAAAATAAAAGGAAAAATAGATAAATACTAATAAGAAGTTTGAACTCGATTTATACAAACTATAAGGTGGGTATAAGGCGACGTGCTATAAAAGGCCGTCTAAGGAAAAAAGGTTTTTAAGTGCTATGTGCCACCTCGTTTCCCCGCTTGCTTGTGCGTATATTAAAGGGGACAACCTATTATTGGTTTGCCAACTCAAGTAGTAATAAATCTTATTTTTGTTGTTTACTTATTGAACCTCGAGACGTTTAGGTTTTCACCTATCGTTTCAAAGTCGACCGAGGGTAATTTAGTTCCATAGTAGTTATCCTTATTCCTTGTTTTTTTTATCGATCATTATTGATTGAGCAATACCAAAAAAATACCAAAAAAAATCTTCTTCTTGTCTAATTTCTTTTCTTCAATCCTCTAAATTCTCGTCTTTGTAGTGTATGCAATTACGTTCTTCTCGTCTTGTGATTGATTTTAATAGGCTTAAAAATATTCATCGTAGAAATAGAAATCGTCAACAACGAATAGTGGAACCCGAGCTTCCACCTATTGTTGTAGAGATGGCCAATAACCGAACAATGGAGGAATTGCTCCGTGCACCCACCGAAGGGTATGGGGAAGCAATCGTTGTGCCAGCTATTTTGGCGGATCATTTTGAGATTAAGACGGGTCTTTTATCGCTCATTCGTGCCGACCAATTTCGTGGCAATGAGACCGATAGCCCGCATTCTCACATTCGGAATTTTAATCGAATTACCTCGACTCTCAAGTTTAGAGATGTGCCGAATGACGTGATTAAGCTCATGCTTTTTCGTACTCGCTCGAGGGTAATGCTAAGCTTTGGTATGAGAAAGAACCACCGGGTTCGATCTTAACATGGGATGATTTAGTGTCTAAGTTTATGAATTATTTCTTTCCACCATCTAAGACAACACACTTTAAGAACGAGATCACTAGATTTGAACAAAAAGTGCATGAATCGTTTGGGGTAGCTTGGGAAAGATTTAAAGATTTGTTGAGACAATGTCCACACCACGGTTTCTCGGAATTGCATCAAATTAATACTTTTTATAATGGGCTTAATATGATTGAACAAGATTCTTTAAATGCCGCCGCGGGTGGTAATCTTTTAAGAACAACTCCGAGAGACGTGTGGAGAATAATTGAGGATAAGTCTAGAGCACAATATTCACGAAACACACCGGTTGTTTCCAATGTGAATCCCGAGATTGCTAGATTGGACTCTAAGATTGATAGTGGATTTGCGACTTTGTTGAGTGAGATTAGGAAGAATCCTCATGGATCGATTAATATGGTTGAGAATGTTTGTGTATCATGTGGTGGAGCACATCCTAATTATTCTTGTTTAAACACGGGGTTTGATCAAGCTAGTGCTTTTGCCGCGACGGGAACTTATGGCTCCAACGGTCAAGTTCCTCGTCAAAATCATGTTGCTCCACCGGGTTTTCCACCGGTTCAAAATAGGTACAACAATGGAAATAATGGGAATAATTTTAACCGTGGTAACCAAGGGAATTATAATCAAGGAAATGGATTTAATGCTAATCAAAACAATCAAGGTTTTCAAGGGAATAATCAAAATGATTTGTCAAGCTACATTAAAACGAATGAGGCAAATTTGAAAGCTTTTCAAAATAATCTTCAAGGACAAATGGCAACTTTGAAAAATGAGTTTCAAAATACGCTAAAGGGGCAAAATAACAAGATTGATCTTAATCAACAAAGAATGGAACAAAGATTTGAGCAAATGTTCGAGCAAGGTCAAAATAGTATGCAACAAAATTTGGAACAAGGTCAAAATAAATTGCTTTCGATGTTTGAGGGATTTATGTCTAAACCGTCATCTTCTTCGAGTTGCTTACCTAGTAATACCATACCTAACCCGAGGGGAGAGCTTAAGGCTATCACCGCTTATGATAATTTAGAAAGAAAGCTTGAGCTTTATGTGCCACCTAAAGAAACCTTTTGGAATGTCACCAAGGCTACTTTAAATGTGATTAGTACCTCGGATTTTCTTGATTTATTTCCTAAGAAATATAATGATCCGGGTCAATTCTTGATACCTTGTGTTTTCGATGAGCTTGGGGAATAAAAAGCTCTAGCCGATCTCGGAGCTAGTATTAACGTTATGCCCCTAGCCATTTGGAAAACTCTTGACTATTTGCGACTTATGCCCACTCGAATGATCATTGAGCTTGCTAATGGTACCACCACTCGACCGGTTGGTATAGCGGAAAATGTCATTGTTAAAGTGGGGGAGTTCGTTTACCTAGCCGATTTTGCTATCATTGATTATGAGCCGAATCCTCGTGCGCCTATAATTTTAGGACGACCATTTTTGTGTACGGCCAATGTTTTAGTTGATATGAAAGAAGGGGAGCTTAAATTGTTTCATGGTAATAAACATATAATTTTCAAACCGGAAAAAATTCCTAGATTGGTTCCTAAGAAATTGGAAAATGTGGAAATTGATAGACCTAATTTTGTTGAATCATGTTGTAATGTTACCTCATCTACACTCACTCTACACGAGGATGAAAGTTCTAAGATCGAAAAACAAATTGATGAATACCTTAGTGCACCATTTGATGCTAGTGAGTTTGATAGTAAGAATTTTGATCCCGAGAGTGATATTGCTTTAATTGAACAATCTTTGAGGATGGACTCATTTTCACTCTCTTCTAAGGATCATGTTGAAGTTCCTAAGGCACAATCTTCCATTGAAGAGCCTTTGATTCCTAGCTTCACACCGAGTGAGGTTAGTGATTATTCATTCGATAAGTTCGCCGATGAACTTGTTGATCCACTTCCACGGGGAAGTGAAGACGTTTCTGATCTCGAGATCGAACGTGATTCTCGTGTTTTACCTACCATTCTCGAGGAATTCGCCGATGAATTGCCTTCAAATGAGAATGATGATCTAGTATCCGAGTGTGACACACTCGATACTTTGTCGGATATTTCTTGTGATGACAAGATTGATGACACTTTTGTGACTTACTCAAATCCTCTATTTGAAGTTTCATTGAACAATAATCCATTGTTTCAAGAGGATTTTCAGAGCATCACACCTCCTATATCTCACAACCTTTGTGATGATGATCTTTTCATTAGGGAGTTTGATAAGTTACTTTCCATATACATTCCTTCGGAATTTGAGGATGAGTCTAATGACGGTGATGAAGACTCTTGGTTTGATCACCCGATTTATGATGATGACAATGTTGACCCGGAGGGAGAAATTACTTTTGCTCCTATTATTCTTCCCACTCGCTTTGATCTTAATGTACGGGTTTTTCATGCGACTCGTTTTGAGTACCATGACCCCTTTGTTCACATTCCTAAGAGTGATAAGGTCAACAAAGTCATGCAAGCTGAAACCACTATGGTTGAGACTTTTGTACCACCTTTACCATGTGCTTCATATGACTTAGGATTAGCATGGGGGGACGAAACCTTGTTGTCTATTCCTTTCTCCACCGAGGACGAGGTATTCGATCCCAGAATCGTTTATTTAGGGAAATCTCGGCCTTTCACCGATGAAATAATTGAGAGACTTTTTAATCATCTTGGTGCGAGTTTATCTCGGGGAGCATGCTATATCCATCCCATTAGTTGTGACTACCATCTCTTGTTAGAGATTTGTGTTAGAGTTTTATCCTTTCGTTTGTCATCCGACAACGAGGATGTAATCTTTGACCCTGGCATCGTGCTTTATCATGGATTCTATTCCAATATGCCGGTTTTCACCACTTTCCCTAATGACCAATGAATGCGGGGATCGAGTCGAGCTCATGACTCGGTTAACAAAAACGAGGTGCCTTGTGGGGGAGTCCCATACATTCTATCTTCTTTCTATTTTCTAACAACTAATAAGGCTTGATCTTTCAAGCTCGTGCTCGTGTTTTTGTTGTGTTGTGATCTTTGGTATGACCCTAACATTTGAAGACTCTCGTGTTCGGTTTTTGCCGGTCCACTTGATCTTCTATTCTTTGAATGCCAAAAAGGGGCACACTTTCTATTCCTTGATTTTTATCGTCTAACGTTTTATCTTGAGGCATAATTAATAAACGGCTTATAGATGTGCGTGCTCTTTCCATGATAGGATTTTGCATTAGACTCTTCGTGTTTTAGCAAGGGGGTGTTACTCTTGAGCTAAGAAACATTGAGGACAATGTTTGGTTTTAGCATGGGGGAGTCAATCGATATAATCGCTTGCTATTGCTTTTGTCGTGTCTAAACGTGTTGTTTTTTTCATTTTTCAATAAAATTTTAAATTTTTAGTGTTATTTTTAAATTTTAATAAGTAAAATAAGTGCTTTTGACACGAATGTAGGCTTTCCGTTGGTGAAAATAAGAATAGTTTTTGACTCGACTTGGTTTTTAACCTTAGCTTTTCCTTAACGTATTTGAATTAAGTTTTGCTAGGCTATTATATAGGGAGCTTTAAAACGCGAAAGACTTAATTCATACGAGTTAAGAACAAGAACTTTTCGCAAGCTCCTATAATTGATCCTAGAAAGTCGTCTATCAAGGGAACTTTAAAACGCAAATTCTAAAACTTGAAAAGTATAAGAAGATGCAAGATCCTATAGATGACTTGAAAACCCAAAACTTTGATTTAATAGGCTAAGTATCCATTGAGTTCACATTCTTGAAATTTTACAATATGGGGAACAAGAGATGATAGAGCCAATTATAAGTTTGGTATTCTTTCAGGAATTTATGTGAGTTAATTATAAGCCTATTCTCCCATCGCTTGTTAATAAATTTAATTGCAATAAATAAGGTTGAACGATTTGAAAAGTTACTTAGCTTCTAGCCCAAGATTGTTTAAAAGTTGCTCGGTATGGATTAGAGTTCATAGCCAAGGCATAACTTATTGAAGCGGGATGCGAAGATTGGCGAGTCCAAAAAGGTCCTAACAAGACATGAGGGCTATGTTTTATTGCTAAAGATCTCAAGTGATGTGAAGACTCATTTATCAAAAATCAATATGAAGGATCGAGACACACGACGAAAAGCAAAATACTCCCTAAAAGTCATGAAGAAGTCTATCCAAAAAGACCATAATAAGGTATGAGGATAAATGAAGCCAAGTCCAAAAAGGAGGCGGATCGTTGTATATCAAAATCTCAAATAAAGATTGGAGAAAAATGAAGAAGTCGTGGTCCAAGTATGAATCTCTCAAAACTTCAAGTGAAGAAATTCCTATATGAAGAGAAGACCATTATTTCATGAAAGTCTCTCAAGGTTTGAAGTATAAAGTCGCTGCCAAATATCGGTCCGAGAAAGGTCTCAAATCGCGAAGCAAGTTATGCCAAGATATGAACTTTATGAGGTCCCGAGAAGCAGTTTTAAAAGATTTTGTCCTTTAGCTAACTATTGATTAAATCGTTCACTTTATTTTCGGCCTAATAAATTATAGAAATAAATCAACAGTGCATCCTCGTGATCATTCAAGACAACAATAAAATATAAGAGATACACCTAGGAATAAGGGAGTCTAAGTGAATAATTGGCCCACATGAGTTCGTGTTAGTTTGCTAACTTATAATAACAATGATCTTGTTTTTTCACTTGGCATGGAAAAGTGAAAAGTCGAGGACGATAAATCTATTTGAGTTTTATGATCTTTAAAGTTATTTTTCAATAATGAAAGCAATACATTATGTCTTTAAAATGTCATAAGTTGAACAATGGTGTAGGTATAGTTTTATTTTATCATTGCGTGAGGACACGGCAATTCCTTAGCATGGGGGAATTTGATATGAGCTTAAATACTCATATCATTTGTAGCTTAAAACAATGAAATTATGCATGAAATGAATCAAAAATGCCTTGTATATGTGTATTTCTTGTTTCATGTGTGTAGGTACCCAATTTCGCGAAAACCGGCAATTATCGACATGAGTTTGAAGAAAAAGATCAATGAAGCCAAAATCGAGCTCGATTAAAGAGGATTTTATCAATTGTCAAATTTATGGGCCAAGTGGGTCCCACATGAGCTTATTGGGCCTGAAAAGCCCAATATAGGATGAACATTTAATACCTTTGGAGCCCAAACCAATAATGGCCCAAAATGGGAGTATTAGTATACGGATTGGAAGCTTGGGCTGAAAGCCCAATTCAATTTTGAATGAAATGAAACGAAGGGAGATGAAATGGGCCTTTAGGGTTGTGTATAAACACGTCATGCCTTCACTAGTTAAAGCAACATTTTTTACGTTTCTTTTTTGTCAAACACTCCTATTTACAATAAATAAAAACCGAATCCTCACCCACTACTATCATTTACTTTTCACATGTTTTCACACACATAAAAAAACCCACGTTATTCCCTATGTTACCTTCTTCCCCATTCCTAAAAACCTGCAAACAATCACTATTCACAAAAAAAAACCCTAGATGGGTAAAAATCAATTACTTTTGGGGCTTTTGCTATACACGGTTAATTCATACTAAGGGGAATAAAACCCCCAATCTTTAAGGAAGAGAAGATGAGGAAAAGCTTGGCTACGTGGCAATAAATCATTGGCTTTAACAGCTCACTCCTCCTATCCCACCAATTAGAGGGCTCAAAACTAACACAACTAGCACACACGGATGCCACGTTGGCAATCCGTGTGCTAGTAGTGTTATATCCACCATCCGATCAAGACCTTACAGGAGAGAGAAAGAAGAATAAAGATCTAAAGGCCGAAAATCAAAGGGAATATGCTCCAAGAGATGCGAATATCCTCCTCAGCAAGCCTTAAGGGTGGCTATAAAAACCCCCAATTTTATTGTAATTTTTCATCATTTTCTTTTCTTTAAAATTATTCTGTTCAAATAGTGGTAGGATTAAATCTTGTATTTTCTTTTAATCTTGTAATATCTCTTGAAGTTTAATAAAAGATCAGAAGTTTTATTGATTTTTCGTGTCTACTTTTTATTGTTCGAAGTTTTATACGAGTTATGAGATGTTAGATTTAAACTAATTAATAGTTTAGATTTAACATTAGAAGAAAGATTGGATAAAATACTTTACCTACTGGAAAGTATTCACAAACAGTGGTTCCTGGTTCGATTTAATTTTTGGAGGTTCGAATGGTGATGGTCATGGTGGTTGATGATTGTTTCGGATTCATTAGGTTGCTCAGCGCAAACCTACTTCCCAATGGGTTCATCAAAAGGTTCTAATCCTTTTAATTTTTATGATATTTAAAAGTTTAATTTGTTTGAATAATTTGAGTGGAAACCTGTGTGATGATGCTAGTTGTATACGTTAGGTTTAATCAGCTTGTATGTTTAGCATGAATATTGTTACTGTGTTTGGGGTTAACTGTTTAGAACTTGGTAGCTATATTTTTCTAGTTTAATCTGTATTTAGGAATTAGCATTCTGATGAAACTGGATTAGATAACATGTTAGTATTTAGTAAGTAATTGGTAATAGGGTTTTTATATCTGCTTATTTGGGAACTACTTGGACTGTGAATCTGGGAAAGCTATTTCCGAATAATGTTGGCCTGCTGAGAAATTTTAATCTGATTTGCTGAATAATGGGTTTTAGTCTATATATAATGTTGTGTGTTTAGTCTCATATGATTTGCTGAGTAATTGGATAAATCAGTTTTTATTTAACTTTTAGGATTAAGCATTTTAGCAGCTCTCATTAAATTTGATTTACTGATATAAACTTTGGTAGCTAAATATTGCTTTTTAGTCATGTTGTTTTGAGGAAATTGGTTAATTTAACATTATTGATTTGATCTTTTGATTGTTTAAATTCGTTGAGTAGCCTAACTGAATTGTGAAATGATATTAGCTTGAATCTGAATGGCTGATTTTACATGATTATATGTTTGAGGAATTGTGCTTTGTTATTGTCTTAGTTTTCAGCTTATCAGAGGTACTAATCTGTTAAGTTCAAAAGCTGTGTCCTCACAGCTTAAAGCATAATAAGCTTCCAAAGTCTCTCCTGAGATTATTTATCTTAATTGTCTAAAAAAAAGAATTTAATCCAAAAAATATGTCTGCTTCAGGGTTCGAACCTGTTTCCTCCTGGTCACAGGTGTAGTGTATTAGCCAACTGTGCTAAGCACTCTTTTGATTTTAGAGTCTTAAATTTCATTAATATAGTATTTTTCAATCTGGCAGTTTTTGTTTATTAGTAAGGTTGAATTAAAGTTACGTTTTTTTTATAAACTTTTGATTAATGTTTGTATTAAATAAAATCTTTGTTTAAATACAATAAATAATAAATATAATATAATAATTAAAAAAATAAAAAATGTGTTTTTATTTAAAAAAAAGTTTAATTAGAATTTTAAAATAGTTCAAAAGTTATTTTAATTAAATAGTTTAATTTTTTATAGATAATTAAATTAGTTTAATTTTTAAATAGTTTTATATTTTTAAGTAATTAATTGTGTTTTTAGATTTAAATAAGCGGGATTTATGATTCATGCACTTTAGGATAAGTTTGAATAGCTTAAAATTGGTAGATTTTAATTGTAGTTTAAAAACCGAAAACCAATTCGATTCAATTGTCCAAATCAAAGCAAAACGTCTCAAATTCATAAGATCTTCGTGTACAACGAACTTGATTCACTCACGTGTTTAATTGAATTCGTCATTGGTAATATTAGTCTATTACTTTTTCCTAAAGGTAATTTTCTAATTTACCCTATAACGTAATCTCAAATTATCACTATACATATCTCCGCACATCAATCTTCTTCCCCTTTTTGTCTCATCCAATAGGGGTCTTCTAATGATAAACAACTAATAAACGCTCCGCATTAAGTGGTGCATGTAGATGAATCACGAACCATGTAGACTCTAATTGTAGATTACGAATGAAGAAAAACGAATATAACCTATTTGTTGAAGATGTGGAATCTCCCAAGCTTGTACCTTATATCTTGCACTATCCATGTAACGTCGAACTTATTGAAAACAGGAAACATATAAGCGGACCTCGATCTCTTGTCAAAATCCTCATCCTTTTGTGAGACACTGAGCACGATAATGTAACTCCTTCAAGTGATAGCAAGCTGACAATTGCTAGATTTGAAAAGTCTTCGTCACTAACCATTTAAGCACGAACAAGTTATCTTTAAATCGAATGTGGCTGGAAACGACTTTAAGATATGATAAGTCACAAACCTGCAAAAAACAACTCTAACACCAAATAAGCAATAATCAATCGTCTTCATCGAAACCTCTAATTTGCAATGAAAATCATCTAAGTACAATATCATCCTCTTCTTTTATGCAACTGCTGCCTCTGTCGGTGTTCTGCTTCTAATCCAAGTCGGTACGTAACCGCAAGGTTAGCCTTGTCACATAATCAAATAAAAACTTTATTGTATCAAACAAAATCTTAAAAAACAAGCCATAAAATTTTAACAGACAGTTCTGTCCGGGATCCTGAGTCATCCATTATATCTTCTGTATGTACTGTCCGAAATCGGACGATACTTGTCAGCGCTCATAACCCATATATCGGACAACACGCTGTCAGCGTGTGAATTATAACGTGTCAGCTCGATACTGTCAACGTGTGTTAGCGGCTTGGCTCAGCTGCTGACACCATCCGTGGCTCACTTTTCTTCTAGTTTTCGTCTTCTTTTTCTTTTCTTACAAGTATTACTCACTGTACCTTTTCTTTTCATGTAGTAAATCACGGGACCACAAAGCCATTGTTACATGTATATCTTGTGGTATCTTTTCCTTGTTTAATATATCACATGGCCTTACAACTTACTTTCATCTCTTCACGTTCTTTGAGACATACATATAGAAGTATGTACCATCACTTTTAAGCAACAATGTTTGGGCCACAGCAGTAGCTCTTGGACAGTTGTATACTCGTCTTTTCTTGATGTCCAAATACAAACAAACCTTTAACTTCCTTCGTTAGAAAACATCACATGCACACTTTTAACAACCTAATACCACGTGCACAGTACTCCTTGATCCAATTACTGCTCCAATAAACCAACGATCCATACAACTTTTCTCTTTTTCGTGTGAACACAAATACTGAAACAAAACTTCTTTATTGCCAATCGTATTTCCTTTTTTATTTAAAACCACAAACTGCTTTATCAATACCCATGTACCTGCAGCTTGTACACGATTTGGAACCATCTCATGACCTATTGTTGCTTTCTTATATGACCACATAAACAAAACAGCTCCAAAAATCTTTATGCATCGAAACCCTAACATAGGGTTGAAAATTAACCTTAGTTCGAATCTAGTACCATCATGCGTTATAACAACCACAAACCTCTTATTTTTATGCTTTTAAAGTCGATTTAGGGTTTTGGGGAAGAAACCCTAAATCTTATTTAATTAAAAAACAAAAACAGAAAATACAAAACCTTTCTCTGCAGTGAACTTCGACGAACTATAACTTCTTCTTGAGAGCTCAAATCGAAGATCGCTCTAGTGGGATCTAAGACACATATACTGAGAACATCCAGCCCAAATTTCAGCAAGATCCAACGTTTAACGAAGGATTTATCGATGTTTGAAAATCGCTGCTCAAGAAAAATTCGACCATAAACCCTAGACGGGTTTTTCATCTTAATCACCATTCTTCGAATCGAACACCTTGTTGATCCTAGAATCGAGAGCCACCCGCTCTGATACCAATTGTTGAAACCATAATTCACGATAGATTAAGCTTACTAGGATATGCATCATGTTCATATGATGTGAATCATAGCGGAACTAGAACATAATACATAAACAAGGTGTTTAAACAACAAACAATTCTCTCCAATGTTCACTTTATTCCAAACGATTACTTGCACTAAATGATTACAAGTAACCTCTAGGCGTGTATACAATTAATCCCATGCCTAGAACACGAAGACACTTTAGGTTTACATTGTAAATAATTAAATGAATAAACCTATGCAAGGTGTGTGTTTATATACTACACATAAGCCTCTTCACAAGAAATCTAATTATTCTAGAAGTCCTTCCATCTTTTTCACTTTGGTCCTCCTTTTTGTGTAGAAGGTCTTCATATTCTTGTACTTCTTGATTTTTGCATATAAGTCCTTCTTGTTTCATTATTCTTGTTTTGTCTCATCAAATTAATTCCCAACACTTCCATCCTATGCACGTCCTCCAAATGCTCAATTCCGTCCTTGGGTACCTGCCGTTTTGGGACATGGAAAGGAAATTAACGGCTGAGCAATACGCTCAATGAATAGATATATAACATGATATAAATGACTGAAACATAAGTAAAGACTGAAAAGCAGCAGAAAATATATAAGTCTTGGAAAACCTGGAACATGTTTATAAAACTGGTTTTATAGTTTGAAAAGCTTATGATTAACTTATGAAAACTGTATTTTAAACATAGCCAAGAGCCCATATAGGTCATGAGGTATCAACGTGCATGAATACTTAGAGGGGTGACCTCATCATGCATTTAGAGGGGTTGCCTCTAATTACACTGGTCTGAGTAAGAGGGATCAACTCCTTGTGAAGGATGCAAAGCACACACCACATTCACCATGAAAATCCTGATTAAAAACATGTAACTAGGATGCACCCATACGCCCCACATGATAATATAAATAAATGGCCAAACTGAAAGGGACGCCACAAGAAATCACTCTGTCGTGGGGAAGTCATAACACTGGTGCCTCCAGTGTTATGGTTATGGTACCTCCATAACTAGATGAACTGACATGCATGTATATAGCTCAGGCAATTAAAATATAACGTATGCATTCAAAACATATAAAACAACTGGGGAATACAAATGACTGCAAACGAGGAATCCTAATCAAACATAGAAACAATGTCCATACTGAAGGACGGAATATCCGTAGCTTATGTCCAGTAGTGAAGCTAGAATGGAAGCTGAACGATCTACTACGACTTCGCGGATACTACATAAATAAGGGACATGTATGAGCTGTCTAATTACTAAGTGTGTTACTGATTATGTGTATTCTTAGCTTATTTTATATGTTCTTGTCATGTTTTACTGTTTTAAGTGTTATCTTGTATTTATTCATGTTTTACATGTATTATGATTATGTATTTCATGTATTCTTGTATTACTATACTTGTAGTTTCATAATAAGTAACTTTCTAAAAATAGTAGGTTTCCAAAAATAGAAAGTTTCCAAAAATTGAAAGTTTCCAAAAATAGTAAGTTCTCAAAAAATAGAAAGTTTCTAAAAATAGTAAGTTTCTTGAAATAGTAAGTTTCCTGAAATAGAAAGTTTCCATAAATAGAAATAAGCTGAATTATTAAGTCTAAAAATATAAGCTATTAGTCATAAGTTATAAGCAATGATAATTTATTAGCAGAGTCTATTATATTAAATACTTAGGCTAAAGTGATTATTAATTAATAATGAAAATGCATGGTTTATTAATTAATAAATGTCATGGATAATTTAATAAAAATTTACCTTATATTAATTAATTAAATTAAGCATGGTTTTTAATTTTATTAAGTCAAATAAAATACTTAGGTTATAACATGATAATTATGTAATTTAAAATAACCTAAGTCGTGATTTTAATTAAATAATTAATAGCGCATGTAAATTAATTAATTAATTAGTTAATTAATTATTGGCTAACAAAATGTACCCAAGCCCAAAACCCGAGACAAACCAAACCGAATACTAAACACCACCCCAGTCGGCGGCTGGGTGGTTACTGCCAGCGGCCAGCAGCCTAAGCTGCTCCCGGGTTGCCACTGATTGGCTAGGGGTTCCCACTGGCTAGCCAGGGGTTCCCCCTGTCGTGACCAAACCTCCCACCGAAAGCCTATGGCTCTCGGTTCCCACTGACTGCACAAGGTCCCCCCTGTTGGGGCCTTGTTGCTTGTGGCTGACAGAATCCAAACACCACCGCCTCACGGTGGGTCACGGTTGGTGGCCAGAAGGTAACACCGAGACCATGGGGATCTCGATTTGTGTGCAGCCGAACCAAACAACAAACCAACGCACCCTTTCTTGTTTTTAAACATTTACCCCATGTTTTCATAGTTTAAATAATTTAAAAGGTTAAGGATTCGATAATTACTAATGTGAGATGATTAATGTTTTAGACATGAACACGAACCCGTGCCAAATTCAAAATCAACAAAGCTTTACTCCCCTTTTCTTTTGTCAAAACTGGCGGCTACAACAACAATGATGGCTAGGGTTTCTTGTTTTCTTAATAAATGTGGAATAATGAAATGTGTGGTTTACTTTTCCCTGACAAGTAACTTTTGTAAATGGGTCGGGCTTAAATCCCTTCTCTTCCTTGTCTTCTTTTCACATGCCAGCCCAACAACACACACATATAATGTTTTCAACTTTCGTGTGTTAATATTTATCGTACTTGTTTGTGTTTTAAATGTCGTGTTTTATTTCTTGGATTGTTTAAATATTATACGTAATTAATTATCGTGTATTAATAATATACAAATCACTTGTTTTAAATGTTCGTGACACGTGTCGTATATCATTAATGCAAAGTTTTAATTTAGTCGGGTTTTCATGTATTACTGTCCATGGGTATTTTACGCGGGTTTTACAACTCTTCTCCTCTAAAAAGAATAATTCGTCCTCGAATTAGAGATGTGATATAGCTGGAATGGACCTGGACGTGACGTGACTGAAAGGTACATGGAACATGACGTGACAGAAGGAACATATCTGAATTTAATGGAAGAAAAAGGATGAGAAGTCCGGATGGACTCCTCCGTTTCTAAGTGGCTTCCCGCTCGGAACGGTCCTTTTAACAGAAATTGACACGAATGAAAGTCTTAGTTTTCATGACCCTGACTTGACGATACAGAAAATTTTATGGTTTATCATCGTAAGATGTATGCTCATGAATCTGATCGAGTGGATAAGAAATACGTGCAAAGATAAAGAAACGTTACGATGCGAAATAATCTAGAATAACTGATGTTAGTAACGTCTGAGCAACGATGTGCGAGACATACTGAAACGTAGTACGTGAACAATTATGAACGTGGTACGTGAACAATTGTGAACGTGGTACGTGGAGATGTGGTGAAAGAAATATGGGGAACATATGATGAACGATGATACGCGCAACATATCGTGAACGTGATATGAGAAACGTAGGGTGGGCATGACATGTGAAACATAACGTGAACGTGTGATAACTAAGGGGATAACGCCAAACAATACAAGATGAGTTGTGAAATGTGGCGTGAGACGTCTGTCTGAGGATGGAAAGTTTATTAATTGACTCTGGTCTCCCAAGCTTTCTCCAAATCTTTCTAGAACGAAATGTGAGACGTAAATTGTAAGATAGAATACGATCATGGATGTGAACAAGCTCATGATCGTAAATGCGAAAAGCAAATCGTAAAATTGAACAAGGACGTGAACGTAATAATAAACACGAGCTGAAAATCGTACGATCTTTGGCTGGAAATGTTTGATAGTCTGCTACTGTGAAATCCTTGCAGATGGAAGTAATATGGAGACTTGGTCAAACGGTGGAAAACAACCTAGATTGTACCATGCTTCTTCTGAGCCTGCGGGAGTCCGGTGACAAAATCCATGGAGATCTTGTCCCTTCCTTGTTCAAAATTTTTAATGGTGAAAATAACTCCTAGCATGTTGGTGTTCTATTTTAATCTGATGGTATGTCAGGTACTTAGATATGAACTTTATTGCATCTTATTTTCATAGGAACTGGATACATAGTATTTTGGAGACTATGAGTCTCTGAAATTAGACTTCTCGTAGCATAAGATCCTCTAGAACACATAATTTAGTGTAGGGTTCTCTGCTTTACGTGTAAGTTGAGTCATGGTAAGTTTATCCATGATAAACAATGTGACTCAGCATGTCATTGTAATCAACCAAAAATTTGTATTAGAAAAATTTCAGGGTGAAATCTCTTCTGTCGTAGAATTTGTAACATAGTGTGAATATGGTCTTCTTGCCCTTTTCTAGACTCAGAGAAGATTAGGTTGTTATCGATGAAAATACTAATGAATTTGTTTATGAGTTCATGGAAACTCATTTTATTAAGTCCATAATGCTGCTGGAGCATTCATAATACTAAAACAAAATCATGAATTTAGCATGACCAATTCGTGTGAGAATAGCAGTCATGGACATGTCCAGCTCTTGCACTTGTCATTGTTGTCAGCATGATCGTAAATCGATCTTGGAAAAGTGCTTGACACCCTGTAGTCGATCGAACACGTCGTCAATACGTGGAGGGGAAATAACGGTCATGAATGGTGATGTGTTTAAATCAACGGTAGTCGACACATAATCTCATGTTACCGTCCTTACCCTTAATAAACAGAACTGGTGCATACCATGGTGATGCACCTGGTGAATGAACTTTGTTCAAGCATCCTTGCAGTTGATCCTTCAACTCTTTTAGCTCAAGGAATTCATGCAATGAAGAGCCTTGGAAACTGGATCTGCTTCATAACATGCTCGATGTTAAGTTCCACCCGGATAGAAAGTATCCTCGGAGGTCTTTCTAGGATATATCAGAAAAATCTGAAATGATCGGCTGATTATGAATGAAAGGAACTTCAGAAGTTGTGTCATAACCGATAGCTGGGAAATCTTCGCAGCCATGGGATGACAAACATGTGCTTGTAAAGCATAAATGATAATTGTACAGGTTTTCCTGATGGAAAACCATGCTGAATGCATTCAGGAGCCTGAACATCGCTGTACATAATCTGATATGAATGGCGACCAATTGTAGCGTGGTATGCTATTCATAGTCTATAATCAGAATCATATCTAACTCACATATGTCCGAGGTAACTGCGTTAGGAGATTGGATCTTATCATTAGACTGAAGGAAAACCTTCGTGCACATGGGTGATACGAAGAGCGTCCTTTATGGTCATGGATATATGAAATATGCGATCGGGAAATGAAAGTGCCATGTCGATACGTGAAGTAGACGTGGCAGATTTCATTGAATGTGTTTCGCCTGTCTCATACAGAACGAACACTACGTGTCCAAACATGGACAATACGCTGGTGATGGTACTAAGGTTCTTATGGCCTGATTCATACATGACACAACATAATGGGTATACCCCTTGGAGGGTACCCTGAATTTCTTAGGGCTGGTTTCAAAATATGTACATGAGTCATGTGTCCTGACTCGTATCTTGGGAAAATATCCATATGACATGTGTGTTTACTGACTTCTTGAGATGTGTCTTCAGGAAATATATACCTGAAACACGTGTCTTGACTGATTTCTTGACAGGTGTCTCGAGATGTGAAACAAATAAAATTGAAAATCTTAGGTTATCATGCCAGAATTGGCGGAATGGTAGGACTGCTGACCCTTGTATTTCTGATCATGTCAGTTTCTAGAGCTTCTGCCGTTATTGCCAAAGTATTTGTTGTCACGGTAGTTGTCACTACCTCCTTGGTTGTCAGTTCCATGACGATCATTATCATGACTATGATTCATGTAACTATTCAGCTGAGTGGCCGACTGGTACCAGTTCCTACTCATATTCTGGAAACACAACTAAATGGCACGTGACATATGGCTGAGAATATAAAGATATGGAATGAAATGGTAACGTCTGGTGGATGATGTATACTTCTAGTATGGTTGCTTTGATGTAGAATATTGATAACCTATGAATCTATGAAGGGGGTTGATGTTTTCTAAAGAGAGAAACTAGAGAGAGAAAGTGAGAGAAAACTATGTGTTATTTCAATAAGTGAAAATGAGAAACATTCAACAACCAACCCCTTTCCAAGAAGGAAAGGGGTATTTATACTTCCAAGCTACATTGGGCTTGGGCCGGTCCATGACAAGCCCATGGACCGGTTCTTACTTAACTTAATAAGCAACTATTACCTACGAGCTATTACAATCATTAATAACATTGTGGAGTGACCGATACTTCTAATATACGTAAAAACGTATTTCTGACAATCTCCCCCTAAGGGAGGTCACTCCACGTTACAAAGTTCTAAACCTAGCATACTATACTAAGTCTTCGTTCTCAAGCTCGTAGTCTTTTCTTCTTTTCTTTCTTTTGTTGTGAATATGTTGGTTTGATCTTTTAGGCTTTGGCTTGAGAGCATTGTTCTTTTGGCCTTTCACGTGCGATCTTTGCCTTCTTGTGAAACTTGCCTCCTCGTGACTCCATGTTCCACACACTTATGTCTTTTTGTTGAATTCTCGAAAGTTTCAGAGTTTGGTACAGCGGAAGACTTTATCTTGTACTTTCTTGAATTTTTGCTAAACTTTGATGCAGAAAAACATAAGCATATGGGAACGACTTCTACAGGTACACCGCAACACCACCGTCTTCACTGGTACACAGCAACGCCACCGTCTTCAACAGGTACACAGCAACGCCACCGTCTTTAACAGGTACACAACAACGACACGAATAAAATGGCTTTGAACATTTTATTCTAATTCGGTAGCATTTTACCTCCGGTCGGTGAAGACCGTTGGACGATATTAGATATCGTACCCGTGACGGATAGTTTCAATTAAGTAACTTCCTGACAGGATTTCGCGGGTAAACCCGTTCTCTTTATTCGACCGTCCAAAGCTGACTGCGAACATAAAGAGTGAATCACTTAGATAAATTATCCTTGTGATTTGAAGCCGTCAATTCATGAAACCTGGAACAAGTGAATTTCAATTAAGATTTTCACCATCGTTGCTTTCCAGTTGTCACGAGCTCAATTCATAAAGAATCTTGCACGTCACCTACCAAGTGCTGTTTGATGTTGACACTAGAAGGATTTCCACTCGTCACTGTGATCAATAAAGAGTCACTCTGAGTGTTCTGGCAAGATCATATGATAATGCGTAGAGGCCTGGAACGAGTTTAAGTTCAATTAAGAATTAAACCACTGTTTCTTTCCAGTTTTTCACAAGATTGGTTCTAAAAGAACCGCACGTGTAACCTACCATGAGCTTGTTTGATGTTGGCTCAAGAAGGATTTCCATCTTCATTGTAATACTTGCGTATCACTCAGATGTTCTGGCAATATTACAGGAATACTGCGTAGGACTCATGAAAATCTCTTACTTTTCACAGTGTGTGAGAAAGCAAGGAATAAATGGAAAGTGTCCTAATGAGACTTTTGATGATCTCTTGGCTCTAGACTCGATTGTGCATTTTGATTTAGTGAGCGATGGCTGGAGAGGAGTGCCACCTTTTCAATACCAGTCTATTCGGAGTGAATAAACCAATAGATAACGTGTTGATCTCCGTGTGATTAAAACAAATACCTTGTGAGATATTTGAGTTAGCTGGGAAGGGTTGTGCATTGCATCACTGGGTCCATGATGTCTTTCTTCAATACCGAGAATCATTAACAAAAATGATCTCAATAGCATATGTATTGACCCGGTTTCTGCCTAAAGTTGTAAGGAGGGCTTCTTTCTTTACACCCTTTATCTTTACATTTCTTTTTCATTCTTCAACCCCTTCAATGCTTACCAATACGTCATCACTAGCACCTTGTTGTGATTGTTCCAATGCTAGCTTAAGTACTTGGTCGGCATTCAGCTACGTTCACATTCTTTCTCCATCTTTCCTAGGACTTCTAATTCTATCTAGGGAATTGTCCTTGGGAAGATTCCATCGGCTCTGATGAATCATTGGACTAAACCTATTCCTACCACCCTTTTGTCACCACATTCGTCGTGAATTTAAGCGTGTTTTGGGAAGGAATTGCCACCATGAAAAATCTTTGAAAATCACCTAAAGTACTTGTGATATTGAAATCAAAAGTTTCGTACCTTAGGTGTTTTTGATTATCAAAAACGCTCCCCCTTAATACGTGCTTTACACATATTAAGTTGGATTATCGTTAAATCTTTTTCATCTTTTAGCCAAGTATCACTTAAGTCTCCTTAATCCTATTTTCTCCCCTTATCCAAAATGTTAACCATTAATATTTGGGATATTGAATGGATTAACCGGTCTTTGGGTAAAAATGAAATCGATGTTTGGCCATAGAACAAGTTAATGCTCCCCCTTAATTTGATAAGGGATATTTGTAGTGCTTTAGTATGATATATTTTGAAAGATTTAGAATCTCGTGAGAAATTCTTGAAAAATTATCATACCTTAACACTACATCAAGCCGCAAAAGCACAATATTCACAAATATACATATTCACAATTGAAAACCAATATAAAGTGGACCTGAAATGTACGATCCATTAGATGGATCGTTGCAGTAGCTTGTGGTGCACTAAATATGGTCTACCACCAACGAATCTTTCCAAGCTCCTCATCAATCTACGTTCACGGAGCTTTTGATCAATCTTCTTGATCACATACTTCGCCATCTGCCGATAACCCGTATGCCAATCCTCCGTCATCTCTGGCAAAGTCCCACCCGATTTAAGATGCTCCAACTTTTCTCTGACTTGAAGAAGAGTCCCATCACTGTACTTATATAGCTCACCCACCCTCATAAACTTCATTAAACCTCGACTGTTCAAGTAGAAAATGCCGCAATTCGGGACAGAAATGCCGGTATAAGGACATCTATCTACATGTTGAGGTAGAACTTGATTCACTGGACGGGTTAAGTTGAGCTTCCTTTGGTAGCTTTCGACTCCCAACTGAAGATCTTCAACTCGTTTCTTGATAACAACGCTTTGTGTGAACATACGAAGTGCTGTATTCAAAGCAATGAGGTCTTCACGAGGAATATGTGTGAGTTGATCGCGGGTCATCAGGAGCAACATATCTTCGATATCCTCAAGGCGAATGATAGAAAAATCTCCCTGCTGGATTTTGTATTCTCTGTCATCCTCCCTTTTCAAACGAATCTCCGTCACATGATAATAGCCATTCTTGGCTTCAGTTTTCAACCCTAAGATGCTGGAGATGCGGATATTGGATCTAACATTGCTTCCAGAATTGACTAGGCAGCAACCCCAGTACGCCCTTCGGACTCGTTCGTCCCAATGAGATGCACCTATAACAGCATACATATCATAATTACGAGTTACCCTTGGGACCCAGAGTCTGTTTACCTTTTCCTCGATCCAGGGTATTGTCCCCCAGTTGGCAGCTTTCAGCAAGGTCAAGGATGTTGCGTACTTTGATGAACCCTTCAGAAGATACTCAAGATCATAGGTGACGAAGAAGTCGAGAGCTATCTGATTATCTTGAGTAGGATCAAGTGGAGGTGGAGCTCTTTCTAATTCATGAAGACCTGGCCGTTGAACGGTATTCAGAGCCTTCAGGATCTCATCGGCATAATACTCAAACTCCATTCGGGTTAACCGGGTTTTGGCGCGAAGTCTCTTATCCTTCAGCGCTTTCTTCACTAAAGATGGAGTAACCGAAGTCTTATACTCATGAGCAAGAAATGCACATAAGTCAATCGGACTGCGGATACGGAGATACAAAACATCTTTGTCAGCGTCTGTGATCGGATCATATTGCGCTGCTGCCGTGATCCAAGCCTGTGGCGGTGCAGTCTCGTCAATCTCCAACGTGTCTGCCCAGTCTCGTGTGCTTGGTTCAGGAACCGTAGATTGTTGTGCTTGTTGTAGAGGAGTAGAAATGCGAACATCTGCTGGTTCTGATTCAGGCATTTCGGCAGTGTCGTGAACGGGTGAGTGTTGTGCAGCTTCAGGTTCAGTTACCGATTCTGCAATCACAGGAGCAACAACAACAGAACTAATGGGGTTAGTGGTAATAGGTAAAGATACAGCAATAGAGGTACCGGGAATCGATGACGCTGTAGTAGCATTCACATCGTGGCGCCACTTAGATCGTCTTGATTCCGATGATGTTGATTTGTCCTTCTGTGCTGCATCTTTCTTGGACTTGGTTCCAGACTTAGCAGGTTTCTTGGAACTGGTAACCTTATCTGCCTCTTTAGGCTGTTCACCCCCATCATCATCCTCATTGTTATCCCCGTTGCTCCCCCTAGCACTCTCCTCATTACCATCACCACCATCATCGCCATCATCATCATCATCATCATCCTCATCCTCATCCTCATCATCATCATCATCATCACCATTATCATCATCCTTTTCCTCTTCTTCTCCTTCTTCTTCCTCTTCCTCTTCACCGGTACCCTCTTCCTGTTCACTATCATCTTTATCCTCCTCAGGTATAATGTGATAAGGTACCACACTTCCAAACGTTTTGAATAACCTATCATCCTCCATGATAGCATCATTCAGGGATTTGTAGAGAGCCCGTTGAATCCTAGATTTATCAAACGATCCAAGTTCCACCATACGAGCTTTGAGGATCTTCTTTAATTCAAAATCCGTTAACTCATAAGCAATTTTGTAGGCGGATTCTGAAGGATTAGATGACTTGATCATCAAGTTATCAGCTGCTAGTGTCTTCAACTCATCACGCAGTTTAGGCATAATGGATTCAACAGATTCTTGCACTCTCTCTTCAACAGAAGCTTCAAGTGCTTCTTTCTGCTCCTTATATTTATCCCTCATCGCTTGAAGTCTGGTGATATGTGCAGCATGCTTATCAGCCTCAGCCTGCTTAACCCGAGCTAGTTCTTCTGCATGAGCTTTTCGCGTCAATTCCATATCTGCAGCGAACTTAGCAAGCATCTCTTCCTGGGCTTTCCTAGATGCTTCTTCACTTTGAACTCGTCTATGTAGCTCTTGGCGAAGTTCATCCATTTCTCTCTTGTGATTATCCACATGTTTATCCAACATTTCGGCCATAACCAATGCAGCCATTGTAGATGTTGCAGAGCTGCTCTGGGTTGATTGAAGAGGCTCGGTTGTTACTACGGTACTAAGGATGGGAGTTATAGGTGGTGGAAGAAATGGTGTTGAAGCCGGTCTGGTTGGTAAGGGTTGTATTGGTGGAGGTTGAGTTGCTAAAGGTTGAGTTGACAACATGATCGTAGGAGCAACAGACTCCTTTTCCATACTTGCTGAAACCGGGATGGATGTCTCCTTCGAAGTAGAATACCTTTCAGGTGACCCAAACTCATCAATATCCTCTGGCTCCTCGTACTCTTCTTCAATATTTACCCTTGCACCTGAACCACTACCGCCAGTATCTTTCCTACTCCTTTGAATTGCTATCTTCATCATTTGTTTCTCTGCCTTGTCAAGAGTAGGATCAACAACATCTTCTTCGTCACGTAGACGTAACTCATCAGCCTTACCCTTTCCCTTCTTAACCTCAGTCTTTTTCTTCTTGGTTTCGGGTTCAGGTAAAGCAGCTGGTTGCTTGCGTTTACCTTTACTCTTCACTGTAGTAGACGAGTCTTCTCCAGTCTGAAGGTTTGCTTTCAGCTTCTTGATTTCTAGCTGCAGTAGTTTGTAATCAGCAGAACCTTTAATTTTATCCGTCAGAAGGTAATCGGGAATAGGACCAGGAATGACACCACCAGATGGTCCTTCATGCCTTAGATCCACAGTATCATCAGCTTCTTCAGTGTGATGCCGACTTTCTGCACGCCTATCAATAGTAACATCATTCTTCATAAAATAATGAATGATAAGCTTGATAAACCGAGGATAAGGAAAGAAATTTGTCTTCAGCTTCTTGTTTTGGAAGAGTTGAAAGGTGAATTCTTCCCATATCAACAATGCATAATCTGCATTTGCAGCTTTGTACATGCCATAGAAGAGGTTTATAATAGGACTGCGCAAAGCATCATGCCCACTTGTTTTTGGTGTAAGACATCTACTGAGAATACCCAACAATGCTCTCCAAGGTTGTCCTACTTTAGCAGTGGTAAACTCATACGCAACTCGTATGTCAGGACATCCAAGAGCCTCAAATAACTCCATGAGTTCATCTTTAGTAGGATCCCTCGAAAATGAAATGCCTTTGGGTGTATCCCGTATACCAAAAATCTTACGGAAGTCTGAAACTGTGAGCGTCTGCTGCTTGTTGTCGATGGTGAAGGTGATCTTGTTTGAAGTGATTTCCTTGGTAGCCCAAAATTCATACATATAATCATAAGGCACCGAGGCACTACTTCTTAAAGCATTCTTAAAATGGGATTGATCAAGGATTACTATGGCTACTTTAAATCCATGGTGAGTGGATTTTGAGACTTGCTTCAGCCGGTAATTGTTGGGTATGAACTTGAGGGTTCGTGCTTTAGCAATAGCGGCTTCTCTAGAGTCTTGGATTGCTTGTACTGTTGGATTAGTCATTGTATCTGCTTAAGATAAGACATGAAAAGTTGATGCACAAAAACATATAGATATATATCATTCTTACTTCTAAGCATAACACATTTCATAACATAATACAACAAGTACATATAACAGGCAAACAATAATCAAACAACTCTTCATTCGGAACTTTCCTTCATCCGGAACTTCTTCATTCGGAACTTCCTTCATTCGGAACTTCTTCATTCGGAACTTCCTTCATTCGGAACTTCCTTCATTCGGAACTTCCTTCATTCGGAACTTCCTTCATTCGGAACTTCCTTCATTCGGAACTTCCTTCATTCGGAACTTCCTTCATTCGGAAGTCCTTCATTCGGAAGTCCTTCATTCGGAAGTCCTTCATTCGGAAGTTTATATCCATGTTCATCCGGAACTTTTCAACCACAGCCTTTGATGATCTAATCTATGCGCGTTTGTGAGTTCTAAGGCAAACTAAGGCAATTAAACATCATTTAAAGCTATTCCGAGCAAAACCCACCACAAATCCTAATCAATTACTGCTTAATTAGACACAAACCCTAATTTGGACTTAATCTTAATTAAACGAATCGTTTACCAGGAGATAGTGAAGAATTAGACGAATTATAAGTTTAAATATTGATGTAATTACCTTATTAATCGAATGAACAGGATCAAATTGAGTAGTATGCGATTTGAAATAACTTGTGTGTGTTATCAATGGCGGCAAGAATAATGAAGCATAAACAGTGAATGAAGGGGGCGGGGGGTTTGCTTTGACTTAGGTCAAAAGTTTTTTAACTTTCACACATTGTCACTTTATACCCTACACTCCTTATTCTTTTCCTTTTTGTTTATAACTTATCTATTCATTTTTTTCTTAAGCATAGTTAAATTTCGCCAACACAACTTAAGCATCTCAACCTATTAGAATATCTCCAAGATCTAAAGCAAGTCCTATCACCTTGAACAAGCACAAGTCGTTTTCTAAAGCAATACCATTCATTTACCATTTAGCCATTAATTTTCCACAATCACTTTTGAAAAACAATCTAATGACGAAGATGATTTAATATTTTCTCCCCCTTAAACGATGACCCGTTTTCTATTTAAAGAGTTGTAGTCATTGTTTAAAGAGTCAAATATTGATGAAAGCATTTCCAAATTGTATCTTGAAAAAGTTTGATTCGTGGTGTCAATAAGATTTCTCTTATTTTAACAAATTAATGCACTGAGACGTACATAAATTTGTGTTAGACCAAGTTGTAAAGTAAACTTGATCCCTTTGCATGATTTGGCTTGTAAATCATGCCCGAGAAAATTAATTCCCGTTCTGAGCCAACGTTTTCAAAGGAAATACGTGACTTTAATATGAAAACCGGGTTGCAGTCAGAAATAACTACAAGCCATAATGGGCATGTTTTAAAAATGTACAACTTTTATACGAACTCTATTTATGGCACCGTGTCAATATTGATCGACATTTCTAAGGCCGTAAATATTACCGTACTAAAAGACATGCCCGATTTAAAAACGAAAAATATTTTTGGTTTTTCTGGATTTTATATTTTTTATGGTTTTTGTTGGTTTTATATTTTTGTATTTTTCTTTTGTGGTTTATATATTTACTATAATATACATGATCACGAACAAAGGATACTCTGAATAGTTTACCACGACTATTCAGCTGATTCTTCTGCCAACTCTTTGAGAGTCGCTGGAGTGAATGATTTCATGCCAAGCTTGTCGATCAAAAACTCGATTCGTCCTCGATCTAAGGCTTTGGTGAACATATCCGCCAGCTGGTACTCAGTAGTGACAAAATACAGCTCGATCACTCCGTTCTCCACCTGCTCTTTAATGAAATGGTAGCGAATGTCTATGTGCTTGGCCCAGGAGTGTTGAACATAGTTGTAGCAAAGGGCAATGGCGCTCTTGTTATCACAATACATCGGGATTTTGTTAAATCCCAAACCGTAGTCAGTTAATTGTGATCTCATCCAAAGGACTTGAGCACAACAACCGGACATGGCGATGTATTCAGCCTCCGTGCTTGATATTGCAGCGCTTTTCTGCCTTTTTGAAGACCAACTGATCAATCTATCTCCAAGGAGTTGCACAGATCCAGAAGTGCTACGCCTCGTGTCTTGACATCCAGCATGATCGGCATCTGCGTATGATATTAAAGCAATAGAGGAATCTTTCGGATACCATAGACCACGATGAAGTGTTCCTTTTAGATACCGAAAGATCCTTTTCACAACATGTAGGTGCTTTTCGGTAGGCCGAGCCTGATACCGGGCACACATGCATACAGCAAATTGCAAATCATGCCTGCTAGCAGTCAGATAGAGAAGGGTGCCGATCATCCCACGGTAAAGTTTTGGATCGACAATAGTCCCATTCCTATCTTCATCTAACTTGGATTTCTCCACCATTAGAGTGTCCACGGGGTCACAATTTTCAAAGTTATATTTCTTAAGAGATTCTAGAGCATATTTGGATTGATTAATAAAGATGCCTCTGGGATTTTGAGAAATCTGTAATCCTAAGAAAAATGAAATTTTTCCCATCATCAACATCTGAAAGCGTGTGGACATTATCTTCTCAAATCGATTTGACAATTCTATGTTAGTGGCAGCAACTATTATATCATCAACATAAATTTGTACCAGAATCATGTCGTTGCCTTCCTTGAGAGTGAATAGAGTGGGGTCCACCTTGCCTTTGGAGAAGCCTTCCGAGATGAGGTATGTTGAGAGGAGATCGTACCACGCGCGTGGAGCTTGTTTTAACCCATAGAGAGCCTTCTTAAGCTTGTACACATGATTAGGAAACTCCGTGCTAACGAACCCATCCGGCTGACTAACATAGACTTCTTCCCTTAGTTCACCGTTCAAAAATGTCGTCTTCACATCCATTTGATAGACGATCATATTCATATGAGCAGCATACGCAAGGAATAGTCTAATGGCCTCCAATCTTGCCACAGGAGAAAAAGATTCTTCAAAGTCTATACCCAAGGCTTGTTTATATCCTCTAGCAACCAATCTAGCCTTATTCTTTAATACCGCACCCATCTCATCAAGTTTAACCTTATAAACCCATAACAAAGTAAGGATGTTGACCTTGTCAGGGAGAGGAACCAATTCCCATACTTCAAGTCGTTGGAATTTATTTAGTTCCTCCTGCATGGCTTCAATCCAAGATGATTGAGTCATAGCCTGCTGCCAATTTTTTGGTTCAACTTCAGAGAGAAATGCATCAAAGTAGCAATAGAGTGCACTCTCTTGTAATTGATGGCGTGTAGAGACTGGCCGATCTAGATCTCCAATGACATTCCTAATTGGGTGATCTTTTGTCCATTTAGTGTTATGGTTTTCAATCCTAGGTGGTCTGGAGTGAACAATAGAAGGAGCTTCTTCTGAGGTAGACGCGGCTGAAGGGTTTTTAGGTATCGCTACACCAAAGAAAGGAAGCTCTTGTAGGTGAGCATATTCCAAGTCGTGATCAATAGAATCCTCTTCCACATCATTAGGCACAAGTAGGGGTAACGATTCAGGTGTAGTTTGAGAATCACTTGGTGAAGGTGCATCCGGTTCAATGTGAATTGAAGATGCATTAGATAAAGCTTCATTGGCTGGAGCAACAACTTCAGGTATTGGAGCTATCACTACGGGTGCTGGAACTTCATCATTTGGGGGATCAAAGAATTCGTCAAACAACGGTTGAAACAGTTTATCCCACTCGGGCCTTGATGGTGGTAAAAATGATGTAGAAGTAGGATTATTGGGAACTAATCCGGAACTAATAGCACCGGTTCCCATCTCATGAAGCGCGGGTTCAGAGTTGTGTTGCTAAGAAGTCATCGCTGTCAGCTCATCGAAATCTGCGTCCATAGTTTCTACAATCTTGCCAAGACGACGGTTGTAAATTCGGTATGCTCTCTTGGACGGTGAGTAACCAATGAAAATACCTATATCGGCTTTCGGTTGAAGCTTACCCAAGTTCTCACTATTGATGTTTGGATAACAAAGAGCACCAAACACATGAAAATTTGAAACATCGGGTTTACGGTCATGTAGAAGCTCATAAGGTGTTTTTCCATGGCGTTTCCGAATGATAGAACGGTTTTGGGTGAAACATGCAGTAGATATAGCCTCTGCCCACAAGAACAATGGAGCGTTCGCGTAAATAAGCATTGTCCTAGCAGCTTCCATAAGTGTACGATTCCGTCTTTCAACGACACCGTTTTGTTGTGGAGTGCGTGCAGCGGATGTTTCATGTGAGATACCAACTCCTTCATAGTAACCACGAAGAGTCTGGTTGACGAACTCTGTACCACTGTCTGTACGAATACGGCGGACAGTAGTATTCAAACGTACCTGAATGAATTTCAAAAAGGTGATGATAGCCTTCGGTGCTTCATCCTTTGTACGTAGAAATCTAACCCATGTAAACCTGGAGAAATCATCCACAATAACCAGAATGAATTTCTTACCGCTCACACTTTCAGTTCTCATTGGCCCACAAAGATCCATATGCAAAAGATGAAGTTTTTCTTGATTGGTGTCTTCAGCTTTGGGCTTGTAAGATTTCTTGGTACTTTTCCCCCTTGAACACGCGGAACATAAATGGTCCTTGTGAAATTTAAGCTTTGGAAGACCACGAACTAATTCGTTTTTAGCCAGATGATTAATAGCATCAAAGTTAAGATGAGATAATCTGCGATGCCATAACCATGACTTGGTCTTAGATGCTTTAGAGAGAAGACATACTGGAGAGGCGGCCATCATGTCTTGTAAGGACAAGGTATAAAGATTTGCACCACGAGATCCCTTCAACAAATCTTTTCCTTCCAAGTTGCGGATGAAACAAGTGTGTTGTCGAAAAGCAACCTCAAGGTTGGAATCACAAAACTGTCCTACTGAGAATAAATTATGACCAAGACCTTCTACATAGTATACCCTTGAAATCGTCACGTTTCCAATCTGATATTCACCATACCCCATTATCTTTTCTATATGATCATTCCCGAATTTAACCGTACCAAGAAACTTGCTGACGAAATTTCGGAGCATCGAGCGATCTCCGGTCATATGTTTTGAACAACCGGAGTCCAAATACCACAGGATGATTTGGACCACCTGAAAATATCACCACACGAAGACAATGTAGAGGTATCGGAATTTGAGTGTTCCTTGTTATTAGCAGGTACAGATTTAATAATCTTAGATTTGCTAACTCTAGGTTTCTTAGATTTCCTAGCCTTCTTCTTCCTAATTGGTGGTGTAGATTCTAGTTGGCTTAAATCCTGAGGTATTTCTTCACTGATAGGCACTATAGTGGGGGCTGACCTAATTAAAGGGCGCTGTTTCCATACTTGAGTGCGAGTGTTCCTAACTAAAGGACGCTCAGACCTAACCTCAATGGATGCATTCCTAGTTAAAGGGCACATTTTTCCATCTAATGTAAAGGTCCTACCAGTGGGACGCCATTGCCAACCAACTTGGGCACGAGTTCTACCCGTTGGCTTCCATTCAAGACCATTCCTAATGGCATTCATTTCATTCACATGATCAATCAGACACAAATCATGACGTTGGGAAAACATACATTCATTACAATTCCAACAATTCAAATCAGAATTCACGAATGGTTTTGGCTTCTGCACAGGCGCAGAGCTTTTAGTCTTAACATGATTCTTTTTATTTAAAACTGAACTAACATTCCTATGGTGAGCTTCTACTTCCTTCTTTTTGGCACTACTAGTGGAGGGCTTGATCTTATCTTTCTTGAGTGGCGATCCTTTAGCCTTAGTAGTCTCTTTTAATCCTATAGAAGGTAAAGTGGGAACATTAGCAACAGATTTTAAAGGTGCCTTACTTGATTGTGCCAATGACGGTTTTGCTCCTGGAGGCTTATTAAATGGAGTTACAGCAATGGGCCTATTAGTAAGTAGTTCAGAGCCTGGTGTACCTACGTATTACAAATATGCTAAGCAATATTGAACTCGCTTAATATATTCATGAGCCGAATAATAGTAGCTACTTGAGGGATCTAAGGCATAAAGATCGTCTAAGATATCCCTAACAAGATCTACATGCTTAATGGCATTCCTCATATAATCATCGTAGGTAACCGGGTTTCTCTTATGAAGCGGATTCTTATAAAGCACTACTGACTTGGTTGTTGGATCACTAGTGGACGGTGCAGAGTCGGTAGCTAATTTATCAACAACTTCTTGTCGGGTGAGAAGAAGTGTCTCCTTTAATTCAGCCAAAACCATATTTTTGTCAATGAGCAGGATGTTCAAGTCAGAGATTTCCTCGCACTTTTGGTTCAGTTGTTCAACATAAGATTGTTGCTGTGCCGCATTAAAAGCGAAGCGTTCTTCTAGTGAACCATAAAGAGCGGATAGTCCCTGTCTTGTCCGATCCATCTCCCCTAGAACAGACGAAAGTCTAATTTGAAAGACCTGGTTTTTAGACTCTGCAGCCTCTAGTTCCAATTTTAATGTTTCATTTGATGACACATCTCTCTTCAATCTCATAATCTCTTCCTCTAATGCCTTAACAATTGCAATCATCTTGTCACTCGTCTCAACACCATTTTCACAACCATTTGATATCAAAAAACCTTCATTTTGAGTTTGTTGTTTTAATTCTAAAGATATACAATGTTGTTCTAGTTGATTAAAGCGTTTTGAAAGTAAATTGTAAGAATCTTGTAGCTTTAAAAACTCAGCGTTAGATTCGTGACAAGAATGATTATCTACCTCATTTACAGTATCAGCAACATTTACAGAGAGATCACAAACATCATCACATATATGCACAGCATCACAATTAATCATAGCGGATGTAAGCTCATTCGAATAATTAACATTTACAGTAGTAAGCACATCACACGAGATTACTGCAGACAAGAATCGGTCATATTCGGTTAAAATCTTTTCTTTTTCAATTAGTTGTAGTTCGTAAGCGGTGTCCATTTCATAAAACACTTTTTGAACTTCACCAATTTCAAACACAAGATTTTCCTTAAGAGATGCAAAAATTCCTTTTAGACTTTCGACAAACGGATTGATCTCATTTTTAAACACCTCGTTCATATGTTCGAAAGCCCATTCTCCGGCGTTTAAGCCATTTGAAGTCGTACATTCCAAAATGACCTTATCAAAATTAGTAAAGTATTGATTAATCTCTTGCAAGTTTAACCATACAGTGCTAACAGGTGGAAGATCCTTTGGAATTTCCTTAGGACCTTCCATATTGACAAGTGTAGGAAATGTACTAGGGTTTTCTTCATCTAATATGTAGGTTGGTGCTGTGATGAGATCTTTGTCCATATGGAAGCGAATTCTAAAATCCGTTTTTGCAAGCTCCTTATTCATTTTAAAATAATCACACTCGGGATATTTTGCAGAATTGTATGACCGATCCTCATCAACTAGATCCTTACTTGTTCGATCATCGGGAAAAACAATCGGGTCTAAGGCCAATCCTAATTGAGTTGCATTATAAAGTCTAGGACTATGTCTTAAAGCTTGTTTTGCATACCGTGGGTTAGGGGGAAGGCCTTTTTGACGAGATAAGTTAAATTCTCTAAACGAAGCATCAAATAAGTGCACTAGTTGAGAAGCAGCGTATTGTCTTAAAAGCAAGTAATCTAGACTTCTAATCTTATTAGTAGCATTAATCTCCATTTCATTCTTCTTAGACTCGAGTGATTCAAAATCCGTTTGAAGTTTTTGGAAATTAGTGACCACTAACTCCTTTTCTTTAAGTTCATTAGACAGATTTGCTCTTAAGTTTTCAATTCCTTGCAAGTGACCCATTTGTTTGTTTCGAAAGTTATCATATTCGGGATTTGTTAGAACACTAGACGAAGGCACTAACTCCAAAGTTTGAACTTTATCATTGCTTAAGGCAAGCTCATCAGACAAATTCTTATTCTTAGCTAGGGTTTCTAAGAGTGCAGCATTCATTTGGCTAAGTAATGTAGCAGGAACCATGACCAAATCTTGTTGAGCAGGAGTAGGCGTATGCGAAATGGCTCCCGGTTGTGATTCACTCAAAGTCTGGGGACTCACATTGATATTGCTATCATTGATTGTCTCCTCATTTGAAAGACTCACCACCGAAGAATCGTTCGAATCAGCACTCTCTTGCACAACTTGATGTGGTTGAATACTAGCATCAGTGGTATTATCAGTGGTATTAATAAGTACCTCAGATCTCTTTTCTGGCCCTAAGCTGGAGATAGTTGCCATGAGAGCAGCCTTTGCAGATTGAAAGTCATCACAGTCTGAGTCATACGCATCGAGATCATCTGCTTGGTATGTTGCATTCTGTGTGGTGACAGTGTCTTGTTCAGCAATCCCTGGATCAGCAAGAAATGCAAGCTCCTCTTCATCAAGTTCCCTTCCTTGTGCCTGAGCATTCACTAGATAGATCTTCTCTGCAAACCATTGTCCATCCCTTCTCCTCTTGGGTTTCTTACAATCCCTGGACATGTGACCCTCTTCCTTGCAGTTGTAGCATGTAATCATTCTCAACTTGCCTGTGGAATTAGCCCGTGGAGCAGGATTGACCATTGGAGCCTGATTGACCGTGCGAGCATTGGTAGTTGATGTAGTAGGTCTCCCCTGATATGATTGAATAGGCTGAACCATTACCCTGCCATTCTCAATAGTAGCTTGTTGGCGAGAATTGGATGAATTCCTCAACTGATTGTTGGTAGGAGCTGATCCCCTAAATCCTCGTTTGCTTAAAGTCCTTGTGAGATAAGCAGACATAGTGGATAACACTTCAACTGGGTCAGCACCTTGTTTGAATACAGGAACGGGGACTTCCTCATCATCACAGTACATTGCTTGGTCTTGATGAGCTGCATAATCATTAGAAGGAATACTCATTTGATCAGGGTAGCTTGTTGGATATGCTGCATTCTCTTGATAAGAAGAATATGAAGATTGAGCATAAGGTGCAATACTTGCTGGGTGAGGTTGTGTAGCATATTGTGATGAAGGTGCACTAAACCGATATTGTTGCTGATGTGAGGTGGGTGGTTGCGGTAGAATCGAGTATTGGGGAAAGGTTGGTGTCATGTAAGGTGATGGATGATAGGCTTGATGTCCCAAAATATAAGGAGTGTTGTTGTGAGACAAGCTTGGTTGATTCGCCATCAAAGCTAATGAATCAGGGTACATACATCGTGGAGAACGGTGCATGATCACATGTTTCTCATGTTGCTGAAGAAAAGCATATAGTTGATCCAAATTGCACTTATGCAAATCCCTGGTTAACTTAACATCGGTAATATACTCACCCCATTCAGCTTGAGGTAAAGTATTCAAGAATTTGGTGTTAACCTAGAATGGAGCAATCACAAGATTGTATACATTCAGATCATTCATGAGTGTGGTGAATCTGAAGTAATAATCGTGAAGCGTTTCCCCTGGGTTGTACGTGAATCTATCAAACAGGTCATACAACTGACATTCCCTTTCCTGTTTGGTGAGAGACGTGCCTTGTAGCAACACCTTTAGACGTTCCCATAAATCCTTTGCCACCGTATACTGACTTACCATCCTATAGATGTCATGGGGAAGAGCTTGGAGAATTGTTTGAAGAGCTTTTTCGTCTGCATCGGCAACAAGTTGTTGAGCTGGTGTAAGTTCTTCAAATTCTCTTGGTCGAGTCACATTGTTAGCCACGATGGTACCATAGTCAAGTGGACCATTTAAAATTGACTTAACCATAAGCCTCCCATAAACCGGTTTTCCCTTAAGGTAAGACATCATCCGGCCTTGCCATGCTTCAAAAACTTCTTTGATGAGCATTGGCGGGCGATTATCCGTTCCCGTAATGACGGAAATATCCGTAAGTGATGTCATCTGAGGCATTACTGAATTCGGATTCATTTTGTTAACTTCAAAGAGACAAAGATTATCGGTTGATCGAGCAGTGAAGTAAAGCTTGTGAATTGTGTGGAGTTTTTGTTGTAAGAAACCGAGATTAAATCCTCTAAAAAATCGTCGAAAAAACAAGCAAAATAACCCTTGATTCGGAACTTTTTGTTGATTCGGAAGTTTGATTCGGAAGATTTGGCTTGGAATTACCTTGATTCGGAACTTTTGGCTTGATCCGGAACTTTCCCTTGATTCGGAACTTTCCTTGATCCGGAACTTTTTGGTTCGGAACTTTCCTTGGTTCGGAACTTTCCTTGGTTCGGAACTTTCCTTGGTTCGGAACTTTCCTTGGTTCGGAACTTTCCTTGGTTTGGAACTTTCCTTGGTTCGGAACTTTCCTTGGTTCGGAACTTTCCTTGGTTCGGAACTTTCCTTGGTTCGGAACTTTCTTGATCCGGAACTTTCTTGATCCGGAACTTTCTTGATCCGGAACTTTTTCGTTCGGAACTTCTTGGTTCGGAACTTTTCGTTGATCCGGAACTGGTTGGTTCAGAACTTTTGCTGGGTAATCAGAAGTTTTTTACGATGAACAGTCGACCAATAAAAATGAAGATTAAACCCAGATTTTTACCAAATGACCCAAAAAGTTTTGTGATTTCAACAATAATAAGTAAAAACTAATACTTATCCACTAATCCCAATCACAAAAACACCAAAAACTCCAAGAATCAAGATGATCTTCTTAAAGAACACTAATACAATCAAAAACTAAAAAACTACACAAATCATTACCTTAAATCACCCCATAGCTCTTGATACCAAATGTAGAATCTTGATAACCTATGAATCTATGAAGGGGGTTGATGTTTTCTAGAGAGAGAAACTAGAGAGAGAAAGTGAGAGAAAACTATGTGTTATTTCAATAAGTGAAAATGAGAAACATTCAACAACCAACCCCTTTCCAAGGAGGAAAGGGGTATTTATACTTCCAATCTACATTGGGCTTGGGCCGGTCCATGACAAGCCCATGGACCGGTTCTTACTTAACTTAATAAGCAACTATTACCTACGAGCTATTACAATCATTAATAACATTGTGGAGTGACCGATACTTCTAATATACGTAAAAACGTATTTCTAACATCTGATAATTACCAATGTGAGATGGTTAATGTTTTAGACATGAACACGAACCCGTACCAAATCCATAATCAACCAAGCTTTTCTCCCCTTTTCTTTTGTCAAAACTGGCGGCTACAACAACAATGATGCCTAGGGTTTCTTGTTTTCTTGAAAAATGTGGAATAATGAAATGTGTGGTTAACTTTTCCTTGAAAAATAACTATTGTAAATAGGTCGGGCTTAAAGCCCTTCTCTTCCTTGTCTTCTTTTCATACGCCGGCCCAACAACACACACATATAATGTTTTCAACTTTCCTGTGTTAATATTTATCGTACGTGTTAGTGTTTTAAATGTCGTGTTTTATTTCTTGGATTGTTTAAATATTATACGTAATTACTTATCGTGTATTAATAATATACAAATAACTTGTTTTAAATGTTCGTGACACGTGTCGTATATCATTAATGCAAATTTTTAATTTAGTCGGGTTTTCATGTATTAATGTTCATGGGTATTTTATGCGGATTTTACAGTTTATGTACAAATTTAAATCCGAGAGTTTTCTAAACGTTATTTTCGTATCTTCTAGATTTTCGCGCCCCGTTATCGTAGGTCTTGGATGACTTAAAGTTGCTTGATTTCTCGTTGTTGCTACTCATCCCTCAAGTTCCATGTTGATTCACCTCGTAGTTAAGGTATGTTCATAGCCCCATATTACAACTTATACATTGTTTCTAAAACACGGGGTGAGATTTTCATGTTGGAGCACAACCTTTTAAATTGTATGCTATCCTGAATTGTATGCTATCTGAAATTAAGATTTTGCTAGGTTAAAAAGTTCGTTTCTCGGTATCTTCTCGAATTGATTTCCGGTTCAAAATACGACTCAATTGTTTTTGGTGAAAAAGAATATTTTTGGTTGTTTTAAAATAAATGTGCAAGACGTAAATGAAAATGACGGTAATTTAAATTTAATTTAAAATAAATGGCGAGAAATTAAAGCGTGACGGAAATTAAAAGGCACTAAAAGTAAATAACGCAAACTTAAAACTATCTAAGGCAAACTTAAAACGCAACTAAAACTTAAACTAATGCAAGGCTAAAATAAATCTAAGGCAAGTAAACTTAAAGTGCAACTAAGGAAAAAGGCGGGAAAAGTAAAGCTTGAAAATTAAAACTTAAAAACAGAAACTTAAAATAACCTGAAAACAGGCATTCGGAATAATCCTTCGTTCGGAATAAATCACTCGTTCAGAATTTTACCTTCGTCCGGAATAATTTCTTCTTCACTCGGAATATCACCTTGGTTCGGAATACTTGATGTTCCGAATGAACTCCTTGATTCGGAATATATTCCGAATGAGTACCCCTTGATCCGGAATATTGAATATTCCGGATGAACAAAACTCTGATTCGGAACTTCCTACTGATTTGGAACTTTCTGAACAAAACATTGATTCTGAATAATCTGCTGATTCGGAACTTCTTCTTGGTTCGGAATGTTCTGCTGATCCGGAACAAATCTTCAAGAACCTTCGTTCGGAATGTTTCGAATGAAGACCTTGATTCGGAACTTTCACTGATTCGGAACTTCACTGATTCGGAACTTCCTGAACAACACTTTGATCCGGAGTAATCAACAAGATTCTTTCACTCGGAATATTCCACTTATTCGGAATATGTCACTTATCCGGAATAATTAGAAGAATTCCTTGGTTCGGAATGTGTTGTTGATTCGGAATATCACCTGGGAAACAGAAGCAGCAGCGAAGAACACGCAAGAAAAAAAATATAACACGAATCCAATCTAATCTAATCAAAATCAACCACAAGATTAAATCAAACTAATCAATAAACATCTACTAATCATAAACAAACAATCCAAAACAACAAAACTAACAATAATGATCAAAATAATCAAAACCCACTTAATCAATTTAACAAAAACTCAAGAACATGAACATGAACAATAAACATAAAGATTAAAGATTAAAGAAAGGTAGATAGGAGATGAACAATAAAAGTAAAGATTGACAATAATTAAAAGGAAACTTACTTGAAATTAAAGGTATTTAAGGTGCAAGACAATTAATTAAATGACATGTAATTAAATGTGCAAAAATTAAAGTGGAAGAGCTAATTGTCACACTTAGCCAACAAAAACTAATGAAATGAAATGAATCCTATTTATAGGAGATTAGGGAGGTGCTTAGAGGAAGCTTCCTCCCCTCTTTCTTCTTTCTTTAATTGCATCATTAAGTCCTTAATCTTCTTAGTTCTTCAACTTTAATGACTTTGTCTCGGGATTTCTTTAAACTCGTCTTGAAATTTCTTCATAAATAAGACTTGAGTTCTTCGGCTTTTAGTAAACATCCATATTTTGACTTTTTCTTCGATAAATCTTCAGAATTGGTCTTGGACTTCCGTTCTTTTTGCACTCTTGATTTCTTGACTTCGTCTTTTGTCTTTTTCTTCGATAAAAGCCCGTGAATGCCTGTTTTTTCTCCCCTTTTCACATTTTCATCCTAAATCACATAAAAACACAAACCACGCATAATTCCGACATTTATGACATAAAATACACGTTTTGGCTTGGTTATTATTGTAGTTAAGTGGTAAAAAGGATGGGTGTTTACACACCTATCAAATCCCCTACACTTGACCATTGCAATGTCCTCATGCAATGCATTAGTTACAAAGCACGGTTACATTTTCCATCATAATCAATCCATATTGGCCTTTATTAAAGAGATAGAAAATTACAAACAATCAAAGTAAAGAAATCAAAAACATACCTTCGGGTTTTGGAAATGTTGTGAATGATTATCATCCTCAAGTTTTCACTTTCTCCAAACCAAGCTTAAAAACGAGATCATTGTTATTATAAGTTAGCAAACTAACACGAACTCATGTGGGCCAATTATTTACTTAGACTCCCTTATTCCTAGGTGTATCTCTTATATTTTATTGTCGTCTTGAATGATCACGAGGATGCATTGTTGACTTATTTTGATAGTTATTTAGGCTGAAAATAAAGTGGGACGATTTAATCAATAGTTAGCTAAAGGACAAAATCTTTTAAAACTGCTTCTCGGGACCTCATAAAGTTCATATCTTGGCATAACTCGCTTCGCGATTTGAGACCTTTCTCGGACCGATATTTGGCAGCGACTTCATACTTCAAATCTTGAGAGATGTTCATGAAATAATGGTCTTCTCTTCATAATAGGAATTTCTTCACTTGAAGTTTTGAAAGATTCTTCATATTTGGACCACGACTTCTTCATTTTTTTCCAATCTTTATTTTGGACTTTTGATATACAACGATCCGCCTCCTTTTTAGACTTGGATCTATTTATCCTCATACCTTGTTAGGGCCTTTTTGGATAGACTTCTCCATGACATTTATGGGAGTATTTGCTTTTCGTCGTGTGTCTCGATCCTTCATATTGATTTTTGATAAATGATTCTTCACATCACTTTGGATCTTTAGCAACAAAATGTAGCCCTCATGCCTTGTTAGGGCCTTTTCGGACTCGCCAATCTTCGTATCCCGCTTCAATAAGTTATGCCTTGGCTATGAAATCTAATCCATACCGAGCAACTTTTAAACGATCTTGGGCTAGAAGCTAAGTAACCTTTCAAATCGTACAACCTTATTTATTGCAGATAAATTTATTAGCAAGCGATGGGAGAATAGGCTCATAATTAACTCATATAAATTCACGAAAGAATACCAAACTTATAATTGACTCTATCATCTCTCGTTCTCCACAGTTTAAAATCTCAAGGAATGAGACTCGTGGATGCTTAGCCTATTAAATCAAAGTTTTGGGTTTTCGAGTCGCCTATTGGATCTTGCAAACTCTTATACTTTTTCAAGTTTAGAAATCGCATTTTAAAGTTCCCTTGATAAACAACTCTCTAGGATCGATTATAGGAACTTGCGAAAAGTTCTTGTTCTTAACCCGTGAGAGAAGACTTTCGCGTTTTATAGCTCCCTATATAAAAGCCTAGCAAAACTTGACTTAAACACGTTAAGGATACTAGCTAGAGTAATGTTAGATAAGTAAACTCGGGTTGAGTCAAAAGATTTACAACGTTTGAAAATTAAAAGCACTTTATTAAAATTTATTCTAGCAAAGAAGGAAAATAACTATACAAAGGGAAAAACTAATAGGCCAAAATAGATCAAAAATTTTGAAAAATGTCGAAAAATTGATTTTCCGGTTAAAATGAGGACAAATAAAAGGAAAAGGCACTTAACTTCGATAGAAGTCCCCCTACACTTAATATAAACATTGTCCTCAATGTTTAAGCATGTGGGAGTAAACTCCCCTACACTTAGGACATTGTGCACTTTGTTTAAATCTCGCTAAGGAAAGAACAACTAACGAGATTCCTATTTTAATATTGGAAAATATAAAATAGTGAATCGAAAAGAGTTTAGGATAGAACCGGGAAGATGGAAACACGGAATCACGGGTCGTCAAAAATCATCAAGAGTGGATCATTGAGCGCTCGAATCCCTGAATATGAGAAGAGAGGAAATAGCAAACACCAACGGGTCTCCCCTACACTTAGGATAAAGAAATCTAAAAGATAGATACATGTGTTGCCTCCCAAGAAGCGCTTGATTTTTGTTAACCGAGTCGTGAGCCTGACTCGACCTTGATTAGCATAGGAAGAAGCATGAAACATATCCACCGGGATCAAATACATAGTTTTTGTCCATCAAATAGCACAAGCTTAAGGCGAACAAGGCAATCCAAAGAAGAGTAGGCAAGGTTCCCTTAAGCAAAGATGGAGCACGGTGGTAGCAAGGGTGAAGAGGTTCAAGCATATCTCCAATAGTTCCAAAGATTTTTCCTTTTATTTCATCAGATGGATACTGAGATGGCTTAAGAATATCGATACCGGGGTCGAACACCTTTTCCTTTAGGGGAAAATAGCACTCAGGCTCAGCAGAATGTGAAGAAGATCCGCGAAGAAGATGCACAACCTCGTCCTCAGAAGGTGGACAAAGAGGTGTCAAATCATACGTGTTGCGGATGTTGGTGTCGTCCGGTTGCTTCTCCGTTGAAATAATTTTCTTTAAATCCAAAGTAGGATCAAGACCATAATCATCAAAGTCCAAAGGAGGAGCATCACTCTCATGAGGGAAGTATGTATTAAGAAAAGTAGAGAAGTCTTCCTCAAATGAGTAGTCATCCAAAGTAGGATTAAGCATGGATGGCGGAGGATCTTCATCATGAGAAGAATCACTCGAAAGAGTATTGGCCTCATCAAAATCATCATAAGTGGGCATGTCGGGATACTCGGAAGTAAAATCATCATAATCATCCGTATCTGAGCGAGAATCATCATCATAAGCATCAAAGATCGGTGGATAATCATATATGGGAGGGGGTTCTAAATTGGAGAGAGGATCATCCACATCATCTTGAAACAGTGGATTATCATTGCAAGAATCGAATAGAGGATTGTTGTAGACGACAAAATCATCAAGCACATTAATCATATTCGCTGATTTTCTTCCATAGGATTTGCTTGTAAGCTTCCCCATTTCAAAAACTTGTGCATCATCCCCGTCTCTTAAAATGAGCTCACATTTATCCACATCAATTAAAGCTCTACCGGTTCTCAAAAATAGGCGCCCAAGTATTAACGGAATACGAGGGTCCATTTCATAATCAAGAACGACGAAGTCGACCGGAAAAGTGAATGTGCCAACTTTAATGAACACATCTTCGGCAATACCAACGGGGTAAGCGAGAGTGCGATTGGCTAGCTCAAGAGTCATTTTGGTGGGTGTAAGGTCGGGCAATGATAACTTTTTCCAAACACTTAAAGGCATCAAATTAATACTTGCCCCGAGATCGACTAAGGCAGTAAATTTGTCGGTTTGGTTAAAAGTAAAAGGAAGCACAAAACGACCGGGATCTCCAAGTTTCTCCGGAAGTTCTTTAAGAAGGACGGCGGAACAATTTTCATTCAATCGAGTATTAACAAACTCGTCCATCTTCTCCTTTTTGCTAAGCAATTCCTTAAACATCTTAACAAATTTAGGCATTTGTGCTAGAGCTTCAACAAGGGGAAAAGTGACGGTCATTTCCGAAACATTATTCAAATAGTTTGACACTTGAATGTCATCCTTGGTGTGCATTTTGGCCTTGCCTAAGCGAGATGGATAAGGAATTTTGGGTTTGGGTGGTGGAGGTGTAGAAGGTGAAGGTTGAGATGTTGAAGGGTTCTTCTTGGGTACATCGTCATGACGAGGCGGAGACGGTAATGATGTACTAATACTAGGTGTGGGATGAGTAGGGATAAATGGTGGTGGAGGAGGTGTAGATGATAGGGGCGGGATAGGTGGTCCTACTATGGTTACTCCACTATGGGTAGTAATAGCACTCACATTCGCTCGCGGATTGGTGACGGTGTTTGAAGGTAGAGAACTCGAAGTAGAAGTTTGAGTGGTGGGTAAGAAACTAGCTAGCATATTCTTCAAGTCATTCGTTTGATTGCTGAAGGAGGATTGTATATTATCTCGAAGCTCGGATCTAATGTCATTCCCTTGCTTGGTGATATCCCCTTTCAAATTGATAATTTGACTTTGCATATTCTTGATTTTCTCACCTTGGGTTCTCATTAAGGCTTCAACATCTTGATTGATGGGTGGGGCTTGTTGAGCGGGTGGGTGATAAGGATTAGAAGCTCTAGGTCGGATTTGGTTGCTTCTAGTGTAATTGTTGTTGGGGTTTTGGTTTTGAGGAGAAAAACCGGGTGAAAGGTAGTTGTTAGACCGGTAACTTAGCAAATTTCTATCCCCTTGAGGTCGGGCTAGGTAATTTTCCGGTGAATAATTACCATAAGCCGCATACACGTTTTCTGGATTTCCTTGAGTAGAAGGACAATCAGTGTATGAGTGAGGACTGCCGCATGTCTCACAAGGATTGGCTATCGCCTTAACTTGTTGTTGGTTTGTAGCGAGGAGTAAGATATTTTTGTTCATTTCGGTCATCATGCGTGTGAATTCGGTCATGTCGGGGTTTGCTGAAGTAGAAGAAACATTGACTCTCGGGTTGTTCCTTGAAGAAGCGGAGGAATCCCAGTTTTTGTGATGATTAGTCATGTTTTCAATAAGCTCTCTACACTCCTCAGGTCTCCTTTTCATAAATGTGCCACCGGCGGCTGCATTAATCGTATCACGATCACGAAAAGTTAAACCGTTGTAGAAAGTATCAATTAAGGTCACAGGGAGCATGTTGTGGTTTGGACATCTATCGATCAAAATATTATATCTTTCCCAAGCATCAAAGAGAGATTCATCGGGTTCTTGCATGAAACCGCTGATTTGATTGCGAAGGCTCGTGACCATGGATGGTGGAAAGTAGCGCGACAAAAAGCGTTGAGTCATGTCATCCCAAGTATGAATGGAATTCTTCGGGAGACGATCAAACCATTTCTCGGCGTGGTGTGATAAAGTATGTTGAAAGAGTTGAAGGCGAAGAACATCCAGTGTGGCACCGGGCAACTTCATGCTTTGAGTGATAGTAATGAATTTGTCGAGGTGTTTGTTGGCATCATCATCAGGCATTCCGGCGAATGGATTAGTTTGCACTTGCTGGATCATGTGATGCTTCAACGAAAACTCCGGAGCCGTGATTTGCATCGGCGCAATCGGTCCTCCTCGTCCAAACATGGTAGGTTGACAAAGCTCCTCCATTGTCCGAAGATCGGGCTGTGGAAGAACATTGATGTTGTTATTATTGAGGTGCGGTGGATTATTGTTGTTGTTCACACCTGCCATACCTAAATCTTCTCGAGTCTCGGGCTCTTGATAATTAGAAGATCTAGTACGCATACACCTGCAAAGGCAAAAGAAAACAATACAAAACACAAAGAGAATATATATACACTATAAAGATAAAAATAAAATCTTTTTGGATTTTTGAAAATTTTTAATTTTTATGGATTTTTGGAATTTTTAAGCAAGAAAATAACGCTCACGAATGAACGGATCCCAAAAAGCAACGTGTCGCTCACAGAAAACCGTTAATCTTTACGAAAAGAGCCGGCAGCGGCACCATTTGAAATTAAGATTTTGCTAGGTTAAAAAGTTCGTTTCTCGGTATCTTCTCGAATTGATTTCCGGTTCAAAATACGACTCAATTGTTTTTTGGTGAAAAAGAATATTTTTGGTTGTTTTAAAATAAATGTGCAAGACGTAAATGAAAATGACGGTAACTTAAATTTAATTTAAAATAAATGGCGAGAAATTAAAGCGTGACGGAAATTAAAAGGTACTAAAAGTAAATAACGCAAACTTAAACCTATCTAAGGCAAACTTAAAACGCAACTAAAACTTAAACTAAGGCAAGGCTAAAATAAATCTAAGGCAAGTAAACTTAAAGTGCAACTAAGGAAAAAGGCGGGAAAAGTAAAGCTTGAAAATTAAAACTTAAAATAACCTGAAAACAGCTCATTCGGAATAATCCTTCGTTCGGAATAAATCACTCGTTCGGAATGTCACCTTCGTCCGGAATAATTTCTTCTTCACTCGGAATATTACCTTGGTTCGGAATACTTGATGTTCCGAATGAACTCCTTCATTCGGAATATATTCTGAATGAGTACCCCTTGATCCGGAATATTGTATATTCCGGATGAACAAAACTCTGATTCAGAACTTCCTACTGATTCGGAACTTTCTGAACAAAACTTTGATTCGGAATAATCTGCTGATTCGGAACTTCTTCTTGGTTCGGAATGTTCTGCTGATCCGGAAAAAATCTTCAAGAACCTTCGTTCGGAACGTTTCGAATGAAGACCTTGATTCAGAACTTTCACTGATTCAGAACTTCACTGATTCGGAACTTCCTGAACAACACTTTGATCCGGAATAATCAACAAGATTCTTTCACTCGGAATATTTCACTTATTCGGAATATGTCACTTATCCGGAATAATTAGAAGAATTCCTTGGTTCGGAATGTGTTGTTGATTCGGAATATCACCTGGGAAACAGAAACAGTAGCGAAGAACACGCAAGAAAAAAAATATAACACGAATCCAATCTAATCTAATCAAAATCAACCACAAGATTAAATCAAACTAATCAATAAACATCTACTAATCATAAACAAACAATCCAAAACAACAAAACTAACAATAATGATCAAAATAATCAAAACCCACTTAATCAATTTAACAAAAACTCAAGAACATGAACATGAACAATAAACATAAAGATTAAAGATTAAAGAAAGGTAGATAGGAGATGAACAATAAAAGTAAAGATTGACAATAATTAAAAGGAAACTTACTTGAAATTAAAGGTATTTAAGGTGCAAGACAATTAATTAAATGACATGTAATTAAATGTGCAAAAATTAAAGTGGAAGAGTTAATTGTCACACTTAACCAACAAAAACTAATGAAATAAAATGAATCCTATTTATAGGAGATTAGGGAGGTGCTTAGAGGAAGCTTCCTCCCCTCTTTCTTCTTTCTTTAATTGCATCATTAAGTCCTTAATCTTCTTAGTTCTTCGACTTTAATGACTTTGTCTCGGGATTTCTTTAAACTCGTCTTGAAATTTCTTCATAAATAAGACTTGAGTTCTTCGGCTTTTAGTAAACTTCCGTCTTTTGACTTTTTCTTCGATAAATCTTCAGAATTGGTCTTGGACTTCCGTTCTTTTTGCACTCTTGATTTCTTGACTTCGTCTTTTGTCTTTTTCTTCGATAAAAGCCCGTGAATGCCCTTGTTTTCTCCCCTTTTCACATTTTCATCCTAAATTACTAAAAATACACAAACCACGCACAATTCGGACATTTACGACATAAAATACACGTTTTTGGCTTGGTTATTATTGTAGTTAAGTGGTAAAAAGGATGGGTGTTTACACACCTATCACTATCCTGGACTGTATGCTGCCATATGAGTACAATATATTATTGCTTTTAGTTTCTATAGCCACTAAATTTTCCCTTAATATCATGAACCGTTAATTATTCACAGTTTTCAAGCATGAATGTTGTGGATGGATCCATCGGGATTGACAATCCTCGTCCCGTATAACCTTGACACATTACATTTGTTTATTTTATAGTATTTAGGTTGAATACTCACTAGGGGAACTTACATTCTGTTAAGCTTTTGTGTCATGAGCTAAATAGCAATAATATACATCATGACTATGGATAATGTACATAGTCATCCCCCCCATTACTTGTTTTACAACTTATACTTGTGTTCCATTAATTAGTTTACTAAACCTATGAATATCATTCAACTTTTGTTGACGATTTTACATGTTTAAATCTCTGGTAATAACGCTTAATATGCTTTGGATAAGAGCCCGCAGGATGTTAGCAACTTGGATATTCTATGTTGTATTCTAAACTTTTGTTTGGTAAAAGTTGGCAAAATCCATCATGCTTATCTTTGGTATCTATAAACCTTAAAACCATGTTGTAATGGTTCTTAATTATGTTGTAAAACTTATGGGACTTATGCTTTAAAAACTCTGATATATCGTGATGTAATGTATGACTTTTATTACGTCATTTTCGAATCATTTATAATTCGTTGTTGCTTGGGTACCATGACGTGGCACCCCCATGCCGCCCAGTTTTCCCGTATCTAATTTTGAGGGTGTTACAGAATCGGTCATTTGAATCCAATTGGTTTGGCATCTTGAGATGGACCAATACCGAGGGTTGTAGTTTGGAAGAGTTAGTGCATGTTGTTAGGATTAGAATGGATTCACTTGGATTGGATTTTCACGTGTATGGTTATTATTTTGAGTCGTTGAGATTATAATACTAACTATATTTTGATACTTGAGTATGTTGCTAAGTGCGCGCCCTAATTGTTAGGTTGTGGCATTTAACGTGCGTTTTTGGGGCATCTTCACTCTCGGTGATGTTGATCCCAAACTTAGATCGATTCAGCTTTTGTGTAAATGAGATTAAATCAAGTTAAACACTTACAGAAAGTTTGTTGTGTAAACAATTCAAGTACTATGCGGAATTAATACTTGAATGAAGAACAAACAAAACAAATAAACCAAACTTTCACTTTGATTGATAATTGAACTTGTGTACAATGAAAGTGTAAAATATATATATAACTAAAACCTAAAGGCCTCCTTTTATAGATTAAGTAACCTTGTACAAGATTCTACGTATCAGCTATTTTAGGTAAAGATAAACATAGAAAATACATTGTCGAACATATCTTTACTAGAAACATAAAACGTGTAGACTGGGTATTCTATCAGTGATTGGACTTCTTCTCATTAATGCTTGATTTCTTCTTGTCAACGCTTGGTTTCTTCCTATCAACGCCTAATTAACTCTTGTCAGCGTCTAAGTGTCTTGGCTCATTTTATTCCCAACAATCCTCCCCTAAACTTGATATCTACTCTAGTAATCAAGTTTTTGAATAAAAACTAAATACAAGGAGGATTCTTACAAATACAAATCACTTGTTAATTAGGAAATAAATAAACCTAATTAAATCTTTGCCAACATCACTTGTGTAATCCATCTCCAGCTGTGTTGACACCATTTTATTCAAAACTTCCTTGGACATGGGATATTCAGCATCCACAAGAAGATATTCAGAAAACTTTGTAGTACTCAAATGATAAACACCAGCTGCTGAATGTAGACGCCATTGAAGTCCACTGATATCATCCAAATCCAACCATATTTGATCTTCATCATTTGGCTCACACATTCTCTTGAATGTGGACCAAATCTTTATTCCATTGACTGAAGTAGGTGCTTCAGTCTCATACTTGGTCTTCATAAATCCCCAAAGATCTACCAAAGAGATAAGAGTAGTAAAAGTATGTACCTCCTTTCCATGTCTGCCAATCATCCAAAACCCACTTGCATCTTCTTCATAATGAACTATAGGGTTTCTGGAATCATAAGGTAATACCTCTACCATATTGTGAAGCTTCCAAAGGTAAGAGCTTAATAATCCTTCTAATAACTACTTCACTAGGATTTACTCTATCCAAATTCTTCGGGAACTCAATTGGAATTCCCTTCTTCAAAGGCCTTGGTGCAATTAAAGCCTTTTGGATCTGCATCTCTTATGCAAGTTCTTCCTTTCTTTCATCTAAAAGAAGTATGATAGTATTCTGCTCTTGAACACTTACCCATATAGGATAAGCACGAAACTCCAACTCATCAAAGGAAAAACCCTACAACTTCTAGAAAGTCCAACCCCCTTGATGACATCTGAGAAGCATATAGCAGAGCTCCCTTCTATCCTTCTTAGACTGTGAAAGAACCTTGCTAGCCTTATACTTCAGAATTACCTTGCAATCTCTTTGAACTCTTAGCAGAATCTCCAAACCCCAAATTCGATCTGAAATGGTCATGTCTGGATTCTCCATAACCTTATTCTCCCATGCAAAGTACATCTGAGCTACTTCAGGTATCTCATAATCTACCTGAGTTTTCGATTCCTCAAGCCTCTCCTTAGCCAACTCATCACCATATTCAAGCCTTTCTGGATCTTCAATGATCATCACACTTGAATCAGTACTCTCATCATCACTGCCTCCCTTATTACTTTCAAAAGTAGCCACAAATGGTGACTCAATAGCAGTCTTCTTCTCCTTTTCCTCAAGTTGTGCAGCCAAAATAGAATCAAAATGCACTTGGGCTGCATCCTTAGGAACTTCAAATTCTACCATAATTCCTTTACCTTTATCCAATACATCAATAGTGTGTAAAGAAGTTGATGGTACCTGTGTAGACACTTCCTTGATGATAGTTGATGACTGGGATACATCAACCACTCCTGCAAGTCTCTCAACGTCTAAACTATGAGTGTTAACGCTTAACTTACTCCTATCAGCGCTTGGCTTTGTGAACTGCTCCAACATCTCAGTAAAAGACACATTTAAATTTATAGGGGTAACTAATGAAGCATCAAAACCCGGTTGCCTCTTCAAATCTGTTAGAGCCTCAGCTATACCCAAAGAATCACCTTCATGTGAGCCTTTATCACTCACATGTACCTGTTCATCCTCCCCTTTGGAAGAATCCTCCTCTCTACGCCTAGGGTTAGCACCTTCTAAAATATCAATCCTCTCCCTTAATTGCTTGAGTTCAAGGCCTTGTGTGTTGACAGTATGTATAAGGTCTGCATTTTGCTTGTGCAAGCTAATGCAGACAGTCGTCAATTCCAAAAGAGTGTAAGGTTCCAATCTGCCGTCCTCTAGAATGGGAATTTTACCTCCCAAAGTAGATTCATGGGGCATGGATAGGGTCTTCATGATGTTAGGACTGGCTTGGCCTGCATCTAAGCTAGAACCAATATTCCCAGCCCCACCCATGTCACCAACCACACTTGTGGTGGGGGTTCTCCTGCGACATGGCTAGGATCACTAGAAGAGAACACTATAGTAGTCCTTTGGCCTTTTACCAACCTAAATTCTGGTGGTGTAGAAGATATAGTGGATGGAGAGGTTGTTTGAAGGTTAAGGGGTGTTTGGGTTTGTGGTAAAAGGGTGTCAGCGTTTGGATTTGGAGTGTCAACGTCAACATTTAAAGTGTCAGCGTTGAAAGGTTCTTGGTCAACTTCCATATGCTAGGGTGATCTTGGTGGTGCAGGCAATGGGTCTGGTTATGGTTGTGGGTCTTGTTGTGGTTGTGCTGCTGTAATAACAGCAAGCATGGCTTGGGTAAGGGGTAGGTCTCTATAAGGTTCAGAATTCATCTTCCCAAAAATTTCTTTCTTTTGAAAATTATACTTTTGCCCAGTTGCAATACACACAATGGTACTCCCAATAGATCGGTTGATTTCATTGTGTGTAGTACATTTGGGGCTCAAACATTGAAGAATGACATGTATTAAGTACTTCCAAGCTGGGGGAAACTCTTGTTTTGTATATTTATTTAAATGGCCTTCTTCAGGCAAAGGATAACCCAAAGCTTGGAGTCCTTGTTCTAGCTCTACAATGGGTAGGGTGGTTATACCATCTGCAACATTAAGATGCAAAGCTTGGTGAACCAGAGCTTCAGTAACCACCCATGGAACCCCATGGACAATAGCAGTCAATGTAGTCACATTAGTAACTGTTGAGGAAGTGACAGTATTCCAAAACTATTTAATATGTGTGACAGGGATAAGAGGAGCATGAGAAAGTGCATACCTTAAAGGGGATGCATTCAAATACTCAACCATCTGAGTATATTGGGGAAACAGAGCATTATCAGCTTGTAAATAAGCAACCATGTCATGTTGACTCCTGAATCCTAATTCCAAATCTCTAGGTTTAAACTTAGGCGCCATTGATGTAAAAAGCTGTGATAAAAGTGATGGAAGATGAAGGTTTGAGAAAATTTAGTTAGACAAGAATAAGCAGTTACCCTGTTTCAAAGAAATGAGCCAAATATATAGGAGAGGTGAAAACATGTAATTAGTCAAAACATGAGGCAGTTATATTCAAAATATAATGATGAAAATCTTAAAAATATATAACTCATCTCAAGCATTAATAAAAAGTTACCAACTCTTAAAATTATGGCCCATATTTTCGTCAAAAATAACAACTGGGTAGGACCCAATGTTTAACGGTCAAAAATAACTTATCAGCGCCCGACGGCTATATTCTTGTCAACGTTGGATTTTGCCATGTCAACGTCAAAATTGGTCTTAACAACACTTGGAAAGAAAACTGTCAGCGTCCAAAAATAAAAATATTTTAAAAGAAAAAGGACCTTAATGAAGTAATTTATCCTAGTGAAGATAACTTATAAACTGAAAATCACTATAGGGTGGCAAGCACTGTCCAATCATGCACTTGCTTAAGCAAGATAGACATAATTGTCCTCAAGTTTCCCTTGATAACCAAAGTTCTTAACAATGAAGTTATCTCATAAAATCCTTTGTAACTTCCCAGGTAAGCCCAATAAAAATCATACCCAAGTCTCCCAACCGACCACATCCAATTCTAGGTCAAAAAGTCTTGGCAGCGTGCAAAGTATATCAACTTTGCATGCTACAGTGCCTCACGATTTAGTAAACTAACTCGTACTCACCAGTGGACACAATCTAGAATTGTGATAAGAGTATTATATGAATACCCAAAAATTCCTAAAGGTTTCCTAAACCTCCATTTAAAATATGATATAGAAGTTGCCAAACACAAAATATGCAATAAAAATTTATGTCAAGATAGGAATGTAAACATTCCAACCATTATCCATAAACTTGAACACACTCCTAGTAAGCTCCAAAGATCCATAAGCAACTCTGTATCCATTTGTACAATGCTCATAATGCCTGCATAACTAGATCAAAAACCACAAAACTAACATGTTGTTGTCAACGTCCATTTTAACACTTATCAGCGTTAAAATAACCTTTGTCAGTATTAGACAAATAAAGTGGAAAACCTAATTTTGTACAAAGACCAATAACAATGCATATCCTGTACATACTTTTATAATAAGTTCCAAAAACACATTTTAGGTAAGATTGATCATTCCAATACTTGTTACCAAGTATTGAAACCTCCCATAATAAAAAGGTTTAGTTAATAAATCTGCCACATTTTCTTCTGTGTCAACCCTATCTGGTTGTATTCAACCTTTTTCAAAACAATCTCTTATAAAATGATGTCTAATTTCTATGTGTTTTGTTTTAGAATGATGTACAGGATTCTTAATAATGCATAAAGTATTGTTATTGTCTAGAAAAATCTTGGTATGCATAAAATTATACCCATAATCCAAAAGTTGGTTCTGAATCCATAATACTTGTCCACAACAAGCAGCTGCAGCTGCATATTCTGCTTCAGTTGTAGAGTTGGCCACTATTGTTTGTTTCTTGCATTTCCAAGATATTAACCTGCTCCCAAGAAATTGGCATCCAACAGTTGTGGATTTTCTATCAAACTTGTCACCTCCATAATCATTGTCTGAATAACCAATAAGCTCCAATGGAGAGTCCTTTGGATACCACAATCCCAAAGTGGGTGTAAAACCCGCAAAAATAAGGTCACAATTTAATTATATATCTCAAATATTTTTGAAGTATATGATAACGTTAAATACTATTATGTTTAACAATTTAAGTTGAAACCGATATTGAACATTTTATTTTTATGTTTTGACGAGTAACGAGGACTATTAGTGATCGTGATACCGATGGATGCCCAAAATTTTACATTTTATTATCGATAGTTTCGATATTTAATATTTTCTATTGTCGTCATTTAATTTTTTTTAAAAAAGTATTTTTGTAATATACGTTAAACTTTTATGTGTCATTGGTTGATTCGACACATTAACTATTTTAAGTCATTTATATATCAAAATATAAATGTTCTCTTAATGTCGATGTTTTTATTTTATATTGAGCGTTTATTTTCCGTGTTTTACGTGTATCTTTTAAATTACGTAACTTTTAAAATATCAGACTTCGATAATATCCGCTTTTGTGAATTGTGGGATCAAATTTTATTGTATAAAACTTCAGCCGACTTTGAAAGTGGCGTGTCACATTTAGACCACAAAAGACTACACGTGTCTTTTTCTTTTACACCTATCCAAATCAAATTTTATCACATTCATTCCATTATCAATATTATTATACAAAACAAATATCATACTTCTCTTTTTGCTCCTAGTTTTTGCCGAGCATAACACCACTAAAATTGATCATTGTTGAATGGACTTATTAATGGAAAGGATGTGTTACAAATATGTGACATATTTTTTTTAATAAGTTATATACGTATATGGAAGTATGTTCGAAGTCGACGTTATTAGTTACCTAAAAATCAAGAATTATTGGCCTCGTCTATTGAGGGCTATGTCCGAGGGTTTCTCTAGTGATATTCATTGTGCTCGATATTATATTCACTTTTTAAGGTGAGTCTATATCCTCGCTTTATACTAGTTATTAAATGATTTTTAAACTCGCGAGGGGGAATATATGTTTTTATAAACTTAGAATACAAGTCTTTTATGGTATGCTTGTCCCTCTATGAATGGACCCATGGTTGCCTTAAATTGCATTAAGTGATTGTCTTTATTAAATCCTCAATTGTGGACCGTTAATTAACCTATGATGGGTTAACCGCTAGTACAATTAATAGATCTATGGGGGTGTTAAAGATTGGTATCAGAGCCATGAGTTATAGAGAACTAGGTCGTTTTCTGAAAACCCTAAACTATAACTGTCAGTTTTTATTTTTCAAAGAGTCGGTGCACATAACTTCACGTGACTTCAGATTCAAGCTACTTCTCGGATTACAATTTTGTATGCGTCATTATGTATCCCTTATTATCAAGTATTTATAAATAAATACTATAATCCCTGATCAATATATATTAATATCGTTAAACTTTTCGATAAAATTTTATCATTTACTAATTATTTATTTAAATATGTTTCTAAAATTTTCCTGTATTTTATCTAAAGGATTTTCTATATTTATTAAATTTTTTGAAAATGATTCCATTTCATTTTATTATAATGTTATACGTATTTTACGAATTTACCACCGCCAAATTACGTATTCGAGGAGGAGGAAGCAGATTACACTGCTGCAAGCAAGTCACTGTCAACTAAGCCATGTGGATCCCCACGTGACTAGTGTATATTATTTTACGTCATTGTACTTTAGTTATCTTTATATTTATCTGTAAGGTCATTCCTGTTGATCATCTATGAAAGATGGACCTAGGAAGAAGTAAGCCCCGGGACGGTGCTCTCCTAAGGTGGTGAGGATGTAAAACCCGCAAAAATAAGGTCACAATTTAATTATATATCTCAAATATTTTTGAAGTATATGATAACGTTAAATACTATTATATTTAACAATTTAAGTTGAAACCGATATTGAACATTTTATTTTTATGTTTTGACGAGTAACGAGGACTATTAGTGATCGTGATACCGATGGATGCCCAAAATTTTACATTTTATTATCGATAGTTTCGATATTTAATATTTTCTATTGTCGTCGTTTAATTTTTTTAAAAAAAGTATTTTTGTAATATACGTTAAACTTTTATGTGTCATTGGTTGATTCGACACATTAACTATTTTAAGTCATTTATATATCAAAATATAAATGTTCTCTTAATGTCGATGTTTTTATTTTATATTGAGCGTTTATTTTCCGTGTTTTACGTGTATCTTTTAAATTGCGTAACTTTTAAAATATCGGACTTCGATAATATCCGCTTTTCTGAATTGTGGGATCAAATTTTATTGTATAAAACTTCAGCCGACTTTGAAAGTGGCGTGTCACATTTAGACCACAAAAGACTACACGTGTCTTTTTCTTTTACACCTATCCAAATCAAATTTTATCACATTCATTCCATTATCAATATTATTATACAAAACAAATATCATACTTCTCTTTTTGCTCCTAGTTTTTGCCGAGCATAACACCACTAAAATTGATCATTGTTGAATGGACTTATTAATGGAAAGGATGTGTTACAAATATGTGACATATTTTTTTTAATAAGTTATATACGTATATGGAAGTATGTTCGAAGTCGACGTTATTAGTTACCTAAAAATCAAGAATTATTGGCCTCGTCTATTGAGGGCTATGTCCGAGGGTTTCTCTAGTGATATTCATTGTGCTCGATATTATATTCACTTTTTAAGGTGAGTCTATAGCCTCGCTTTATACTAGTTATTAAATGATTTTTAAACTCGCGAGGGGAATACATGTTTTTATAAACTTAGAACACAAGTCTTTTATGGTATGCTTGTCCCTCTATGAATGGACCCATGGTTGCCTTAAATTGCATTAAGTGATTGTCTTTATTAAATCCTCAATTGTGGACCGTTAATTAACCTATGATGGGTTAACCGCTAGTACAATTAATAGATCTATGGGGGAAGCCGCCCCGGTTCAGTTTGTGTGGACTTGTCACAGAAGCTTAGGCCCGACCTCCACACTGTTTGAACATATTGTATTGAGAAGTCAGGTATACGGCAATGTACCAATAATCTGGAGGTAACGACAATTAATAAATCTCTCGTCTTATTAGACTGATATGGGAGTGTCTAAGGGTTCGGTTCCATGAGCTTAATGTAATTATTGCTATATACAATTATATTTGTTGATGCAAATTATTCGATGCTTGTTGCCTTCAAGTATGCCACCAAATTATAACTTTTGCTTGTGTTCAAAATGATTACATAAACCTATAGATTTCACTCGGCATTTTTGCTGATCATTTTACTCACATGTATTTCAGGTAATCAAGGAGTGTGAAGCTTGGGAGTCACGGAATGAAGTTGTGCACTGCTTTTGTAATTTAAACTCTTTGAATGTTTATCGTTCCTTTCCTTAAAACAAGATAAAACTTTTGTTTTAGTTGTACTTTGGTTACGATGTCTTGGGACTACGCTACTCTGATAAATGTTTTAGGAACGATAAATTTAAAACGTCACTTTTTGAGTCGTTCTTTATAAATTATGTGTTATTTTACCATTGTTTAGCACCCAAAGATATATTCCGCTTCGTGTAAATTTGGGGGTGTTAAAGTGGGATAGCACCTAAGGTATCTAAAAATCCTCTTGCCAGCATGAAGATGACACTCTTTGGGAGTCACTTGATGGCGTGCACATGCACACACAGCAAACATAATGTCAGGTCTAGAAGCTGTGAGATACATCAATGATCCAATCATTGACCTATAATGCCTGACATCCACCTCTTTTCCATCTCCAATCTTTCCCCAAAGATGTTCCCTATCCATGGGTGTGCTAGCCTGTTTCTCATTTAGATAAAAGCCAAACTTCTTCAAGATTTATGCCACATATTTTTCTTGAGAGATGAAGATACCATCTTCTTTCGGTTGAACTTGTAAACCTAGAAAGAAGTTCATCTCTCCCATTGCACTCATCTTGAATTTGTCTGTCATGAGCTTGGAGAAGTCTTCACTCATCTTTGGGCTTGAAGAGCCAAAGATGATATCATCCACATAGACCTGAACAAGTAAAAAGTCCTTACCAATCTTCTTGGTAAATAAAGTCTGATCTATGGTGCCCCTCTTAAATCCATTTTCCACCAGATAGGTGGACAATGTGCCATACCATGCTACTTCCTTGTCAACCTGTTTCCTTGAAATTTCAACAACAGGTTCTTCCACAACATTTGAATCCACTTTCACAATGTCTGGATTAGTAACAAGCATATAATTCAAGGTCCTAGACAAAGGTTCTAAATCAAAGAACCAATTTGGTCCACTCTCAGGATCACTAGGTTTACTTTCTAAAAATTTAACATGTACCTTTTCAAGTATACGTTTTTCTTTCTTAATGTAAACCCTATATCCTCTACTCTACACTAAATAGCCCATAAAATAACGTCATCACCTTTAGCACTAAACTTTCCTAAGGCATCACTAGTATCAAGTACAACTACATGACATCCAAAGGGTTTAAGAAAACCAATGTTAGGTTTCCTATTCCAAAATAGCTCATAAGGTGTCTTGTTGTGGATTTTGTTGATCAATGCCCTATTCTGAACATAGCAGGATGTATTCACAACCTTAGCCCAAAAAGCAATGGGAAAATGAGCATCAACCAACATTGTCCTAGCTGCTTCTATGAGTGTTCTATTCTTCCTTTCAGCCATCCCATTTTGTTGTGGGGTTCTAACTATACTAAACTGTCTAGTAATCCCTTTATTGACATAGAAGTCATCTAACAACTTATTTCTAAACTCACCACCATTATCACTTCTTAAAATTTTAACCTTATTCCCAGTCTTTTTCTCAATCTGTTTAATAAAATTAATCAAAACAGTGGCAGTTTCACTTTTCAAAGCCAAAAAGAAAGTCCAAGTAAATCTAGAAAAATCATCAGTTATGACAAAACAAAAGGATTTACCATTTAAGCTTTCTATATTAGTTGGACCAAACAAGTCCATATGCAGCAAGTGAAGTGGTTTAGAACTAGAGTGCACAAGTTTAGACTTAAAAGAGACTTTGTGTTGTTTACCTTTAAGGCATGCAACACAAGAATGATCATTGTGGAAAGCCTTTTCAGGCAAACCATCAACTAAACCGTGTCTCACAAGTCTGTTTATGTTCTTAAATTTTATGTGGCCTAACCTTCTGTGCCATAGATTACTTTCATCAACTGAAGCCTTAGCATATAGACATGACAAATTATTATTCATCCTAATTCCATTAAGATTCACATTATAAATGTCCTTATGCCTAGTTGTTCTATAATCAATAAACTTCTCATCAGGAATTTTAAAGTCTTTGTTTAACACCAAGCATTCAGTATCAGTGAAAAGAACCTGATTTTTTGTTATCACAAACTTGTGATACACTAAACATATTATAATCAAGTTCTTTTACCAGAAATACATTTTCAAAACGTAAGTTGTTGGTGATAAGAGTGCCTTTGCCAGTAATTGTACCATATCCTCCTCCAAAGTACACTTTGTCACCATCTTTAATGGGGGGGTAAAGTTTGTCAAATAATCTTCATTCCCCGTCATGTGCCTAGAGCATCCACTATCCCAATAGCCATAATCATTTACTTGTTTTTGAAGGCCCTCCACATAAAGAAAACAAATTAATTTTCTTTGGGAACCCAAGCCTGAGCAAACTTGGATTCATTCGGTTGTTTAACAAGAACAGATTTAGTCCTTATAACAACCCATTGTTCATCCCTTTTTGGATTGAACACCCAGTTAACCCCAATTGGTTTAGTTATGACCTTGGAAATATAATGAATCTGTTACAGATCATAGAAATCCCATCTGAATTAGGGTTTTGGTCTTGTTTGGGTCTCTATGTCAAGCTAGAAGAAGCTTTAGACCCCTTTCCCCTTGACTGTAAGTACTTATTATTACCTGGTCTAACATCCCTATCAACCTTAAAATTATTCTTGACAGCGCTGAAATTACCCTTATCAGCGTCAAAACTAGGGTTTGCTACAGGAACCCATTGTCTGTTAGACCATGTATTAGTCTTTTAAAAAGGCCTTTGTCCATAAGTATTAGACCCTTTAGTAAAGAATGGAGCTGGTCTAGTAACTTGTGGACTTTGCTGGACAAAAGGTCTGGGTTTGACCATGGTTGACTTTTTATCAGCGTTGACTTTTGAAGCATTGACACACTTATACGCCAAATGTGAAAAACTCCCACAACTATAACAAGCTTTTCTAGACATAACCCTAGGTCTAGATGAAAAGAAACATATCCCATTATCACTAACTTGGCTATTTGGTGACCTAGGTTTTCTGTACATTTTTGCATACTTAACACTAGGTTTTCTATCAACATTTAAGCCAAGTTCAACAGATTTTCCAGTAGAAGGGTTGGTTACTTTTATGGGTGTAGACTCATTTGGGCTGTCACTAAGCATGCCACCTTTAACAAACAAAGTGGGATTGGCATTCTTCCATTGTTCCAAGTCAGTCAGTTTCTGCTTATATTCCTCTACTTGAGTAAGAACTCTTGGCGGAGGAATGAATTCCTTTTCTTAGAGTTCTGGCATACCAGTCCAAGACAAATCCTTTCTAAGGACACCATAAAAGTTCCCAGCAGGTGGTGGAACATCGGCATACTCTTTCATCCCAATCCTAGTCATATCCCCAGAGTCTCTTTGTTCACTAACACATTTTTCTAGGGTTTGAGAAGCTTTATCAAATCTTTGAATTTTAAGCCCTACATTATCTTTGTTTTTAATGGCCTCATCTAACTTAGCTTGTATGACACCTTTGGATCTCTCTAAAATATCCCTAAGGTCAACACTAACTTTACGGTCATGAGACAAAACGTTAATTTGATCTTTTAGGTCAAGCTCCATTTTATTATATTCAGCCACAGTCTTTTCAGTTTGAGCAAGTGCAAGTTGATAATTATATAACTTGCATTTTTCATCAAAAACATCTAATTTTAACATTAAAATTTCTTTGTTAAGTTTTTCAGTGTTTAAACGACAACCTTTACTACAGAAAGCATCATCATATGCCTCATTATCTGATGAAGATGAAGAATGTTCCATGAGAGCATAGTGAACATGCTCTTCTTCTTCCTTTTCTGCAATCAAGGCTTTGTTCTCTTCCACCTCTTTGGCCATAAAGCTCCAGTCCCAGCCAACACCATCAATTCCTTGCATGGCAACCATAGCCTTTGTGTCTTCAACCTTGATGATTTGGCTTGAAGGTTTTCCAGCATCAGACCTTCTTGGAGATCTGCATTCTCTCATAAAGTGAACCATTCTATGGCAATTGTAACACTCAACCTTGGATTTATCAAACCCAATAGTGTCTTTAGCATTAAATGTCATCTTCTTCTTGAATCTCCTATTCCATCTATTGGCCCTTATGCTTGCAAGTGCCATATTCCACTTTATGTCCATCTCCTCCAAATTCTCATCACTGATTTGCTCAAGGTCCTCATATGTAATCACTGAACCATTGGACAATGCAGCAATGTATGCACATACTGTATCTAGATCAATACCAGCAAGTTTAATCCTTGGTGAGTCAACATATTATGTGTCAGCGTCTGAATGTGGGGCACTGACAAAGCTTGATCCAACATTGACACAAGGTGATCCAGTAACGGGGTGTACGTATGACTCCCTTTGATCAAATTGACCTTCACTAAGTAAGAAGAAAGCCATGTTTCCAGAGGTAGAGTTTCTTCCTTGATCCAAAAGGATTTCATTCAATACAATCTTTGGTTTATTGTAGACATCATCAAAAGTGGAACTTTTGTGAGCATTGGTAGCAATAATAGACCTTGCTTCAATCTTCCATGCATCACCAAGACTTTTAAGGAAAGTGGTAATGATATTAGCATCATCATACACTGTTCCCATAAAGGACAATTTGCTTGTGATGTCAAGAAGTCTGCTTCTCATCCCACTTAGCATTTTATTGGGAAGAGCTTTGAACACATCATACTCATGCAAGAGTTGCTTCTTCTTCTCTGAGGCAGTATCATCATTACCACCATAATTGACTTGAAGGGCTGCCCAAAGCTCTTTGACAGACTCAAAACCTCTATACTTGTGCTGATTTGCTGGTCCTAAAGAAAGTTTGAGAATGCTTAGAGTCTTCATGTCATTCCTTCTCTTTGCAATGTCCTCAGTTGAGACAGCTCTTCCATCTGAAGGTCTTTCTTTTCGATCCTCTTCAGTTAAGCCCTGAATTGATCTTGCAGCAATAGCAGCAGTAATCCTAGCAGCCTTATTGAATGTGTTACCATATTCAATAATTTCCCATAGAGTGTGATTATGAATTTGAAGATACTACTCAAAATTGAACTTCCATAGCTCAAAGTTGTCAGGGTATAGCATGGGGATTTTTAGATTGTGACTAGAGGAGGAATTCATCTCTGGAGTAGACATCTTGTCTGGTTTTTAGGGTTTCTTGAAAATTTAGGGGTTTTAGGGTTTTATGTTCTTCTAGATCAAAGTTTCTCAACAAGCTCTGATACCACTTGTTGATCCCAAACTTAGATCGATTCAGCTTTTGTGTAAACGAGATTAAATCAAGTTAAACACTTAGCGAAACTTTGTTGTGTAAACAATTCAAGTACTATGCGGAATTAATACTTGAATGAAGAACAAACAAAACAAATAAACCAAACTTTCACTTTGATTGATAATTGAACTTGTGTACAATGACAGTGTAAAATATATATATAACTAAAACCTAAAGACCTCCTTTTATAGATTAAGGAACCTTGTACAAGAGTCTACGTATCAGCTATTTTAGGTAAATATAAACATAGAAAATACATTGTCGAACATATCTTTACTAAAAACATAAAATGTGTAGACTAAGTATTCTATTAGTGCTTGGACTTCTTCTCATCAATGCTTGATTTCTTCTTGTCAACGCTTGATTTCTTCCTATCAACTCCCAGTTAACTCTTGTCAACGTCTAAGTGTCTTGGCTCATTTTATTCCCAACAGGTGACCACTACTAGATTTGTCGTGTAACTCAAGGTGAGTCTATAGCCTCGCTTTGATACTATCTTGAAAATGATTTTAACCCGCGAGGGGGATACATGTTATTTGAAATTAATGGAACACAAGTCATGATTGATCGTTTGGACCCATATGTTCCTTGATTGTATTAAGTCACTAGTTGATAAAAGTCCCTAATTTCATTAACCGTTAACTATTGTCTTACCCTTGTGTGGGTTGGAAATAGCTGCTTATACAATTAATAGTACTATGGGTTGACAGCCCGATTCGAGACGAGAGCTTTACGTTGAGTAACCTCTACGGATGGATATATTGTAGTGAGAAGAAGGGTATGTTTGTGTGACAATCCTCAAATTTCACTTATGTGATATAAGCTATAATTGTCTTAATATGAAAATTTGGCTAGAAATTTTTGCTTTCTGTACCTTACTTGGTAAGATGAACTGCTTCTCACAACCTGAACTGCCATTACAACATATTTCTATATGTTTTCAATACAATGTATATATCAAGTCTAAAATCTAAAAGTGATCTAATAAGTTCAATATTATAAGAGCATCTCAAATGTAACTATGATGCCCTAAATTCCCTTAGAAACCCTAGAATCCCTATGAATGAGTTGTTAACTCAAGAATGGTAAGCTATGAATGGAAAACACATATGAATAAGTCATCAAGGATTATAAACAAGTTGTTAACTATACTTTAAAGACATAATAATACCTAAGAATGGCAATAACAAACCATACAAAGCTAAGTACAAGTAATTGTACATAATAGTCTAGATCACCACCTAGAAACCCTTGGTAAACAATGTTTCAAGAAATGTAATAACATAACATCAATGCACAAGTATCAAAAACAACATTATAGTTATAATCTATCATATAAAGGAAAGTTAATTGATCACAAAATGCTAATATTCACTAATCCAAGGCTAATTACAAGTTAAGACCTAGTAACCAAGATTAGCTTATAAAATCCATTATACATTAAATTAGAGTCTAACATTTTGCCATAAATTATAAAACTAAACTATTTATCATATTAAGATTATACATTCATTTTAAGACAAGTTACAAGTTGGTAAAGCATAAAGTACAAGTTATCAAAGCATAGGATCTTAAGCTCCCATAATTATTCCTAGAATATGATCAACCTATAAAACCCCTTAAACTAAGAATGTAGAATCCATACAAGTCATAAACATACTATATAAGCCCTAGAATAAGTGTTTATAAAGGTACAAACACTAATTACCCAAGATAGAAATTCATTAGGATTAATGACCTAAAAACCCGTATATTAAGAAATCTACATGGAATAATCACCTAGTTCTTTTTAGACAAGTCTATAAATATTTATAAGACTTAATTAAGGTCATAAGATTATATTAATACAATCTAAAAGTACCCTAATGCACAAGGTACAAGATTTCAATGCATGGCTTATAAATTAGGTCAAAATGGGTATTTTCACCCTTTAGACATGTTTACTTAGAATAACTTAATAAAAACCCAATGTAGGGACTTCATGAACACATTTAGGACAATTTAGGATGTATAAATTGAGTTTACATCAGTAGCTAATTGAAGGATAATCACATTTACTAAGATTAAACCCTAGATCATTATAAAACCCTAACCCGCCTAAGTTTTCTTCGTATTTTCACATCAAACCTTTGTTAAACTTCAAAATAAGGACCCAAATATCTTAAATAGAATGTCTAAAACCTAATTAAACCCTAATCATTCACTAATCACTTTCCCAAGTCCTTAATCACCAAAAACACAAACCATAAGTTACAAGCCCTAGAAATGAAACCCGGTTTAGGTTTTCCCTCCAAAAATGCATTCAAAACCATTTCCCTCCTAAATTTAAACATTGAATCAGATCATATAGATATTTAGGAGATATTTTACATGTAGGTGATGCACCTACTTGTCAATGATACATACTTAGTCTTATCATATCTAGCCGTGACCTATTCTTAACCACATACTTAGATATTTTGATCCTAGACCTAATGACTCACTCCTAGACTTTCATAGATAATTCCTAGGCTTTCTTAGTCACTTCCCTACTGTTATTACACGTTTCTTGGCAATACTTGGAGGCTAAGGCTTGAAAATAGTATAAATAGGAGTCTTAACCTTCATTTTAGAATCATCCTTCACTTTCAATCTTCTACACCTATACATTTTGTTATTAAACCTCCATTGAATTCCTAAGAAAATCCTAAGATCATTAGCAAGCTTTGTAAGAAGTTATAGGAGTTCTTGAAGAGTTATGAGGAAGATATAGTCCATATACTTCATTAGGAACCATTTTGGAGCATCCTAGGTAATCACTTTGTTAGATACGCTTTGATCTTGTTATAATATTTTCTTAGAGTTTTTATACTGTTAATAAGATTTTAGAAAGATAATCTAAAAGAAACTAATTCATTTCATCATTTTAAATGAAAGTTATAAGTTAAAGATGTCTTAAAACCCTAGTTTTGTAATTTACATGAAATAATAAGCAAAAACCCATTTCAAAAGCTATAATTCTGAAGAAATGTTGTTATTATGATTACAAATATTTTTTGAAAATTTTTTAAAATCCTAGATCATTTGGTCCATTTTGAGGTTGTTATGTGATTTTTACAAGTCTAGGGACTAAAACTGTCATTTTTGAAACTACTTAACATTTTGGGACAAAAGTGTCATTTTATGAAAGTAAAATCTATAATAATAAATGTTGGAAAGTTTGAGGCCCTAAGGTTAAATTTTGAAGGTTTAAAATGCAAATACTAAAACTATATACTTTAGGCGTTAAAAGTGCAATTATACCAAAGTATAACCAAAAGGACTAATTTTGCCAATTTTGAAACTAAAGAAGACTAATTATGAATATGAGGAAGTAATGAAAGTATCATGTTAGTAGGGAGCTTTGTACAAAGATGTTCCATCTCGATATTACGTTCTGACTGAGTGGTTGGGTTTACGATTTAAAGTGCCCTCGCTCCTTAAACGTTTATAGAATGGCTTTTGAGTATGATGGCCTGAACAACGGTGCTAGAATTACCACCAAATAATAATGAAAGAATATACAACCAACACTTAACAAAATTGAACCAAAAATCAAATACTTTATACTATACACAATGTATTAATCCAGGTTTGTGTGTGATCAAGTTGTTGTTTATGAGACCGAGTTGTGATTTGAATGATCAAGCTCTTTATCTGTGAATGAAATATATATGATCATAGCTCAGATTCTATGGACATAAGGTAAGTTCATAGCCTTACTTTTTAAATTCTTTATAAATTATTTAATAACCCGTGATGGGGATATATGCTAAAACTGGAATACAAGTGCTTTTTAATGATTGTATGGTATAATTATTGACACTATTTTTACTACTACCATTAAGTCCCTTGTTAATCATGAACCGCTAATCATTTCTTGAAAATGAGCGCTAATATTGTGAATAGTACTATTTGGGGTTTGACATCCCCTATCTGGTAAAGTCGCGCTTGCCAGCAGCTGAAGGTTCCTACCTTGGCTAACAGATACACTTTATTTTGCTAAACTAAGGATAGTTTGGCAGGCTTCCTTCTTATATGGGCAGTTTGCTGGTTATTGTCTAGCAGCGAGGTCATGAGCATATTGTAGTATGATAACTATTTCATGTGGGTGTATAACAATGTAGCCCGGAGAACATACTTGTATTCAAAATTGTTATTAGAAACCTATGAATTCACTCAACCTTTGTGTTGAATTTAAGAATATATTTCAGATAAATGGTGACTGATAGCATGGAGCAGCACAAGGATGGCATAAAGAGGCACAAGACTGAAATTATTCTAGATTTTGGTAACCTCATATTGTAAAACTCTGATTTTTCAATGAAATATAAAGAAAGTTGATTTCATCACTCTTTTAAGTTGTTTTCTATTATTATGACTTGTGTTCTATGAAGTAATACCCCAGATAAATGTTCTGCTACGTAAATGTAAAATGGGGGTGTTATAGATTGGTACTCAGAGCCATGGTTATAGAGAACAAGATTTAAAATCTTGACTATAACTACTTTTAAAATAATTTCAACAAAGTCCTCCGTGCCAATACAAGTGCTGCTGCAAGAATGAGGTAATATTATGCCAAAATTAGTACTGCTATCCTGTAGAACAATATGTAAATGATACCATGTTTAGGTGTAAGTACTTTTGAGTAAGTAATAATTTAGGATTTATCGACGTCTATAGAAATAGGTATCCCTATCTCCCTCCTATTATCATCTTATCGGATTCTCAAGAAGAGCGTTCTGCAAGTGTTCCTGAAAAACTTCCCAAAGTATATTTCCACTCTCCCGATGAATAATCCTTATGATACTTCATAGAATACACCCAAAGACCAGAAAATCCCAAAATCATTTTCACCCTTTGATGACGACCCATATATGCAAGTTATACGAGCATATAATGAAGAAGTAGATTTTACACCTCGACACCAAGATTTTCCATCACATTACCCTATTTATACCATCACCTATATCTGAAACCTTACCTAAATATACCTATGAACAACAACTTATAAATGTCCTACCCTATATGAAAGAATTTCCTCCCGAGCGTATTGAAGACCTTGAAGATAAAGTTGAAGGGCTTAGGAAAGGTCGGAGAATTATACAACGATATTTTAAGAAGTTAGAAGGAGATATTGAAGAAATCAAGGCTAAGTTATGGAGAAGACAAATGATACACGATGAAGAAATTGTTCAAGCTTGACTGAAGATTTCTACTCTTGAGTTAGTCATTGAGGACATTCAAATTAGACATCAAGCCCATACACGAAGTCTTTTTGATGCCATCAAAAAACTTAAGAGGGAGAGATGAAAACATTAGACTATTAAGTTGTAAATACTTACAACTTCATGTCTTTAATTTTATATTAACAGAGAAGCTTGTCCTGTAATTTTAAACAAGACAAGTTGTTAATAAATAAAAGTCGTGTTTCTCATCGGGTCGTTTCATATTTATTTTTGAGGAGTAAGAGACCCCTATTTCTTGGATTTCTCATAAATGATTATGAATTAAATTGAGTTAATTCAAGAAGAAAGCTTATACTTGACAAAGTGTATATTTTTGGAATTTCCGTTATCTTCGATGATAGTACGAATTATCAAGTTGAACATAACCCGCAAGTTGGAAGAAAGAGTAAGAAAACTTCCCAAGTTTTCTAGAAATTTTCTATTCTCGGCTTTTGTCTATCAAAAGGTTCTTTTTGGAAAATATATATAAGATGCAAAAGAGAAGCTTGTTCTGTAAGACGAGTTTTTTACATTTTCCGTTATATTCCTCCATTCCATATCATGGAAAATTATGTTACGATTATGCATGAGTCATATCTTTATAAATCCGTTGTAAATTTTAGAACTATGTTTCATAGTTGGATTTATTATTTTTAGATATGAATGATAATCAACATATTAAGTTTCCCCTGCACCCTACCAAATAAACCCAAAAGATATACCTTGTGTTCGATAAACATTTATATGTATCCACATACATATGTGACGAATGTTTTCTGACATAAGTATACCTTGGATTCTGTATTATTTTTATTCTTTCCCCTCATTCTAAACCCTAAAAGTATTTGACGAAGAATTGATAATAACATGGCTGTAATCCTGCAATTACAATAAGAAGTATTACCCGGAAGAAGACTCGATGACTAGTTAGTTTTTGATATCCAAGGAAGAAAAGATGCTATTAGTATCACCCATTAGATTAAAAGAGCCGATTCAGTTTCCTATTGTATTTGAAATTATAAAATGAAGCTTGCTTTAAGTGAGACAGCACTTCATCATTTATCTTGGTAAATTCCCTATGCTCAACCCATTGAGATAAAAGGAGTACATAAGATCGCTTGATTAAATTTCAAATATTTCTTGGAAAGATGATCGAGAAGATGAAAGAAGAACTCCGCTATTTAATGATAAAATGAATTAACCTCGAGACATATACGAGGAAATTTCAAAAGTTAGTAGAGTTATATCCTATTCCGTAGAATGAGAAAAGCCTTCATCAGAAGATTTTATCATGGAATTATTTCATGGAATTTCATCTGAAATTCTATTAAGAAGACTCCATCAGAAGATTTTGTTAGGAAAGTTTGGGAATTTTATCAAAGATTTTGAAGAAAGATGGCCACTTCCAAATCCCAACATATTTTAAAAAGTCATTTACCTCTACCCAAAGAGTTGATGAACAAGGTAATTAAGCACAATCCTATGTAAAAATCAGAAAAATCTTAAGCGTAAACTCGGCAGTGAATGAACCACCGTAGTGTCTAGTAAACCAGAACATAGGATTATAAATCCAATCTACGGTAAATATGATGGAAATTTTCTTCTGTAAGAAATTCACCCTACATCACACAGAAATTGCACCATCTGGTGTCGGATTTTCAACATAGTAGATCATTGGACTAGGATTTGTAAGGGCAAGTGGCCTTATAAATCATATGCTTGGTAAGATTATTCTGTATTTTATTGTGAATAAAATACCATCTTCTATTTTTCAACGTCTTTCGTCTTTATAAAACCGTATTCTTAGATATCATATACAAGACGTCTTACACACGCCAACGTAAAAAGGAAACTTAAAGGTAGAATATTTGTTTATATTCGTGTTATGTCAAAAATTTCTAAGTCAATGATTTACATTCTGTTTATTTGATTGAATTAGGACGCTTCTTCAGTCAAATAAATAAATTTAAATCACCAAATTTATGATTTCTTCCTTGCATAAAGTTGGACGTATCTTTATGTTAGTAAGAATTTATAAATGGAGTTAAAGAAATTCGATATAAGACAACTATAGACCTGATAAAATTGGAATATTTGTGTTCTTAAACTGTATGCTTTTACTGAAATATGTTATTACATGGACTGCCCAAACTGTTACTTGCTAACCAAATTCATGAGTCATTAAACACTTAAGTGCGCTAATATGGTGAATAGATCTATTGGGTTTAACGAATCATGTTTGTGTTACCTATACATGGGGTAATCGGGCATACTTTATTAAGAACTAATGGGTAATCGGTGCCTGCAGATTACTTGTCATGACAATCTGTCATGACAGTCACTTCGGTAAATTCCGTTAGTTTTGAGATCATGAACTTAGTATAACAAAACATAGCTTTAAACGAATAGTAAAGTAGCTCAAAGTGGTAGACATGATGCCATCTGGATCATTGCCAATTATCTTATTAGACCTATAGTGTGACAATCCGTCAATTTATGGTTGATATTTTATTCTTAATATTTATTTGAAAATATTATTTTAATGTTATAATATGAACTCACTTATTTTTGGGAAGAAACTTGGATTTACGTCTTGAAGTAGCATCGACTACGTCTAAACCGGAGGATTCTACGTTACGTGCTTACGTTTACATACACCGTTTTGGGTGACAGTCCGACATTTCAGAAAATAAATTTATCCGTGAATATTATTTTGAGATTTTAAATTTGTGTTGCTTCATAAACTCACAAATTTACGAGAAGAGATTAGGACTTACGATTATAATTTAACGTCCTTTACGACTAAACCGGAAACCTTAGGATTACGTATTTACGTTTTCGAACTCCGTTTTTGATGAGACAATTTTTATTAGATTCGTTTTGTGCCGTTGATTCGCAATTTATTAAAACGTTTTTCGTAAAACGACCCGAGGGCACAGAAATCGAGGAAACTAGAATCGAGGAGTACCCGTAAATAAATGGGGATGAGACAAAATGACTTTTTCCCCACCCCCACTCATAACCGGCCACAAAGCTACAACACACCACATTTGGTGTCATTTTTATAAGCTAAGTAAGACACTTGTCTTACCAAGCTTCATAAGTAAGCAACTATGCACAAAACCATCTAAACCAAAACCATTCTCCATTTCCTCCATGCAAAACAACTTCATCTTTCTCTCATCTCTCTCTATGGTGCCGTCCATATATCACCATCAAACACCCCTTTGATCAATTTTCAACCACAATATTTAGTGTTATACACACATATGATGATGTCCTTTTGAAGTTATGAAGATTGGTGCAAGTTTTAACATCTAAAAATGAGTTTTCAAAGGAGTCAAGGGTTGATTATCATCAAGGTGTTCATGTGAATGGGTGGTCTTGAAGATGGTCTTGGTTTATCACAAGTTTCTCCATCAAAATTCATGCCTTAATCACAACCTACATCATCTTGGTGGTATAAAGATTGTTCTTCCTATCCTCTTGTTATTTTAATTATGTAATCATGTATTTTATTTCTTATTGTATATGTATAGGATGAATATATAATGATAAAAATATTATGTGGGGATTTGGTGTTGATAATCATGGGTAAAAAGATGAAAAACTATATGTAAAAGTGGTTAATCTTGCTTAATTTAGTAGGCTGTATAAAACAGTGAAGAAACTTATGATAAACTGATAAAATGGCATAGATTAATGGATATACAGTAAGTAATATGTCTTGTACACATGTGGGAGTTGGCCATGCAATGGAATCATAAAAATGAGTGAGATATGATCAAAACAAGTTTAGAGTGCAAATCTGAGTACACTGTTTTGGACGAATTTTATAAAATACTTAGAGGCTGATTCAACAGTAGCCATAGAAGAGTTAAATGGAGCACATATCATGTAGTTTATGCCATAAAAGTTTGGGCTTCTATCTCCATATCGAACTCTAGATATGGCTGTTTTGTTGAAAATGAAAGTAAAAATCAGATTTTGGGAAATTAAAGTATAATAGTATTATATAAGCACTCAAATAAAAATAGTATAAAATGTGAATTAAAACCCACTAACTTATATAATAAATTTATATAAATATGTATAAGGATAAATAAATGGACATTTTATAAAAATGGTAGTTTGATAAGTTTTATAAGTTATAAAACTATAAACATGATTTTTACGACTTTTTCGGCTATTACCATAAAATTAACGTTTTTCGCCAATTAAAACTTAGACGATCAAACCCGTCTAATGTAAAGTTTTTAAAAGTCATATACTGATATATAAGTATCTAATACAAGTAAAAACCGATAAAACCCGAACTATAGGACATACGGACATTAACGAGCTAAGTTAGCATATTGGACTAATAATTTAACTAAATAAGTTAAACACTTATAAAAAGTACTTATTGGGCTTAACCCATTTGGTCCCAACATGTAAAGTGTAAATACTGATAATACAAGTATAAAATGGATTAATACAAGTTAAAGAACTTATAATAAGTTTATTGGACTTAAAATATGTAAATAGGTAAAACTAGTAAACTAGTATAAAAGTTATCGACACGTAACACTAAAATGAGTAAATGAGAATATGTAAACCCACTTGATCATCATATATATAATCATCATATGTATACATAATTGTTATTTTTATAAAGTCATTGGACATGAGTCTAAGACGAGTATTATTTGTCTAGGTTTCCGTGATTGAAGCACGTACCGTACATCCGAATTGCCGATAACTCGCACTCTTTTAAATGTTTTTATGAAATGTTTTATAAACCCGCGAGGGAGATAACATGTTAGTTTTGATAATATAGGACACCATTTGTCCCGATTGTCTGTTTATTGATTTGGACCCGAATGATTGTATGACCCGATGAAAGATTAAATGACCCGATAGATGAAATAAAATGGATTATTAAAGTTAGGTTATGTCACTAAAAGTCCCATTAGCATGAATTGTGAACTACCGGGATTTGGTAGACGCTTATGCATATAATAGTACTATTTGGGGACGATCACCCCAGTTCGCGCCTTGACGGTTGATCCCCGTCGTGCCACATTGATTGGTAAGCGAATTTATGTATGAGAAAATTTCCATAGCGTGATTATAGTGACGACACGCTAACTTAGATGGGCAAATTGAGTATCGGGTTAGCTACCCGTTGTTGTGATAGTAAGGTAACAATGTCATGCGGCTTATAATAATCCAAAATAACGAAATACTGCTATACGCACCAAATTACGATATATTGCCTGACTAGAAATACGGGGTCATATTATTGATATTATGTTTGTGTTTTGGTTTTACATAACCATATTCATATAACGGTTTTTATTTAACTCTACACGACGTTATAAAACGTATTGTATGATATTTTTACGAAATTGGTTCGTATAATGGTTTTGAAGGCGAAAGCCTATATTATGATGTTTAATAAGGATTTGTATAAAATGACTTTAGCTATTTTATAGCCTATTACAAAGATTTGTACAAAATGATTTTCGGTAATAATTTTATACCGAGGTTATATTGATGGATTTTATTAAACTCTATGAATTCACTCGGCGTTATCGCTGACCTTTTCTTTTAACATGTTTTATCTCACGTACTTGAAGGTAATTCTCGGGAAGTCGACAAAGAATTCATGGCCCGCACTTAAATAACAATTTCTATTCAAATCTTTTGTAAAATTGTATGTAATGATTATGACTTGGGACCTATGTAAATTTGATATTTATGAATGGAAATGCTTTATTATTAAACGACGCGATTTTTACGCGTTGTCTATGATGTGAGTAATGTGCTATCCCGTAAGACCAACTAGTCGTCCGCTGTATTGAGTTGTATTAATTTGGGGGTGTTACAGTTTGGTATCAGAGCTCTCGTTATAGAGAACGAAAGATTTTTAAAACTAAGGTTTTGAATAAAACATTTCAAAATATTTTAACTATAAACATTTTTCTAAAAATGTCTAAAAATCTTTTGACTATAACGGTGCCGAAGAATTCCCGAGTTACCGACAAGGCCAGACTGAGAAGTGTTATTTTAATATATATATATAACATGGATTATATATATATTTTGTAATTTGATTACATGATTGTTTGATGATTATTTCTATATTTATACGAGGTATTTATACGACGTAGATTGTCACAAGAAACCCTAACTTCCCTAGCAAATTAATCGAAGTTATTCCCGTAGGAATTCTGGCTATCCTAGATCTAAACCAAGTTGCGGATATTTATGATCCCAACAAATGGTTGATATTCGTAGAAATATAGATATTAGTTGATTGTGATATTGAAAAAGATTTGGCGAGATTAAATCTGATATCGATGTCATGACGATCTTTCCTTATAGAGTGGAGTTTGACAAAACGTTACCGCCTAGAAAGATGTCATCTGATTTGCTGTCATACAATTCTTAAATTGAAATCGAAAGGGTGAATGTTGCACTTGAGGCTATAATTGGAGCCTTTACCCAAAAGCCTCATGCCACTAGTACCTTTCCGAGAAGTCTAATTGAATGTGTGAGTCATCTCATGCTAGTGACTCATTTGATAATTGTTGTTGTAAGAGTTATAGGATTGGAAATTAAGTGTTGTTCATATTGAACTTTTATTGCCCTTTAAGGTTTAAAAATTAAGTTGAAAGTGTTGGAGAATGAGGTAAGATATCGAATTGAGTATAAGTTGATTGAAACTTGAATAAAGTAAAATTTAACTTTTATGGAATATGAGATTGTTAAGAGGAAGTTGTTAAGTTCTGTGATTGAATTATAAGGTTATAATTGATTGTTGATTCGTGTTAAGTGTTATTCATAGGCCATTGTCCACTAACGAGGATGCCCAGTGTCCAAGAAATAAATTAATGAAATCTTCTTCTAAATTGAGACCGATGGATCTTTCAGGACATGTGGAACACCTAATGACTCTTGTAGATTAGTATTCATTGTGGTATCTTTTAAAAATAATCCCTAACCTAACTGAGACATCAGTTGGTAGGATGAGTTCTTGGAATTGTATGACATAGTGACACGTAATGTGTTACGGTACAATTTTGACTCGTTTGTGATTAATGAAAAGACTACCTTTGATTGCTAAATTTTACATGTATCGATGTTATCTATCTTTTATTGCTTCATCCTAATGTTCGCATTAGTGATGCAATCATTGAACAAGTACTCATCTCGATTTGAGTTACGTTGTGAATTATTCTCTTTTGAGTGCCATCGAGGTCATGAACCTCATGATTAATTGGCTAAGCTCATTTCCTATCATATCGTAGTTAGTTCTTGGTGAACAACTCTTCATCACTCCTTTGCAGATCACTCATTGTTTTTATAAGATACAATAGTATCCCTTGAGAAAAATTGAATTTTCATCACAATAAGGATTATTCAAAGTGAGGTTTATAAGTAATCGTAATCGAAGTAAAGTTGTTTATGAAACGCCTTGGAAAACTTAATTGTTTCCATAACAAAGAAAATCTTTGTAAATTTATTATTGATTCTTATTTAAGAATTAAGCAAGAAAATGTTTTTATTATAAACATGATGATAAAATTTTGACGAACTGAGTATTGCATCGTTAATCTTGAAATTGTATATAGTTGCGCGCCTACATACAATTTAGAATGGACCATGCAAGGCTGATTAGTAGTCATCATAAAACTAATGAATAAACACTACATTTTCTTTGAAGATTGTGAAAGATTAAATTTTAAGAGATCTGCAAGAAGTGAAAAATAGGGACATATTGATAGGGACACCTACATATGTGCCCGTACTATTTATTCTTCTGAGTCGAATTTACTTATTTGTGGATATTGTCTTCATTGACAATTAATATCCCCTCCTTGTCCAATTCTCCCGTGGTGAGATTCTTAGGAAAAGTATCTGATTATCGAGTGTTGATACCCGACTGGATGTATCGACATTCCTATCATTTCTTTTGATTTGATTTCATTTGAATGACCTGGGTAATGATCCGAGGAGCTTTCGAATGCGTACTCAAATTATGAAAACATGGATTATATTCATATTCGTTAAATGTTTTCGTCTGTATCTAATTTTAAATTTTCTCGCGTAGATTATGCGTTGACCTTACTCTTTTAAGGTTAGTTATGCCTCCAGATATCCTTGAATTCTGAAGGATTATGAATTATTATTAGTCTTTTGAGAAGTTCACATCTTATCGACGGCAATAAAACTGAAAAGTTGATAGTGCCAGTAGAATGGATTGATTGATTATGACATGACGACATTGTCTTAATTGATGGGAACTCGAGTAGAAATCCCCTAAAAGATAAGATGTTGATTATCAAAAGTGATCTAAATAATTCCTGACGGATGACCATATCATGCATTTAGACTTGAAATTATACCGTGAATGGTTGTGAATTAGTCATAGATATTATAATCTTGAAAGAACCTAATATGAATTTATTAAAAGATGTTTCTGTTATCCGAAATTTTAGAAGGTATTTGTTGGTAAATTACCTAGACTTTTGCCATTAAGGTATGTTGAAATTGGTATTGATTATATTTCCGGTGCTGCACCTGTGGCTTGTGCACTATACATCAGTACCATCTGAATTAAAAGAATTACTGTACAACTGAGAGAGTGGTCGGAGATAGCTTTTATTCTACCAAGCTCGTCATCACGAAGAGCTATGGTGTTATCATTCCTTATATTTATTAATTACCGTGAACTAAGTAAATTTACGATTAAAAATCTATATCCACTACCCAAGATGATAGATTTGTTCGATAATTTACGAGGTTCTAGCGTATATTCAGGAATTTGATCCACGGCATGGTTATCATCAATCTCGCGTCCACAAAGAAGATTATCTATTCCAATCACTACATCCAGAACTTGTAATGAACATTATGAGTTTCACGTGATGTCGTTTGGATTGACTAATACACATGTAGCATTCATAAATTCGGTGAATCACGTGTGTAGGCTGTAATTTGATAAATTCATGCTCGTGATCATTAAGGACCATTTGTTTGTATATAAGAACAAGAAGGAGTTAATAATTATTTATAGATTGACCTGAATTGGCCGAACAATGAAAACCTGTACCTCAAATAATTGATATGTGATTTAATGCTTAATCCTTTACATAAAATGACTGTTTGATTAATGATGGTAAGATATATATATATATATTGACTCTTCAAAAATTAGAAGTCATTTAAGACTTTGGGTTTTACCAAAAAGAAAGTGCAAATATGTTTTGATAAATGTTATCAAAAGAACTTTTAATGGATTATTCCCTTATACACAAATCATTTAACTAAACTCCTGTTTAGGGGTAAATGTTTGTGTATACCTCAAGACAACCTAAGAGGGATTGAGGAAACCGTTAAACCATGACTTAAAATTTGAAACGACAATTTTTGCTTTTCAACTAAGAAAATTTTTACCAAAGAATAAACGAAGATTTTTCAAACATTTACGAATCTTACTAATTATTTTCGATAAATCAACAAAAATTGTGTTAGTTAAATTCAAATTTATTTTGAACATTTTTATATAATTGGACAAACTGAGAAAATTTAAAAAATTTTACGTTTACGTTTCATAAAAATTTAATAATTATTTAATTAATTGTAATAAGCATCGACGCTTTAGACGTCGGATTGAGCAAAACTGATAAAAACAATAGTTGAGATAGAACTAAAACTTAGAAAATATGAAGAAAGAATATCTGAGTGAATTGTGGACATGATAATTATATCGTCAGGAGAGGTGAACTTAGATACTGACACATTATGTAAAAAGGATAAAGAACCAATTAGGATGTGTTCCTTAGTAATGATGGTACAAAATAAATTGCCGAACAATATAAAAATAAACAATGCTTGTAAGAAGGATAATATAGATAATAAAAAGGGTTCGCGACTAATGTGAATCATTATAAATGAGAGCTAATGGCGTTAAATATTTTAAAGGCCACTTGTGATTGCATAAATATGGAGATTTTGAGATATAGTTATGTTGGAATCTTGTAAGTATAAGTATTCTATTCCTATCATTTCTGATTTAATGTATCTTTATCTGAAGAAGTTGTACTGATGGCAAATTATGAAGGCAGACACCGCCTCATACATTAGTAAACGTCTAACGATTACAAAGGTCATCATCTGAATTTGATTCGATTTGGATCATCGTCGATAGACTGACCAAATCTGCTAATATCATTCCCATTAATGATAATGCTAGATTCTTGATGAAGAAATTGACTCTTTTGTATTTAAAGGAGTTATGTAAACATGTTGTGCCTGTATCGATCATCTCTATTAAGATCCTCGCTTCGCATCGAATTTCTAGAGATTTTCTCAGAAGTCATTGGGAACGAACCTTGATGAGAGTACTGTTTACCATCCCAATCGAAGGGACGAGTTAAAGTAACGATACAAAATACTAGAAGTCTTGTTTCATGTTTGAATGATTGACCTTGGTAATGAACCGTATAATCGTTTTCCTTTGGAGAGATTATCATTGATAACTATCGTATTAGGATCGAGATCGAATCTTGTTAAGATTTAAAAATTAGAGCATCTATAAGCAGGAGTTGGGATGAAGACACCCGACATACACCCATTGTGAGTTGGACATGTCTTTTAGGTTTAAGGTTTCCTATGATGGCGAACCTAACCTTATAAAATACTCGACCCGCGAGACCTGAAATGATTGTTGAAATTAGGATCTGATTATTGACTGCCGGTAGTGGGCAGGAGGTTATGTGAATATGAAATGTAGATCTTGAAGTGCCAGAGGGGTAGCGAAGTTATGCCAAAAATTTTAACCATGGAAAAATTAATTGATGATCTGAAAGATCATGGGAAATAAGTCCCCGTAGTATGGGACCATAGAGATGATGTAAAAGATTGGTTTGAAAGGCATATAAGCTGGATTTACCCTAGGACTTCAAGGGCTGCGTGAATTATGTTTCGTATATCGAACTTGATGAAATGTCTATCAAGTGAAAATCTGATTGTTTCTTAGTAAAGTTTAGATCGGCGAAAAGTTGCATTCATCAAAAACCCGTGAACATCATGGATAGAGAAAGTAAGTCAACAATAAGCCTGATCTTATTCCCGTAGTTATGTTTGATGAAACTCGCGTATTGTAATGGATTATACTTGTGAGAAAAGACCGAATGTGGAGGAAATACCCACATGGCTTTAACTCTATAAGAGGCGAGTAGTAAGATGATCTTTGAGGACAAAGATCCTGTTTAGGGGTAAATGATGTGACAATCCGTCAATTTATGGTTGATATTTATTCTCAATATTTATTTGAAAACATTATTTTAATGTTATAATATGAACTCACTTATTTTTGGGAAGAAACTTGGATTTACGTCTTGAAGTAGCATCGACTACGTCTAAACTGGAGGATTCTACGTTACGTGCTTACGTTTACATACACCGTTTTGGGTGACAGTCCGACATTTCAGAAAATAAATTTATCCGTGAATATTATTTTGAGATTTTAAATTTGTGTTGGTTCATAAACTCACAAATTTACGAGAAGAGATTAGGACTTACGATTATAATATAATGTCCTTTACGACTAAACCGGAAACCTTCGGATTACGTATTTACGTTTTCGAACTCTGTTTTTGATGAGACAATTTTTATTAGATTCGTTTTGTGTCGTTGATTCGTAATTTATAAAAATGTTTTTCGTAAAACGACCCGAGGGCACGGAAATCGAGGAAAATAGAATCGAGGAGTACCCGTAAATAAATGGGGATGAGACAAAATGACTTTTGCCCCACCCCCACTCATAACCGGCCACAAAGCTACAACACACCACATTTGGTGTCATTTTTATAAGCTAAGTAAGACACTTGTCTTACCAAGCTTCATAAGTAAGCAACTATGCACAAAACCATCTAAACCAAAACCATTCTCCATTTCCTCCATGCAAAACAACTTCATCTTTCTCTCATCTCTCTCTATGGTGCCTTCCATATATCACCATCAAACACCCCTTTGATCAATTTTCAACCACAATATTTAGTGTTATACACACATATGATGATGTCCTTTTGAAGTTAAAAAGATTGGTGCAAGTTTTAACATCTAAAAAGGAGTTTTCAAAGGAGTCAAGGGTTGATTATCATCAAGGTGTTCATGTGAATGGGTGGTCTTGAAGATGGTCTTGGTTTATCACAAGTTTCTCCATCAAAATCCATGCCTTAATCACAACCTACATCATCTTGGTGGTATAAAGATTGTTCTTCCCATCCTCTTGTTATTTTGATTATGTAATCATGTATTTTCTTTCTTATTGTATATGTATATGATGAATATATGATGATAAAAATATTATGTGGGGATTTGGTGTTGATAATCATGGGTAAAAAGATGAAAAACTATATGTAAAAGTGGTTAATCTTGCTTATTTTAGTAGGCTGTATAAAACAGTGAATAAACTTATGATAAACTGATAAAATGGCATAGATTAATGGATATACAGTAAGTAATATGTCTTGTACACATGTGGGAGTTGGCCATGCAATGGAATCATAAAAATGAGTGAGATATGATCAAAACAAGTTTAGAGTGCAAATCTGAGTACACTGTTTTGGACGAATTTTATAAAATACTTAGAGGCTGATTCAACTGTAGCCATAGCTGAGTTAAATGGAGCACATATCATGTAGTTTATGCCATAAAAATTTGGGCTCTATCTCCATATAGAACTCTAGATATGGCTGTTTTGGTGAAAATGAAAGTAAAAATCAGATTTTGGGAAATTAAAGTATAATAGTATTATATAAGCACTCAAATAAAAATAGTATAAAATGTGAATTAAAACCCACTAACTTATATAATACATTTATATAAATATTTATAAGGATAAATAAATGGACATTTTATAAAAATGGTAGTTTGATAAGTTTTATAAGTTATAAAACTATAAACATGATTTTTACGACTTTTTCGGCTATTACCGTAAAATTAACGTTTTTCGCCAATTAAAACTTAGCCGATCAAACCCGTCTAATGTAAAGTTTTTAAAAGTCATATACTGATATATAAGTATCTAATACAATTAAAAACCGATAAAACCCGAACTATAGGACATACGGACATTAACGAGCTAAGTTAGCATATTGGACTAATAATTTAACTAAATAAGTTAAACACTTATAAAAAGTACTTATTGGGCTTAACCCATTTGGGCCCAACATGTAAAGTGTAAATACTGATAATACAAGTATAAAATGGATTAATACAAGTTAAAGAACTTATAATAAGTTTATTGGACTTAAAATATGTAAATATGTAAAATAGTAAACTAGTATAAAAGTTATCGACACATAACACTAAAATGAGTAAATGAGAATATGTAAACCCACTTGATCATCATATATATATATAATCATCATATGTATACATAATTTTTATTTTTATAAAGTCATTGTACATGAGTCTAAGACGAGTATTATTTGTCTAGGTTTCCGTGACTGAAGCACGTACCGTACATCTGAATTGCCGATAACCCACTTTCCCACATCCACGTGAGTTCATAGCCTCGCACTCTTTTAAATGTTTTTATGAAATGTTTTATAAACCCGCGAGGGAGATAACATGTTAGTTTTGATAAAATAAGACACCATTTGTCCCGATTGTCTGTTTATTGATTTGGACCCGAATGATTGTATGACCCGATGAAAGATTAAATGACCCGATAGATGAAATAAAATGGATTATTAAAGTTAGGTTATGTCACTAAAAGTCTCATTAGCATGAATTGTGAACTACCGGGATTTGGTAGACGCTTATGCATATAATAGTACTATTTGGGGACGATCACCCCAGTTCGCGCCTTGACGGTTGATCCCCGTCGTGCCACATTGATTGGTAAGCGAATTTATGTATGAGAAAATTTCCATAGCGTGATTATAGTGACGACACGCTAACTTAGATGGGCAAATTGAGTATCGGGTTAGCTACCCGTTGTTGTGATAGTAAGGTAACAATGTCATGCGGCTTATAATAATCCAAAATAACGAAATACTGCTATACGCACCAAATTACGATATATTGCCTGACTAGCAATACGGGTCATATTATTGATATTATGTTTGTGTTTTGGTTTTACATAACCATATTCATATAACGGTTTTTATTTAACTCTACACGATGTTATAAAACGTATTGTATGATATTTTTACGACATTGGTTCGTATAATGGTTTTGAAGGCGAAAGCCTATATTATGATTTTTAATAAGGATTTGTATAAAATGACTTTGGCTATTTTATAGCCTATTACAAAGATTTGTACAAAATGATACCGATGTTATATTGATGGATTTTATTAAACTCTATGAATTCACTCGGTGTTATCGCTGACCTTTTCTTTTAACATGTTTTATCTCAGGTACTTGAAGGTAATTCTCGGGAAGTCGACAAAGAATTCATGGCCCGCACTTAAATAACAATTTCCATTCAAATCTTTTGTAAAATTGTATGAAATGATTATGACTTGGGACCTATGTAAATTTGACATTTATGAATGGAAATGCTTTATTATTAAACGACGCGATTTTTATGCGTTGTCTATGATGTGAGTAATGTGTTATCCCGTAACACCAACTAGTCTTCCGCTGTATTGAGTTGTATAAATTTGGGGGTGTTACATATAGGATCTATTCCTATCTAGGAAATTGATAATATGGAGACTTTGACAAGATTATATGTGAAATAATCTGTTGACATAGAGTATCAGTATCTATCATCTAAGATCGTGACGAGTGTTTCACATCTTGATCCTAATAGTATACAAAAAAATTATGTGTACTAATGTGTTAAGTGGAAGAACCACCCAAATACTAAACTATATACTCCACGTATGTGTTATAAGTTTTGGAAAGAACACTTACCATTGAAAAAAATTTCCCGTATAACAATAGTTTTCATACTAGAATTAAAGCAATACTATTTAAAGCACTCTATTGAAAGAAGTGCCATTTACGTATCTGATGGACTAAAGTTGGATATTTTCAACTTACGAAACCCAAAGTAGTTCATGAAACTATTTGAGAAGGTTATTTGAGAATAGAGCTTCATAGTACGTTGAATAGTGACCGTTAGGTAACTACTAGATTTAAATAGTAAATTGGAAAGACTGTTTTGATAAAGATTTCTCACTGTGAATGAGAAACTACACCATATTAAACAGTATCTATGTGAGAGGATGTTTTCTCTATCAATTACCCAAATTGATTTTGAAAAATGCAATAACCAATTCAAGATTTTGAATTGAGTAGTTACATATTGACTTGAGTTTTCCAAAGTACTCAGTAATAATCACAATTCTTTTCGTATTTTGGAATCTAAGGAAGATTTATTTGATTAAATGATTGATTTGAAACTAAATACCAACCGTAAAGCTGTTTTCTTGATATGTGAATAAAATTCTAAGCAAGAATTTGAACACCTAAGAGCTATGTTTGCCCTTGATATGCTATGCTACCCTTATATTTTCGGGACGAGATTTCTTTAATGCGGAGAGACTGTGACAATCCTCAAATTTCACTTATGTGATATAAGCTATAACTGTCTCAATATGCAAATTTGGCTAGAAATTTTTGCTTTCTGTACCTTACTTGGTAAGATGAAATGCTTCTCACAACCTGAACTGCCTACAACATATTCCTATATGTTGTCAATACAATGTATATATCAAGTCTAAAATCTAAAAGTGATCTAATAAGTTCAATATTAATAAGAACATCTCAAATGTAACTATGATGCCCTAAATTCCCTTAGAAACCCTAGAATCACTATGAATGAGTTGTAAACTCAAGAATGGTAAGCTATGAATGGAAAACACATATGAATAAGTCATAAAGGATTATAAACAATTTGTTCACTATACTTTGAAGACATAATAATACCTAAGAATGGCAAGATCAAACCATACAAAGCTAAGTACAAATAATTGTACATAATAGTCTAGATCACCACCTAGAAACCCTTGGTAAACAATGTTTCAAGAAATGTAATTACATAACATCTATGCAAAAGTATCAAAAACAACATGCTAATTATAATCTATCATATAAAGGAAAGTTAATTGATCACAAAATGCTAATATTCACTAATCCAAGGCTAATTATAAGTTAAGACCTAGTAACCAGGATTAGCTTATAAAATCCATTATACATTGAATTAGAGTCTAATCTTTTGCCATAAATTATAAAACTTAACTATATATCATATTAAGATTATACATTCATTTCAAGTCAAGTTACAAGTTGGTAAAGCATAAAGTACAAGTTATCAAAGCATAGGATCTTAAGCTCCTATAATTATTCCTAGAAAATGATCAACCTATAAAAACCCTTAAACTAAGAATATAGAATCCCTAGAAGTCATAAGCATACTATATAAGCCCTAGAATAAGTTTTTATAAAGGTACAAACACTAATTACCCAAGATAGAAAGTCATTAGGATTAATGACCTAAAAACCCTTATATTAAGAAATCTACATGGAATCATCACCTAGTTATTTTTAGACAAGTCTATAAATATTTATACGAATTCATTAAGGTTATAAGATTATATTAAGACAACATACAAGTACCCTAATGTACAAGGTACAAGATATCAATGCATGGCTTGTAAATTAAGTCAAAATATGTATTTTCACCCTTTAGACATGTTTACTTAGAATACCTTAATAAAACCAATGTAGGGACTTCATGAACACATTGAGGACAATGTAGGATGTAAAAATTGAGTTTACATCAGTAGCTAATTGAAGGATAATCACATTTACTAAGATTAAACCCTAGATCATTTGAAACCCTATCCTGCCTAAGTTTTCTTCCCATATTCACATCAAACCTTTGTTAAACTTCAAACTAAGGACCCAAATCTCTTAAATATAATGTCTAAACCCAAATTAAGCCCTATTAATTCACTAATCACTTTACCAAGTCCTTAATCACCAAAAACATAAACCATAAGTTACAAGCCCTAGAAATGAAACCCGATTTAGGTTTTCCCTCCCAAAATGCATTCAAAACCCTTTCCCTCATAAATTTAAACATTGGATCAGATCATATAGATATTTAGAGATATTTTACAAGTAGGTGATGCACCTACTTGTCAATGACACATACTTGGTCTTATCATTTCTAGCCGTGACCTATTATTAACCACATACTTAGATATTTTGATCCTAGACCTAATGACTCACTTCTTGTAACACCCCATTTTGGTAAATGGAATGTCACGCGTGATTATGGCGTGTCATTATTATGTCTTTTATGTGTACTCTTGAAGTGTTGTTCGTACTCGATTCAATTCGAATTGATCATGGTTTAAGGTGGAATTATTGTAATTGGTCACTAAAAGGGGGAGCTTGATTAGCTATATCTATGATAATATAAACGAAAAAGTTATTAAACATAAAAATAAAAGAGAGAAATCTTGGTGGAAAAGAAAACTAGAAAATTAACTAGAAACAAAAAGGAAAACTTAAACCCTTCGGAATGCCTACTGTCGGAATCCCGTCAGAATAGCCATCGGAATGTCTCCCATCGAAATGTTACCAATAATCCGGTCGAAATAACTGAACCAGTATCGGAACAGTGTCGGAATAATTAACATTAAAACTATCGGAATCTTTGTCGAAATAATCCGTCGGAATACGATCGGAATGTATGATTACTCCTGCAATCGGAATAACAATCGGAAAATGGGTCGGAATACAAAACCCTTTTCCGATGGAAGTATCGGAAAAACTGTCAGAAAGGGAAAACCCTTTTCCGATGCAAACAGTCAGAATATCCGTCGGAAATGGTAAACCCTTTTCCGATGGAATGTACACGTAATAAGCAAACGAACCTTTTTAATAAGCACAATCCGACACTTAACCAAGTCAATAATGAAAGAACTAAATAAGCACGAATAAGAAACTTTCAAAACTCTAAATAAGCAAACTTTTCAAAACAAACCTTAAAAAGACGAAACTTTTAAGAAACCTTAAAAGAAAATAAGCTGAAAAGCATCAAAAGCTAAAAGCTTAAATGGTATAAAGACTTGATATGAACAAAAGATAAACTTTTTAATCACATAAACATCAAGATGAAAAAAGATCTATGATTTTTTCGAATCATAAGCAAATCAAAATAAAGAAAGGTAGAATAAGATTAATAATGAAAAGCTTAAACTTATACTTGTAGATTAATGATTCCAAATACAAGCTTAAAATGAAAGCTTAAAACTTGAAAGAAAAGATGAAGAAATCTAGAGAGAGAAAGTAGAATCACCTACTTCTCTCTAAAGATATGAAAAGACTAAGAAAAATTAAAAGTGACTAAAAAAACTAACTCCTTGAAAATGAAGAGAATGAAGACTATTTATAGGAGAGGGGAGGTATGTTGCTTCCTTCTTTCTTTCTCTTTCTCGTCTTTTAATTTATCGTCTTTCTCGAATTCTTCTCGTGATTAGTCGAATGATAAAACGAACTCGTCTTTTAATTTTCTTCTTTTAGTAGACTTGGTTCTTCGACTTTGTCAAACTTCCATCTTTAGACTTTTTTTCTTCAATAAATCTTCAGAATAGGCCTTCGACTTCCATTCTTCTTGCACTTTTGATCTTTTGACTTCGTCCTTTGTGTTTTTCTTCGATAAAAGCCCGTGAAAGCCCGTGTTTTCTTCCTTTTTCATATTTGTGTCCTAAAACAAAATAAAAACACAAACCACGCATAATTCCGCCTTTTAAGGCATTAAATACATGTTTTGGTCTTGTTATTATTAGAAATAAGTGGTAAAAGGATAAGTGTTTTCACACTTATTAAATCCCTTGCACTTGACCATTGCAATGTCCTCATGCAATGCATTAATTTCAAAGCACAGTTTACATTTCTCGTCATAATTAACCCACCTTGGCCTTTATTAAAACACAAGACATTAAGAAAACTTAAAGATAGAAAATTGCAAAATATTTAAAGGAAGAAAACAAGTAAAAAGATCTAAGACTTACATAGGGGTTTTGGTTGTCATGAATGTTTATCACCCTCAAGTTTCACGTTCCCTAAACCAAGCTTAAAAACGAGATCATTGTTATTATAAGTTAGTAAGCTAACACGCACTCATGTGGCTCAATTATTCACTTAGACTCCCTTATTCCTAGGTGTATCTCTTATATTTTATTATTGTCTTGAATGATCACGATGATGCATTGTTGACTTATTTTAATAGTTTATTTAGGCCGAAAATAAAGTAGGATGATTTAATCAATAGTTAGCTAAAGGACAAAAAAAATTTAAACTGCTTCTCGGGACCTCGTAAAGTTCATATCTTGGCATAACTCGCTTCAAGATTTGAGACCTTTCTCGGACCGATATTTGGCAGTGACTTCATACTTCGAATCTTGAGAGACGTTCTTGAAATAATGGTCTTCTCTTCATAATAGGAATTTCTTCACTTGAAGTTTTTGAGAAATTCTTCATACTTAGACCACGACTTCTTCATTTTACTCCAATCTTTATTTTGGATTTTTATATACAACGATCCGCCTCCTTTTAGGACTTGGATCTATTTATCCTCATACCTTGCTAGGGTCTTTTCGGATAGACTTCTCCATGATCTTTAGGGGAGTATTTGCTTTTCGTCGTGTGTCTCGATCCTTCATATTGATTTTTGATAAATGATTCTTCACATCACTTTCGATAATAGCAACAAAATATAGCCCTCATGCCTTGTTAGGGCCTTTTCGGACTCGCCAATCTTCGCATCCCGCTTCAATAAGTTATGCCTTGGCTATGAACTCTAATTAATCCCGAGCAACTTTTAAACGATATTGTGCTAGAAGCTAAGTAACTTTTCAAATCGTACAACCTTACTTATTGCAAATATATTTATTAACAAGCGATGGGAGAAAAAGCTCATAATCAACTCACATAAATTAATGAAAGAATACCAAACTTATAATTGACTCTATCATCTCTCGTTCTCCACAATTTAAAATCTCAAGGAATGAGACTCGTGAATGCGTGGCCTATTAAATCAAAGTTTTAGGTTTTCAAGTCATCTATAGGATCTTGCAACTTCTTAGACTTTTTCAAGTTTAGAATTCGCATTTTAAAGTTCCCTTGATAAACGACTTTCTAGGATCAATTATAGGAACTTGAGAAAAGTTCTTGTTCCTAACCCGTATGAGTTAAGACTTTCGCGTTTTAGAGTTCCTTATATAAAAGCCTAGCAAAACTTGACTTAAACACGTTAAGGATACTAGCTAGAGTAAACTTGGATAAGTAAACTCGGGTTGAGTCAAAAGATTCATGACGTTGAAAAATTAAAACCATTTTATTAAAATTTTATTGTCAACAAAGAAAGTAAATACGATAACAAAGGAAAAACTACTAGGCCAAAATAGATTGAAAATTTTGAAAAATATCGAAAAATCAATTTTCCGGTTAAAATGAGGACATATTCATGGAAAAGCCCACTTAACTTCGATAGAAGTCCCCCCTACATTTGATATAAACATGTCCTCAATGTTTAAGCATGTGGGAGTAAACTCCCCTACACTTAGGACATTGTGCACTTTGTTTAAATCTTGTTAAGGAAGAGACGACTATCAAGATTTCAATGTCAACATATAAGATATGAAATATTGAATCACAAGAGTTTAGGATAGAATCGGGAAGATGGGTACACGGGATCACGGGTCGTCAAATGTCATCAAAAGTGCTCTTTGAAGCTTTAATCCCTACACATCATAAGAAACAAGACAACAAACCCTATGTAGCTCCCCCTACACTTATTATGAAAACGGGTAAAAAGGATAGATCATCGGGTTGCCTCCCGAGAAGCGCTTGTTTTTGTTAACCGAGTCACGAGCCTGACTCGACCCAGAACTAATTCAAGGGAAACGTGGTGAGGGATGGAATCATCTCATGAGAAATGTCCTCACCAAATTAGAACTTAACACGCTGGCCATTCACTTTGAAGTTTGGCCCATTTGGTTGCGATAACTCAATGGTGCCATAAGGAAAGACTTTGGCGACGGTGAATGGACCAGACCAACGGCTCTTAAGCTTGCCCGAAAAGATTTTCAACCGAGAGTTAAAGAGTAAAACTTGATCACCTATGTGAAACTCTCGGTTCTTAATCCTAGAATCATGAATGAGCTTGGTTTTCTCCTTGTAGATCAATAAATTCTCATAAGCTTCATTCCTCGGTTCATTTAGTTCATTGAGTCGGATCTTCCTAAGATCACCGGCTTTGTTGATGTCAAAATTAGCCCACTTCAAGGTCCAATAAGCCTTATGCTCCAACTCATAAAGGAGGTGGCATGCCTTCCCGTACACAAGATGATACGGAGTGCAACCAATAGGTGTCTTATATGCGGTATGGAAAGCCCACAAAGCATCATCTAACTTATCGGCCCATGAGGAACGATGCTCTCCCACAGTACGCTCTAAGATTCTCTTAAGACCACGGTTTGAAATCTTGGCTTGACCATTTGTGTCACACCCCACCATGGCGGAATAGGGGACGTGACGCATGGATATCATCACAACAATAGCGTGTCCATAGAGAGAACTATATGAATTAGAAATGTCATAAAAGGTGACACAAATGTCATGACAATATCTCATCAATGTAGGAGTCTAGGTAAGTAGGTAACAGTCCTACCTCTTACCCAAGACAAACAAATAACACAAACAAATCAACATATAGGTTCATAGTATCACTTATTGAAACAAACAGAAAAATAAACTAAGAAGGAACGGGGATCTCCTTCTAAATGTATTCCTACGCGACTCCAATCCTAGCCACATATGTTCTCACGCTTAACCACTTTATCACCTGAAAGAGACACTAAAACACGTCAACATAATGTTGGTGAGAGTCATAGGTTTAGACTCCAACCAAAAATAGATTATAATAAGCTGTGAACAACCATAAACCACTAAACATATGGACAATGTGCTACAAGTATGCATTAACAACTAACATTCAAGATCAATCATTCCAAACCAAATCCAAGGCTCCCAGCCTTACCAAACACCATGGTACCATAGGCGCCCATACACCTATGTACCAATCCCAAGGCCCCGCCTTGTCATTATCCATTGGTCCCATAGATGCTCACACATCTATGTACCTCCCCAAGGCCCCGCCTTGTCAACATCCCCTTGGTACCAATTCAAACCACAATAACTGAGACGGTACGTGTCCCCCGATCCAAATCATAAACACAATCAAGAATCACATAGCAGTTAATCACATAAGTGCACACACAAGTCCATCACAAACCATAAAAACATTCACAGCATTAGTTACAAAACCATACAGTGTCTCTTCCATCCCATCTGGAAGTGAAAATCATTAAAAGATATGGGACTATGAAACTCACCTGATTGAGCTTCTCCAAAAATCCGCACACTAGCAAAAAGCTAACAAACAAAAGCACACAATCAAAACATGAACCAAACACTAAGATGTCTCATCAACCCATGATGGACATCTAACCTTCTCTCATATATATACCTCATTTATATGCTCTAAGCATCTCATTACACCCCTCTATAAAGCCTTTAACTTAGTTTACTTCATAACTCGTCTCGTTAACATTTTACCCAAAACAATCCCAGTTTTTAGGTCTCGAAACTATAAGCCAAATGCCCACCTAACCATACCCATGATCTCTGTAAAGGAAACCCTATGCCCTTACATATGTCAGCTAACTCCTCCCTTTTGCCCCAACCTTAAAGCTACTGTTAAGGCCCTGATATATATATATATATATATATATATATATATATATATATATATATATATATATATATATATATATATATATATATATATATATATATATATATATATATATATATATATATATATATATATATATATATATATATATATATATATATATATATATATATATATATATATATATATATATATATATATATATATATATATATATATATATATATATATATATATATATATATATATATATATATATATACTTTTGCCTATCCGCATATTACCGATTTTGAACATACAAAAAGTTTGTTATGATTAGGGGGTATTACCCTAACCCATTTGCTTAGCCACCCTTTAGGTCTCTTATTTAATATATAAACCAACTACCATGCTCATTAGAGGGCTCAAGTGTACTCCTAAGTACCCCAATCACCTTAAAACATTAAATTAAACCCGACTGATTTCAAAACTGTTTTGACCTCCGACTGTTTAACCTGTATTTGACCCACCTCCTGACCTCCAATTTAGTTCTCGTTTATTGAATTTAAAAGCCACTTCAAATACCTATTCAGGGATGCTTGGATCGCAAAATAAGGGTTTGTAGAACTCTAGATATGATCAAAACAAGTGACATAAAATTTTGCCCAGTTTTTAAAAACGAATTTAACACAATTAGCTTAATTACCATCACCATGTATAATTATTATCTCTAATTAATCTAATAATGTTTATACCATTATAATACAGAATTAATAATTAACTTAACCCTAGATCCATCATGTATTGATTGTAAGAGAATTAAAAACAATTTAATTAAAAAGTGTATTGAAGATTTTACCTTAGAATTTTTGAAAGAAGAAAAATTAATGAAGAACCCTAAATAGACTCCATTGATTTCGACTTAAGTTTGATCTCCAGGGGATTATGATGTGTTTTTAGTTAATAAAGAGTCTTTATATAATTTCCTAACAAGTCCTTGGATCCATTACAAAAGCCCGGTTCCCTTTTTTCCTTTTTTTCCTTTTTCTTTCTTTTTAATCGGCCTAAACCGACTTTAACATATATTTTTTTCTTTTTATTACTTATTATTATGTTATTAATAATACCTTAATTTACCTTAATTTATTTCAGCTCCTAAAGCCTCCGAAACCGTAAAACTAGTCAATTTTACGCGTATACCGAAAAAACGTAAAATATACAGTTTTAAAAAAAATCTTAAATTTTGAAATAAACTTTATAACTAAGTCCTAAATGACTTAAAACCATCCCAAAAAATACTCACATGACTAAACACCTTACCCGAGACCTCTAAATGCTAAACCCCAAATCGTAAAAAAATACGATTTACTATAATACTTATACGTATACGTAAAACACCAAAATAACACCATTTCATTTTATAGTCACTAATTTGTGAGCTCATGAACATGAAATAACCGTTCCTGGATTTACTTATGAGTACTTTATACCCATAAACGATATCCACACCAACCTCGTTCACGCAAAATAACATGTAAACACACAAATCACATAGTCACACATAAATTAACCTTAAAATAAGACCAAGTGACGAACCTCAAAACCACGGTTGTCACATCACTCCCTCCTAATAGAAATCTCGTCCCGAGATTTACTCCTTAGGATCGTCATTATCAATTAGTTGAGGATACTTGCTCCTCATAAATCCTTCCCGTTCCCACGTGAACTCTAGTCCACGTTCCAAATTCCATTTACCCATAACTACGGTATATTACCCTTTTTATCCAACGTCCTAGCTTCACGACCCAAAATCTCTATCGGCTCTTCGATAAAACGAAGACTCGTATCCATACTAATATCATCTAACGGTACTTGCAAGTCGGTTCTTGCTAAGCATTTCCTCAAGTTTGATACATGAAATACGTCATGCACACTACTCAATTCCTCCGGTAATCTCAACCTATACGCCACTAGCCCAATCCTTTCAAGAATTTCAAATGGACCCACAAATCTAGGTGCTAACTTCCCTTTTCTTTCCAAACCGCATCACCCCTTTCCATGGTGAAACCTTTAGCATAACTTTATCTCAAATCTCAACGGCTTACGCCTCTTGTTCGCATAGCTCTCTTGTCGGTTCTTTGCTATTTTCAACCTCTACTTAGTCACTTCCACCACCTCCATATTTTTCCGATCCACCTCCGGTCCAATATGTTGGCCGCTTCTAACTTCATCCCAATGTAACGGTGATCCACCTCATCTCCTATGAATTAACTCCAGCAGTTTCTACTATAATTCCTATCACCATACCTAACGGCTTCTATCCTCTACGGATTTTCCATCATTCGGAAGTTCTCCCAACCTTAAACACATCCAATGTTATATGCAGGATTGCATAACCAAAAGCTTCCCATAATATTCACAAGAAACATGTCATAACCACCACCTCATCCTTGCTTTCCCATGCTCGGCACCAAGTAACTAACCATCTTTCATACTAACATGTGTTACACCTTTTCTCTAGGTGGACGTTCCATTGTTCGTGACTACTAACCTCTTGCTCTAACGGTTTCTCTTCAATATCACCCCACCATCTTCACAACCTCTTGCTCCCTCGAATCATTCTTCCTCCATACTACTTTTCGCTTGTCTCTCTACAATCTTAATTTCCATACCATCTTATATCCCGTCTTCAGCCTATAATTTAGGTGTTTCCTCCTTTATTCCTTACATCCTCATCAATGGAGAATATGCCCCTCTCACCGGTGACTCTCTCTTTGTAGGAGAATTCTTCCTAATATAATGTGTTCTCCAACTATCTCCAAATCTCACGCCAATGCTCTAGGCGTCTTTCTCAATTACCCCTATAGTATGCTCATACCAAACATTAGTCTATCAACGGTATACTACGCTTGCTTCCTATCGTTTCTTCCCTTGCCATAATCCTTCGTAAGGCATTCCATACATATTAGGCTAACTTTTACGCAAAACCCTCTATTCCATCACATCCGTACGCAATCCTTCCAACTTCTCAACTATGTGACTTCTCATTCCTCTTGAAATATGAGATGAATTAGTCAGTCTATCGACTATCACCCAACTCTCGTCGTACTTATTCCTCCACCCCATTATGTATCCCTTTCACCAACTTCGTCCTTACATCGCCCTTTCTAAGCTACTCCTAACTATGTAGGAAGAATAGTCTACGTCCCTTTTCTCCATATGATTGTCTAAGCCACGCAACATACATGTTGACTCGTTCTCTGCTTTAGACAACTCAACTCGTGCAACCTACATCCTTCATCCAAACCACCCTAATACGTCATCCATATAGTTCAAGTTCGTCTCAGCTTCACTTCATTCTTCTTATTCCATGTCTCATCAACCATGCTTGCCTTTCCCAGATGGTACTTGGCCTTGCAATTTTCTTTCATCACTTAACCTACCCATCACCTTTTCCAAATTTTCAATCAGGATGATTAAATATGTGTTGGAGACGTTCATGATCTGTATAGATCATTCTCTACGTCTCATACCCAAATGCCTCTAGCATTCTAGGCAGATATAACAATCCAGCTCCACTAACTAAGTCTATCTAGTTCTTCCAAATCTTTAGTTCCCACAACGTATAAACAACCGCCTTTCTTTGTCGTTCTTGTATACATCCAAATCCTTGATCCACGTATCGTCATGCTTCGCGAATTCATCCAGTCCTTCCGATAATTCCAAGATCTGCTCATTATCCAATCCACCTCTTCATCCTCCAAAACGCTTCCTCACCCTTCTTCACTTTACCCCTTGCTGGTTCCACGATATGCCATCATCTCTGACTACTCGTCCTGGCCAACTTAATCCTAAAACTCACACTTGAAAATCTCACGTATAATTCCCTTTCCTAACAACTCCAAAACCAACTCATAATTCGCCTCACTCTCCTTCTTAGATTTGAGTAGGTCAAGATGTCGTCGATGCTCCCGATGACAACTCGTTTATATACTGTCATGCAACCCCGGTTCATTGACTCCATGAAAACTGCTAGCGCCTCGGCGAAGCCAAAATCATAACCGTAAACCCAAAGCGTTCATACAACATCCTTAGCAGTTTCAACTACGTCCTCCTTGCACCCTCTCTTAGAAACAATACGAATAAATTTCTACCTCGTTCTACTCGCAAAAATCTACACGTATTCTAAAAGACCAATACTTCCTCTTATCAGACCACTCAACCGCTTTTCACAGCCAATCTACTACTAAGCAACTCAAATTTTACCTTGCATCCGTTGCAATTTCTAACAATTCTTGCTCTTAAAATCATTCCATCAACAATTTCCTTGGAAAGGAACTAACTACAACTCCTCTCACTTCTCCTACTTGCTCTATTTATGGTTCTACCTCACAGTAATAGGCAAACCTACTAAATCTCAGGAAATTTTCGGAAAACTTACATGCCTTACGAACAATCATAAATACCTTTGAGGTATTATATCCCCTTCCAACACTCTCTATGGCGCGTTACTTGTGCCAATATCCATACATTATACAAATCTCTATTCATCTCCCTTGGCACTCCTACGAGACCTCATGACCACATTAGTTCGTCTATGAAATTTTAACTCTTTCATCCCCACTAAGGGCATTCCGACCATTCTCTCAGGGCCACCTACTTAATCGTGTAGGCACGACCAAGTCTTTCATATGTCTACCTCAACGCTCCCAATCAATACGAACCCAGAACTACATCCTGAATCCACTAGATACGATCAACGAATCAAACCCACGGATAACTAACGACATTTCACGTGCACGGGTTAAAACAGACCAAAACCATGAAAACTCAAAAGGAAAACTCAAACATGTACCAATTCAAATGACTCGTGACAACGAAAAATGATCCAAGAAACACTTAATGGCAACCAAAACATCTTATGCCCCGCGACATATTATTTAAACCGTGCACAAGATCGACTTTTCCAAAATAATATTTTTTTCTTTCCTCACCACATCTATGTGACTCAAACAATCTACAAACAACCTTCTAGACGATCTCAAAACTCAACTCAAAGACAAGGTATCCCTTGCATCCCAAATCATAAAAAAACTACTATTCAAAACTCAACCTTGAACCCGTCACTTGTACCAAAATTTCGATCAAGCTACTGACACCCCATGACTATACATACCAAATATTTGAAAAGTACATTCCGAGTACATAATTTTAGGCTTTTGAATCACCCAAGAAGCTTTAAAAACGAACAAGTTATGACCAAAACAGTTTTATACTAGTTGTTTTTTAAAAAAAACTAAAGAATCCTCTTAGTAATTAACGTAATCCTTTTTAAATGAAAAGAAATAAATGTATGTGAAATTTTCATGAACTTTGTTTAGTCTTGCATAAATAATCATAAATGACGTACATTGATTAAGCTCACTTATATAAACTATTTAAGTAGAAAGAAATTTTATTTCGCTTTATTTTAAAGAAAGTCTTTTAGATTTTGAAATAAATAAGTGTTGATTAATGAAAATATTATGTTACATCTTGTTTCAAACACGACTCCAACACCTTACCCTTATTTTACCGAATACAACCAACTATCTAACTATAGTAGATTTCCAAGTCCCTTTTTTCAATATATACCGACCAAAAGAAATGTAAGACCCAACAAAAAAGATTTCATTATCTCAAAAGAAATCCCAAGTTATTTCAATAGACTTAAAACCCAGAACACCATTTTAAAACGTACACGTGAAATACGAAACTCAAAGAATACGCTACAACGGAGGTTTAATATCAAAAAAAAGCGAGCTAGCCACCCTCCTAAAGATACAATCGATAATTGTAGGGGATCATACATATATAGGCCTATCGGAATACATATACTTAAATCCGTCTAACATCTACTATACAAGCATGTACTAACCCTCTTTCATGCAATCATACTTAGGAATCCATTGAAGTTGTGGTACTTGTATAACTATGTTGGCCACCATACTTATACAATTACCCTTCCCCAATGCACTCCTTCCTATGATGACACTTATAAGAATTAATACAACACATAACACATATATCCATCTACTCACATAAGCTCATAACCACATAACCAAAAAAGTCCAAAACTCCATCCATTAAAATAACATAGTCAAACTCTTGAAATACATAAATCCATAGTCTAGCTAAAACAGCATAGACTAAATCTAAAACGAAAACATAATCAGTTATAAGTCATGTCGCCCATAAGAGTGGAAACAGCTTAAAATCCTTCATATCCACCTACTCCTAATAACTCGAACCACCACATGATTCTTAGGGAACATGACTTAAACATCAAAAGAAAAATACTATACCTCAGGTACATAAAATAACCCAACAAAAGATAGAAACTACCATGTACCAAATTATGTACTATAATGTACAATTTAAGCAAAATACGAAAATGACTAGCGTGGATGATTATGGTTCAACCAGCACTAGTCACACCCCGAAAAGAAAATAACATGTGGCTAAGTATGAACTACTATGGTTCAACCCATACTAGTCAAAACTTAACAAACATCACAAGTAAAAACCAATAACATCCAGAAAACTTTAATTAATATAAAATGCACACATACTCCTATGACGCCTATATGTAGGGACCCTTAAGCTATAGACTAGGTTACTAGACTAGGAAACCTAATTCTCTATAACCATTGGCTCTTGATACCATTCTGTCATACCCCACCATGGCGGAATATGGGACGCGACGCATGGATATCATCACAACAATAGCGTGTCCATAGAGAGAACTATATGAATTAGAAATGTCATAAAAGGTGACACAAAAGTCATGACAATATCTCATCAATGCAGGAGTCTAGGTAAGTAGGTAACAGTCCTACCTCTTACCCAAGACAAACAAATAACACAAACAAATCAACATATAGGTTCATAGTATCACTTATTGAAAAAACAGAAAAATAAACTAAGAAGGAATGGGGATCTCCTTCTAAATGCATTCCTACGTGACTCCAATCCTAGCCACATATGTTCTCACGCTTAACCACTTTATCACCTGAAAGAGACACTAAAACACGTCAACATAATGTTGGTGAGAGTCATAGGTTTAGACTCCAACCGAAAATAGATTATAATAATCTGTGAACAACCATAAACCACTAAACATATGGACAATGTGCTACAAGTATGCATTAACAACTAACATTCAAGATCAATCATTCCAAACCAAATCCAAGGCTCCCAGCCTTACCAAACACCATGGTACCATAGGCGCCCATACACCTATGTACCAATCCCAAGGCCCCGCCTTGTCATTATCCATTGGTCCCATAGATGCTCACACATCTATGTACCTCCCCAAGGCCCCGCCTTGTCAACATCCCCTTGGTACCAAGTCAAACCACAATAACTGAGACGGTACGTGTCCTCCGATCCAAATCATAAACACAATCAAGAATCACATAGCAGTTAATCACATAAGTGCACACACAAGTCCATCACAAACCATAAAAACATTCACAGCATTAGTTACAAAACCATACAGTGTGTCTTCCATCCCATCTGGAAGTGAAAATCATTAAAAGATATGGGACTATGAAACTCACCTGATTGAGCTTCTCCAAAAATCCGCGCACTAGCAAAAAGCTAACAAACAAAAGCATACAATCAAAACATGAACCAAACACTAAGATGGCTCATCAACCCATGATGGACATCTAACCTTATCTCATATATATACCTCATTTATATGCTCTAAGCATCTCATTACACCCCTCTATAAAGCCCTTAACTTAGTTTACTTCATAACCCGTCTCGTTAACATTTTACCCAAAACAGTCCCAGTTTTTAGGTCTCCAAACTATAAGCCAAACGCCCACTTAACCATACCCATGATCTCTATAAAGGAAACCCTATGCCCTTACATATGTCAGCTAACTCCTCCCTTTTGCCCCAACCTTAAAGCTACTGTTAAGGCCCCGGTATATATATATATATATATATATATATATATATATATATATATATATATATATATATATATATATATATATATATATATATATATATATATATATATATATATATATATATATATATATATATATATATATATATATATATATATATATATATATATATATATATATATATATATATATATATATATATATATATATATATATATATATATATATATATATATATATATATATATATATATATATATATATATATATATATATATATATATATATATATATATATATATATAACACCACTAAAATTACATGTAGGAAAGATCAGAGTACCCGTCTCAGGTTCACGATGGGGTACCATTCAGAAGTTGTCAAAAGATAGAATGTCTGAGGACAACTTGCTCTCTCCGTATTTGTCTTTCGTGATCTTTGCTAGATGCCTTTCGAGCGATCTAGCAGGCTAACTGTTCCTTAGGCAGCACCTATGAAGATAGGTTCATTGATCACATACGACATTCTGAAAGTTGGTTATGTTATGGCGAGCCCCCCTCCGGGGGGTTTGGGGGGGGCAGGCGCGAAAAGAAACTCTTCCGTCCCCTATAACCTATAAGGAGGTATGTATTCGTCGGTCACTTGGCGTATATATATATATATATATATATATATATATATATATATATATATATATATATATATATATATATATATATATATATATATATATATATATATATATATATATATATATATATATATATATATATATATATATATATATATATATATACTTCTGCCTATCCGCATATTACCGATTTTGAACATACAAAACGTTTGTTATGATTAGGGGGTCTTACCCTAACTCATTCGCTTAGCCACCCTTCAGGTCTATTATTTATTATATAAACCAACTACCATGCTCATTAGAGGGCTCAAGTGTACTCCTAAGTACCCCAATCACCTTTAAACATTAAATTAAACCCGACTGATTTCAAAACTGTTTTGACCTCCGACTATTTAACCTGTATTTGACCACCTCCTGACCTCTAATTTAGTTCTCGTTTATTGCATTTGAAAGCCACTTCAAATACCTATTCAGGGATGCTTGGATCGTAAAATAAGGGTTTGTAGAACTCTAGATATGATCAAAACAAGTAACATAAAATTTTGCCCAGTTTTTAAAAACGAATTTAACACAATTAGCTTAATTAATTACCATCACCATGTATAATTATTCTCTAATTAATCTAATCATGTTTATACCATTATAATACAGAATTCATAATTAACTTAACCCTAGATCCATCATGTATTGATTGTAAGAGAATTAAAAACAATTTAATTAAAAAGTGTATTGAAGATTTTACTTTAGAATTTTTGAAAGAAGAAAAATTAATGAAGAACCCTAAATAGACTCCATTGATTTCGACTTAAGCTTGATCTCCAGGGGATTATGATGTGTTTTTAGTTAATAAAAAGTCTTTATATAATTTCCTAACAAGTCCTTGGCCCATTACAAAAGCCCGGTTCCCTTTTTTCCTTTTTTCCCTTTTCTTTCTTTTTAATCGGCCTAAACCGACTTTAACATATATATATATTTTTCTTTTTATTACTTATTATTATGTTATTAATAATACCTTAATTTACCTTAATTTATTCCAGCTTCTAAAACCTCCGAAACCTTAAAACCTTAAAACTAGTCAATTTTACGCGTATACCGAAAAACCGTAAAATATACAGTTTTAAAAAAAATCTTAAATTTTGAAATAAACTTTATAACTAAGTCCTAAATGACTTAAAACCATCCCTAAAAATACTCACATGACTAAACACCTTACCCGAGACCTCTAAATGCTAAACCCCAAATCGTAAAAAAAATACGATTTACTATAATACTTATACGTATACGTAAAACACCAAAATAATACCATTTCATTTCATAGTCACTAATTTGTGAGCTCATGAACATGAAATAACCGTTCCTCAATTTACTTATGAGTACTTTATACCCATAAACGATATCCACACCAACCTCGTTCACGCAAAATAACATTTAAACACGCAAATCACATAGTCACACATAAATTAACCTTAAAATAAGACCAAGTGACGAACCTCAAAACCACGGTTGTCACAATTTGTTTGTGGATGATATGCGGTGGAAAGACGGTGATTGACACCATACTTAGCCATGACTCGAGCAAATTGATTGTTACAAAAATGAGTCCCGCGATCATTGATGATAGCACGAGGAACACCGAACCGAGCAAATAGTTGCTTTAGAAAGTTCACAACCACCCTCGCATCGTTAGTAGGTAAAGCTCTTGCTTCAACCCATTTGGATACGTAGTCAATGGCTACGAGGATGTACTTGTTCCCTTTGGATGATGGAAATGGCCCTATAAAGTCGATGCCCCATACGTCAAAGATTTCATATTCTTGTATGAAATTTTGAGGCATCTCATCTTTATGTGTGATCTTGCCTTGTCTTTGGTAAGCATCACAATTCTTAACCATCTCGTGTGCATCACGATAAATGGTGGGCTAATAAAATCCAGAATCGAAAACTTTCTTCGCGGTGTAATTTGGACCAAAGTGACAACCGGTGGGTCCTTTATGGCAAGCTTCCATGATTTGTAAAGCTGCGGGCCCGTCAACACACCGACGAAGGATCAAGTCAGTACATTGTTTAAAGAGATAAGGGTCGTCCCAATAGTAAGTTTTCACATCCTTTAAGAATTTCTTATTTTGTTGGGACGATAACCCTTCGATGAGAATTCCACCCGCCAAGTAGTTTGCAAAGTCCGCAAACCATGGGGTTTCATCAAGATTGGAGGCCATATCTAAGTCTCTAAGAGTCTCGGGCTCAGAATAAGACGTAGATCGAGTACGCATACACTAAAATGAAATAAAATCTTTTTGGTTTTTTATCTTTTTTGTTGTTTTTGGATTGTTGAAAGTTTTATATTTTTTAGGATTTTTTTGAAAATTTTTGTGCTTGAAAATAACGTTCCCAAAAGAACGGATCCCGAAATCCAATTTTTCTCACTAAAAACCGTTAATCTTTACGAAAAGAGCCGGCAGCGGCGCCATTTAATATGTCTTTTATGTGTACTCTTGAAGTGTTGTTCGTACTCGATTCAATTCGAATTGATTACGGTTTAAGGTGGAATTATTGTAATTGGTCACTAAAAGGGGGAGCTTGATTAGCTATATCTATGATAATATAAACGACAAAGTTATTAAACATAAAATAAAAGAGAGAAATCTAACCTTGATTGGTGGAAAATAAAACTAGAAAAATAACTAGAAACAAAAAGGAAAACTTAAACCCTTCGGAATGCCTACTGTCGGAATCCCGTCGGAATAACCATCAGAATATCTCCCATTGGAATGTTACCAATAATCCGGTCGGAATAACTGAACCAGTATCGGAACAGTGTCGGAATAATTAACAATAAAAACTATCGGAATCTTTGTCGGAATAATCCGTCGGAATACGATCGGAATGTCTGATTACTCCTGCAATCGGAATAACAATCGGAAAATGGGTCGGAATACAAAACCCTTTTCCGATGGAAGTATCGGAAAAACTGTCGGAAAGGGAAAACCCTTTTCCGATGCAAACAGTCGGAATATCCGTCGGAAAGGGTAAACCCTTTTCCGATGGAATGTACACGTAATAAGAAAACGAACCTTTTTAATAAGCACAATCCGACATTTAACCAAATCAATAATGAAAGAACTAAATAAGCACGAATAAGAAACTTTCAAAACTCTAAATAAGCAAACTTTTCAAAACAAACCTTAAAAAGACGAAACTTTTAAGAAAACTTAAAAGAAAATAAGCTAAACACGAAATAAGCTAAAAAGCATCAAAAGCTTAAAGCTTAAATCATATAAAGACTTGATATAAACAAAAGATAAACTTTTTAATCACATAAACATCAAGATGAAAAAAGATCTATGATTCCAAATACAAGCTTAAAATGAAAGCTTAAAACTTGAAAGAAAAGATGAAGAAATCTAGACAGAGAAAGTAGAATCACCTACTTCTCTCTAAAGATATGAAAAGACTAAGAAAAATTAAAAGTGACTAAAAAAACTAACTCCTTGAAAATGAAGAGAATGAAGACTATTTATAGGAGATGGGAGGTATGTTGCTTCCTTCTTTCTTTCTCTTTCTCGTCTTTTAATTTCTCGTCTTTCTCGACTTCCTCTCGGGATTAGTCGAATGATAAAACCAACTCGTCTTCTAATTTTCTTCTTTTAGTAGACTTGGTTCTTCGACTTTGTCAAACTTCCGTTTTCAGACTTTTTTTCTTCAATAAATCTTCAGAATAGAGCTTCGACTTCCGTTCTTCTTGCACTTTTGATCTTTTGACTTCGTCCTTTGTCTTTTTCTTCGATAAAAGCTCGTGAAAGCCCGTGTTTTCTTACTTTTTCATATTTTTGTCCTAAAACACAATAAAAACATAAACCACGCATAATTCCGCCTTTTAAGGCATTAAATACACGTTTTGTTCTTGTTATTATTAGAAATAAGTGGTAAAAGGATAAGTGTTTTCACACTTATTAGTCATCAAAGCATACAAGGTAATGTCTTAAAAACATTAAATGACCATGAAAGGAAATACCGGAAACAAACATCAGTACCCCAAGTATAAGCTCATCACACACATACATAAGTATTGTAAAGGAAAAGGACTAAACAATGTCCTAAGAAATAAGTAGCAAAATGTATGATGAAATGCATAAAGTAGAGAAGGCTAGATAGCTTCCAATCCATATGCACGTACGCTTAAAGTCTACGAGCGCCCTTAAGTACCTGCCGTTTTGGAGCATGAAAGGAAAATGGCTGAGCATAGCGCTCAGTGCACGGATATACAAGTATGACATGGAATAGCATAAGCATATAAGACTAATAGCAGCGGAATAATATAGGTTCTAAGCAATCTGAAATCATGTTCATAAAACTGGTTTATAGTTTGAAAACACTTATGTTTCTATGAAAATCTGTATTAATTAGCCAAATAGCCCATATAGGTCATGAGGTTCCACCGTGCATGAATACTTGGAGGGGAGACCTCGTCATGCAATTAAAGGGGTTGCCTCTAATTAAATAGTCTGGGTAGGAGGGATCAACTCCTAGTGAAGGATGCAAGGCACACATCTCATTCACTCTGATATTACTGGTAAACATGTAACTAGGATGCACCCATACGCCCCACATGATAATATAATATAATGGCCAAAGCTGAAAAGGGACGCCATGAGCAATCACTTTGCCGTGGGGAAGTCATAACAATAGTGCCTCTAGTGTTATGGTTATGGTATCTCCATAACTAGGTGACACTGGTCATGCATGTATATGGCTTAGGCTCTTAAACTAACATAAGTAATCAAACATATAAAACAAATATTGGGAAAACAGTTGGCTGCAAACGGGGAATCCTAATAAGGAAAGAATGTCCATACTGAAAGGACGGGAAATCCGTACCTTATGTCCAGTGAACGAAGAAGACGAAAAAATAGAAGTCCTACTTCGATATCACTAATGCTACATAAATAGGGTACATGTATAAGTATTCTGTTTACTGTGTACTTAACTGATTTTACACCCTGTCTTAGCTTGTTTTATATGTTCATGTCTTGTTTTACGAATTTTAAGGTTATGCTGTGTTTATCATATATTCTGTGTATTCTGATTAAGTATTACTTGTATTTCTTGTATTTCTTGTATTATTATACTTGTTGTGTAATAATAAGTAACCTTCAAAAAATAGCAGGTTTCCTAAAATAGAAAGTTTCCAAAAATAGATAGTTTCCCATAATAGATTAACTTCCTAAAATAGATTAGTTTCTAAAAATAGAAAGTTTCCAAAAATAGTAAGTTTCCTTAATTAGGAAGTTTCTATATTTAGAATTAAGCTGGATTAATAAGCTAATAATATAAGCTTAAGGTTACTGGTTAAATATCATAAGTCATGTGATTTTTGTATAGTTTATTAATAATATCATGTTAATTAAATAAACTATAGGTTATATGATTTAATTAAATATAAGCATGATTTAATTAAATTAAGATGTATAAAATACTTAGGTTAAAACATATATTAATATTATATTAATTATAACCTAAGTCATGTTTATTAATTAATTATATTCCATGTCTAATAATTAATTAATACTATAGTCTAAATTAAATAAATAAATACTTAGGTTAAAACATGTATTATTTTGTAAATTATAATTAACCTAAGTCCATGATTAATTAAATTAATTATAAGTCATGTTTAATTAATTTAATATTTTGTAAAAAAAATAATAACTTGTAAAATAAATACTTGTACATTTTTAGTCATGAACCGAACCCATGAATTTAATTTAGACATGTCATGAACCGGACCCATGAATTTAATTTAGACATGTCATGAACCGGACCTGGAACATAAACCGGACCGAACCAAACACTCCTTTAACAGTGGCAAACCGGCTCGGCCGGTTGCCACTGCTAGGGTAACATCACCACCGGCTACTGCGGTGGTTTGTCTCTCGGCTAGCCGTTGACCAACAGTAGGTTCCCACCGACTGTGTGCCGGTGGTCCTCCTGTTGCCTGCGTTTCCCCTGCTTGACCCACGCCGCCACCGGCTGTGTGCTGGTGGTGATTGCTGCTTGCTGCTGAGACCCAACCGAACTACAAGGACACCCCGACGCGAGTCGGGGTCCCTTGTCCACTGTTGCCGACCGAGACCAAGACACACCGAGAGCCTTGGGACTCTCGGTTGGGTGTCGGCCAAACAAAACAACCCACAAACAGCCTTTAATTTACCCCTATTATTTATTTAACATGTTTTTAATTCTTGTTTTTATAATCCCATGATCATAGGTTCTTAATTAATAAAAAGAATAAAAAGAAAAGGTTTTACGGATTACCGAATGCGTGTAATGATTGGAGAACCATAACACGAACACGATCCTTGAATTTAATTTAATCAAAAATCAAATCAAACACCCTTGGTGTTTGTTCTTGCCGCCGGCCAAAGAGAGAAAAAGGAAGAACTAGGGTTTTTGATTTTTTTGAAAAACTCTGTAAAGTGAAAAGGTGTTAACCCCTTTTTGTTATTTACTAGAAATCAAGTGGGCTTGGCCCTTGTCTCGTTGATGCCGCAGCATGTAGAGCCCACAAGGGAAAACCCAAAGTTTTCCCGTGTTTTAATTTACGTGTTCGTACGTTCGTGTTTTCGTGTTATAATTAAATGTTCGTGTTATATTTAAATACTTGTACGTAATGATAATAATCGTATTATATTAATTAAGTATGTAATTACATGTTCGTGATTTTTACGTTCATGATTCCATGTTTGTGATTATAATTATTATTGTTAATAATTATCGTGTACTAACACGTACTTAATACTTATCGTGATAATAATACGTAGATAACTTCTGTAATTACTAATCGTGACACGTGTTCATGCTATAAAAGTAAAGTTTTATATGTACGTACTTTTACTAAGTGTATTGTTCATGGTAAAAGCATGCGGGTTTTACAACTCTTCCCCCTAAAAAGAATAATTTGTCCCCGAATTATAGATTAAATAAAGTGAAAGAGGAACATACCCGAATTCAATATATGAAATGAGGGTAAGAAGCCCAGATAGACTCCTCTGTTTCCCAAGTGGCTTCCCGCTCGGTATGATCCCTCCAAAGGATTTTGACGAATAGAATCATCTTCTTCCTCATGACTCGTTCTTGCCTGTCAATAACTGTTCGGGTACCTCTATGAAGGTAAGATCTTCATGAATCTGTTCCAATAAATACTGAACCATGTGAAGGGGATGATAATTGTACCCTCTGAGTAAGGACACATGGAAAACGCCATGAACGTGAGAAAGCTGCGGAGGTAACGCTAAGCGATAAGATACTTCACCAACTCGCTCGATGATATCAAACGGTCCGATGAATCGAGGACTGAGTTTCCCTTTAATTCCGAAACGTCTAACACCACGTGTCGGTGATACCTTAAGAAAGACATGATCTCCTACGTTTAAATATAAGTCCCTACGATGCTTGTCGGCATAACTCTTCTGACGTGTACCAGCTTCCTACAATTTCTGCCTAGCTACAGCGACCTTCTCAGTGGTCAACTCAATCATCTCCGGTCCTTCAAGTGTTCGCTCACCAACCTAATCCCAGCAGATTGGGGCACGACACTTCCTTCCATACAACATCTCGAATGGTGCACACTTAATGTTAGCGTGCCAACTGTTGTTGTATGCAAACTCTACTAAACAGATATAATCATCTCAGTCTCTTGTCCACTCCAATGCACATGCTTGGAGCTTGTCTTCCAATGTCTGAATCGTCTGCACTGATTGTCCGTCTGTCTGAGGATGAAAAGCGTGCTAAGCTTAAGTTTTGTACCCCAAGCGTTCTGCAGACTCCTCCAAAATCGCGAAGTGAACCGAGGATCTCTGTCCGAGACGATACTGGATGGATCACCATGAAGTCTCATGATCTCCTTCTTGTAAGTATCGGCGAGTTTACTGACCGGATCATCCTTGTGGATCGGTAAGAAATGAGCTAACTTAGTAAGTCGATCAACGATAACCGAAATCGCATCATGCCTCCTCTTGGTCTGCGGAAGACCGGTAACAAAATCCATGGTGATCTTGTCCCACTTCCACTCTGGAATGCCTAACGGTTGTAGTAGACCACTAGACCGTTGATGCTCGATCTTAACCTGCTGGCAGGTTAGACATTTGGAGACATAAATAGCAACATCCTGTTTCATACCACTCCACCAAAAGTACTGTTTGATGTCGTGGTACATCTTGGTTGAACCAGGATGAATGGAGAATGGGGAGCTATGAGCTTCAACTAATAACGCTTCCCTAAGAGTAAGATCATCAGAAACACAAGTCTGGTGCCCTGCCATAAGATACCATCGTCATCCAACCGAAACTCTGTTTGCTGATCCAAGTTCTGAATGATCGCCCAAATTTCACCATCATCCTTCTGAGCTTCCTTGATCCTAGAAAGTAACTCAGGTTCCTCTCTAAGATTAGCCCAGTAACCGTGCTGTCCACGTACCATGATCTCAATGTCTAGTCGCTCCAAGTCTCTTATAATCTCTTCCTCAATCTTAATGTCGTTGATCATACCGGACTTTCTACTAAGTGCATCTGCCACTACATTCGCCTTGCCGGGATGATACTACAGATTAATGTCATAATCATTCAACAGCTCTAACCATCTTCTCTGTCTCATGTTCAGTTCACGTTGAGTAAAGATGTATTTCAGGCTCTTGTGATCTGTGAAGATATCACATGATTCTTCATACAAGTAGTGCCTCCATATCTTTAATGCAAACACGACTGCTGCAAGTTCCAGGTCATGCGTAGGGTAGTTCTCCTCATAAGGCTTAAGTTGTTGTGAAGCGTACGCAATCACTTTCCCATGTTGCATGAGAACACAGCCAAGTCCCTTCCGTGAAGCATCACTGTAGATTTGAAATCCACCTATACCAGATGGGAGAGTAAGAATCGGTGCAGATACTAACTTCTGCTTTAGGTCTTCAAAGATCTTCTCTTTTTCTTCAGTCTAGACGAATTTCTCCCCTTTCCGCATTAGTTTGGTCAATGGCAGTGCTAAACGGGAAAAGTTCTCTACGAACCTACGGTAGTAACCAGCTAAGCCTAGGAAACTGTGAACTTCAGTCGTTGATGTAGGTCTTGGCCACTTGGTAATAGCCTCAACTTTTGCTGGATCCATGGTAATTCCTTCTGCTGATACAATGTGGCCTAAGAACGCCACCTTGTCCAACCAGAACTCACACTTGGAGAATTTGGCATACAGCTGCTTCTGGCGAAGTATCTGTAGTACAGTACGAAGATGGTCTTCGTGTTCCTCCTTTGACTTATAGAAAATCAGAATGTCGTCAATGAAGACAATGACGAACTTGTCCAGGAACTCATGGAAGATACGATTCATTAGATCCATGAAAAAAGCTGGAATTGGTTAGGCCAAATGGCATGACTATAAATTCGTAGTGCCCATAGCGTGTACGGAAAGCAGTCTTGGCGATGTCCTGCTCTTTAACCCGTAACTGATGGTAGCCCGACCTTAGATCAATCTTGGAGAAATGTTTGGCCCCTTGGAGTTGGTAAAACAATTCATCAATGCGTGGCAACGGATATCTATTCCTGATGGTGATCTTGTTAAGCTCACGATAATCTATGCACAGACGCATGTTGTCATCCTTCTTCTTTACGAACAGAACAGGTGCGCCTCATGGAGAAGCATTGGGTCGAATGAAACCGCGTTCTAACAATTCATGTAGTTGTTCCTTTAACTCCTTCAGCTCTATGGGAGCCATGCGATAAGGAGCCTTGAAAATTGGCTCAGCTCCTGGGATGAGCTCAATATTAAAATCCACTTCACGAGCAGGTGGTATGCCCGGAAGTTCTTCTGGAAACACGTCTGGGAATTCTGACACGATTGGTTGATTCTGGATAGATGGAGATTCAGCCTCCAAATCATGAACAGTAGCAAGATAGCCTTCACAACCATGTGACAATAGTGTACGTGCTTGTAAGGTCGAAATTATTTGTACAGACCTTCCGGGTACGAACCTGTTGTGAATGTACTCTGGTGCATTTACATCACCGAAGATGACCCGATATCTATGGAAGTCTATGGTGGCGTGATGTTTGGATAGCCAGTCCATGCCCAATATCATGTCAAAATCGCACATATCCAATGGAAGTCCGTCAACAGGACGAATCTTGTCATCGAACTCTAGGGGAAGGCTCTTGTACCCATGGGTTATGCCTACAGAGTCTCTTAAAGGCGTGGAAGTGTTTAATACATTCTCTAATGGCATAGGGGATATCCTAACATTCTTGGCATAAGTAGTAGAAATGACCGAGTCAGTAACACCCGTGTCCATAAAACACAAACAGCTTGACCATACATATACAAGATTCCAGTGATGGTACCTGTAGACTTGTTGGCCTGATCACGAGAAGTCGTGTACACCCTCCCACTAGTAGGGGGTGGCTTGGAATCGGCATGTCCATATGTGCCCTCCATCTCGCCCTTGCGACAGTCCTTTATGCGATGGCAAGTAAGGCCGTACTTGAAACAGACATCGCTGTTGCGGCGACATGGCCCTGGGTGCCTACGGTTGCAAGTAGTGCAGAGAGGGTGAGTGTACCCTCCAGCAGGTGCCCTTGCTAGCTGGGATCATGTTCGGAAAAGTACACATGAGACATGGTTTATAGGTACAAAAGGACAATGCATAAAATCGTAAGACGTAATACCAATGATAGCTGTATGGTTAGACTGTGAACCTCTTCGGTCCTGGTCCCTCCCGTTACCATGATTCCTGGTAGAAGATGCTAAAGTGTCAGAATTATGAATCATAAACGTGTAACATAAGAAATGAGTAAGTGTAGGGACCTGATGTTGTTGGAGTTTCCAACGTTGTTACGGTAATTATCATTACCGCCACGCCTATCCGTAGCAGAACGGTCTTGAGTCTGACCGTTACTCTTGGGCTGAGTAGGTTGTTGCTGAGTAGCCGGTTGAGACCGGTCCCCAGTCTTCTGCCTCTTCTCGGGTCTCTCTGCTTCCCCGAATTCCTCTCTCTCTCTTGCAGCATCTCCAGCTTACGTGTTGCATCGGCTACTTGTGCCATCGTGTTGAAGGTAGCACACACCAAGTAGTTGGCGACCGATGTACGAAGAGCCCAACGAAAGTGGTATGGTTGCTCTTCGGCAGTACCTGCTGTTGCGCCAAGAAAACCAGCCAAACGAAGAAAACGTTGCATGAACTCGTTGTTGTTCTCCCCATCTCTTTGTCTGATCCCGTGGTACTCCCTCTTCAACTTGTCTTGCTCAGCCTTGGGGAACAACTGTCCCATCACCAACTCCCTGAACTGAGCCCAAGTCAAGCCAGCCACCTAACTGTCACCTCCTTCATATAGTGAAGAACGAGAAATGATAGAGTTAGACAAGTGATCATGCTAAACGTAGAACATGAAAATGTTCTTTCAAAAACTCATATGTTTTTATAGTGAAGAACGAGAAATGATAGAGTTAGACAAGTGATCATGCTAAACGTAGAACATGAAAATGTTCTTTCAAAAACTCATATGTTTTTAATTGTGGCTTTTTCTTCCCATAATATCAATGCATTAGGAATAAATCATAATTGCAATAAGTAAGGTCGTACGATTTGAAAGGTTACTTAGCCTCTAGCGCAAGATCGTTTAAAAGTTGCTCGGGGTTGAATAGAGTTCATAGCCAAGGCATAACTTATTGAAACGGGACGCGAAGATTGGCGATCATCCAAAATGGCCCTAACAAGGCATGAGGAGCTCTATTTTTGCTAAAGATCCAAGATGATGTGAAGTATCATTATTCCTAAATCAATATGAAGGATCGAGACACACGACGAAAAGCAATTACTCCCCTAAAGATCATGGAGAAAGTCTATCCAAAAAGACCCTAACAAGGTATGAGGATAAATATATCCAAGTCCGAAAAGGAGGCGGATCGTTGTATATCAAAATCCAAAGTAAAGATTGAAGAAAAATGATGAAGTCGTGGTCCAAATAAGAAGAATCTCTCAAAAACGTCAAGTGAAGAAATTCCAAATATATGAAGAGAATACCATAATTTCGAGAACGTCTTCCCAAGATTTGAAGTATAAAGTACATGCCAAATATCGGTCCGAGAAAGGTCTCAAATCGTGAAACGAGTTATGCCAAGATATGAACTTAAGGAGATACACGAGAAGCCGTTTTAAAAGATTTTGTCCTTCGACTAACTATTGATCAAATCGTGCTACTTTGCTTTCGGACTAATAACTACTCAAATAATTCAATATGAATCACTTGTGATCCATGACAAATAGATAAAAAATGCTAGTAACCCATTTCCTTTTATAATAACTAGGATTGCGGGGAGGAAAAAGTATTACACAATTTGGACGTATGAGAAGTGTTAGCATTGTGACTTGTACCAACAATGATCTCGTTTTTGCACTTAGCATGGAATGTATGACAATCAAGGATGACGAAGTTTACTCTAAGGGACATTTGCTTGTTTCTATTCTGTGACCCTAAAAGTCACTTTTTGTGATGAAAATCATACATTATGTCTTCACACATCTTCGTAGTATATTGCAAGTCTTTTACTTTTCAATAAAGGTTAATAAAGTTGAACTTTGGTGATACTTGAATACTTTATTCTAGCATTGCGTGAGGGCACGGCAATAGCTTAGTATGGGGGAGTGATGAGATGGCATTTATACATGATCTCATCGTTCTTTTCGGGCTTTAAATGCATAAAAATGTCATAAAATACCATATATATGCTTGTGTTTGTTTACTTGTGTATTTTAGGTATGGATATCGTGAAAAAGACAAAAGATCACAAGATACAAGGAAAAACGGACACGAGAAACGAAGCCGTACAAAGAACCGGGCCCTATTCATGGAATATTCAACAAATACCCTTGAAGACTTGAAGACATACAAGATTGATCCTCATTTATTGAAGAAATGACACTTAAAACCCTTGTATATTGATAATTACAAGTTTGGTCCCTTAAGTTTGTCAAAATTACACAAAAGGTCCTTCAACTTTGAAGAAATGGCAAGATTAGTCCCTCAACAATTCCAAATTGTCAATTATGGTCCCTCATCAAGCCAAAGATACATTGAAGACCTTTGAAGATCAAGAATGTCCAAGATCAGCCCTTGAATTATGCAAAAGTTCCAAAAATAACCCTTATAACTCTTTTGGAAAAGTCTTGTGCCAAAAATGTCAAGTGGTGAAAGATATTAACAAAGGAATGGATGTTTTGGTGGCTAGAAACACGTTTTACCCATTTTCTGAAACACAAGGGGCAAAGCTGTGCAAATGAAACATTCAAATGAATAATGCGCCAAACACTTTTCCATCCCTACAAAAACGGATCAAAATCTTTACTATTCACCCCAAGAACCCAGTTACCATCTCACTTAAACCAAAGGGTAAATCCAAATTACCCTGGCACTTGTGTGATTCACATGTGCAGAAAGAAATCCCACACACAAAACCCTCACTCCCACTACTCCTTGGACCCCACACTCAACCTCCTCAACCAATGAAAATGCAACTTAGCCTCCAAGTAATCTGACGTGTCCAAATCAACAGCCTAGGATCCCTGCTTCATATCAAAGCTACTTTAAACGGTTTGGATGCATTTGGACAACTCATTCCATCAAAACGTCTAGAAGACTCAAGGACATTTAGGGAATTTCACTTCTAGGGTTTGTGAATAGTGTTTAGCCAGGCATTTTCCTATAAAAGAAGACCTCAACATGTGAGAGTCCCTTTGTTCCAGTTTTAGGCTATCAATCTTTGTAATTCCTTTTTAAGTTTAATAAAATTTGAATTTATGAAAATTTTGAATTCTCTTTTTGATTTGATTAAAAGTTGGTGTTATAATAGCCTAAATCTGAGTTCCATTTGATTGTTAAGACCTTCCTTAATCTTGTGGTTAAGGCACGTCTTGGTTCATAAGGTTTTTAAGGTTCAAAGGCCTTGAAACCCTAGTTTCTGATTTTGGCTTATATTTGTGTACTAACCCTTAGCCATAAGCCTTGAGCTCCTTCAGGCTTGTTGACACCAAGCCTGGGAAGAGTTCTAAGCCCTTGGTTGAGTTTGTTTGCTGCTTGTGTTGAAGACATATCATAATCAAAGCCTTGTTCTACTTTGAACATCAGCAGGCTTTGATCATCTTCATTGAAGTACCTTGGTCTTGTTCTAGTTGTTGAACAAGGTCCAAGGAGCATAGCTGGCCCTCCTAGGATGTTGTGGAGGGCAGGTATAATCTCTTGGTTAAGATTCCCCTAAATATTTCATGTTTATGTCTGTTTTGGATTTGGTACTTGGATTTTGAGTTCTTGTGTTTGTGCTGGTAATTTTTGAGTTTGATTGTGTTAGTTGCTACCTAGTAAGTGTTTTTGATCATTAAAATCAGTAGGTTATTAGTTAAAATCACAAGTTTCTTTGTTAAGTAGTGGATTAAAGGGTGTTTGGGTTTACTGCATAAATTGGATTTGTGGTTTGTTAAGTGGTTGTTTATTGTTGCTAAGTGTTGGTATCTGTTATTTAGGTGCTATTGTTCATCTGTTTGCAGGTTTTGAGGGTTTGAACACATAGATTCATAAAATAGGGTATAAAATCTTGAATACTTGGTAAAATTGGCTAGGATTTTGAGGACACCTAGATCTAAGCATAGGCTAGGGCTAACAAGTGCTAAACTTTAGTTAATCACACCAGGGAAGAAGGATTTGAGGCCTGAAATTGGATCAAGTGTCAAATAGATCAGCAAACCTGTTTCTGCAATTGTTCATTGTTCATCAGTAACTTTTCATGCTTTGATCTTGTTGTTTACTTTGATTCAGTGTTTGATTCTTGTTGCTTTGTGTTTATTCTTAGTTTATATAGCTTTTGTATGCATCCTGTTAAGTTTGGTTGGCTTATTCTTGCTAAATCTGCTTATTAAGTGCTTAACTGCTTATTTCCATATCTGGGCTATATCTGGTGACTGTTTGATTAATTGTGGCTTATTGAGTGAACCAAATTGTGATTTTCTTGTTGCTATTGACTCCTTGTGATTCACTGATCACAAGGGTGCCTTTGTTTCTAATTGAATCCAACCAGAACTCTCTAATAAGCTTGGTCAAATAGTCAAAGCAGTGGGAACTCCTTTCCCCTGCTAGTTGCCACTGATAGTGTAAAATTAGGTTTAGCTTATCAATAAGCTATAATAGCTTATTTTAACCAGCAACAACTTGGATTTTGTAATAGGTGCTCATTATTTGACTCATTTGTTCATACTGGAGCATTTGGTGGGTTGACTTTAGGGTTTGACTAGAAAACCAACTTCATTGACTTTTTCATAAGTTCATTTGTGCTTATTCTGGCTTATTGGTTGTGCTTATTGGATTTTTGTTGATTGATTTGGCTTATTGAGTCCATTTGTGATCTTTTGCAAGTTGAATCAAGTTCTGAGGTGCCTTATTTCTCAAACCCGACTATTTTGTCGTTTTGTGAAATAATACTTTGCTTATTTCTGGCTTATTGAGTGAGCTTTTTCAAAATTTCTTTTTACAGATCTCATAATCATCCCAAAAGAAGGTTGTGTGTCAAATTAGAGCTTATGGCATTAGCTTATTGCTTAATGGGCTGAAAAGCCCAATAAGAATAAGTTGTGTGCTTAATAAGCTGTGATAAGCTCATATTCAGCTTTTGGGCCTTTAGAGTTTTGTTCTTAGAATTGAATTTTGAGTCAGATAGGGCTTTTCCATGTCAATTGGGCCAAGTTTGACTTTTTGGGCCCAAAAGCCCAATTGTGTTGACTGTTTTTAGTTTTGGCCCATTTGAGGGCCTAATAGGGGTATTCTGGTCATTTCACTTTGATTTTCTGATTATTTAGGTTAAAATAAACTAGTTTGCAAGTTTTTAGAATTTTTTATAATTTTTGGATTTTTAATATTATTTTAATATTATTTTATTATTATTTTTCAAATTTCACATTTTCCAACTTTTTACATTTTTCTTAGCTTTAATACATTAAAATAGGAATTTAGCAACTTTTAGAATAATTTTATCTCTTTTAGATTAATTTTTATAATTATTTTAAGTTTTAATAGTTTTTAAATCATTTTAAATAGTTTTTATTAGTTTAAAATTTTCTAAAAATAGTTTTTAATCTTTTTAGGTCATTTTAGAGGTTTACCAATTGAAAAATCTTTATTTGGGCTTTTTGATAATTTATTTGATTTTTAGGGCTTTAATTAGCATTTAAAAATTGAATATTTAATTATTTAAAAGGTTTGAAAAAGTTTTGATCATTGGTAAACTCTTAGTTTATTTATTTTGATTTTTGGTGATTTTTTGGTAATTTTTAGAATTAATTTTTATTTTTGTGGTTTTTAAGGCTTTACGTTTTAACTTTCTAGTAGTAATAATTTTTTATTTTTACGTCTTCGTCATCCTCTTTTCTCATCCCCTTCTAAACCAATCATTAATCACAAATCTTGTACATCTTAGTCACACACATATACCTCCTTGGGAAACGAACTTTGAATTCATAAGGGTCATTAGTGCTTGGTTTTCCTAAATCATCACTCGATACTTACCGCTTTTACGCCTTTTTCCTAAAAGGTCGTAATTTACTACAATCATTTTGGCGCCGCTGCCGGGGAGGTGTGTCGTGATTAATTTGTATTGTTGTTTTTTATTTTAACCATAAATAGTATTTGTATTAGTAGAAATCTACTAATACGTATTATCGGTTTTCTTGGTCTTTCTTGTGAAAATATTATTACTATATTGTATTAAGTATCACAACAAATAAACAATATCTCCAAAAGTGTGAAAACACAACCTTAATTGGGATTTCATCACTCAATTATTGTATTCGAATCTCAAACAAAGAGAAAAAGGCAAAAATAGATAAATACTTTCGTGAAGCTCGATTTTGAAAAATACAAACTATAAGGTGGGTATAAGGCGGGTATTATAAAATATACCCTAAAGAAAAAGGCTCTTAAGTGCTTCGCGCCGCCTCGTTTCCCCGCTTGCTTGTGAGTATTTTGAGATTGAAGGCTAATCGAGGGTTTTGCCGCCCAAAGTATTATTACGTATAATATATTTGCTTGGTTTCTTTGTGATTAAAACCTCTTGAACAATTTGGTTTTCACCAAAGTTCTAAAGTCACTCGAAGGCGTTCACTCCACGTGATCGTTTTCATTCCTTTGAGGCTTCTTTAATCAAGAGTTTGATTCGAGGAGAGATTTTGTAGATTGTTGTCTACGAAGATACACCAAAATCCAAAAAAATTAAATATTATCAAAAACACAAAAAAAAATTGAAAATTCACAAAACACCCAAAAAGAATCTTCTTTGCTCACCTCCCATTCTTCGTGAAGTTTATGATCACTCGTAATCAAGCAAAACGAGCTCGTAAACGTCTTCAAAAGCAAGCCAATCAAGAGACGTTGATTGTAGAAGAACCTCCAATTGTTGAACCTATTGTAGAACAAGAAGTCGTCATGGCTAATCGTACTATGATGGAGTTGCTACAAGCACCCACCGAGGGTTTTAGAGAGGCTATTGTGATTCCCGCCATCCTTGCGGAGAATTTCGAGATTAAGACGGGTTTAATGTCGATGTTGCAAGCAAATAAGTTTAGAGGTCACGAGAAAGACAACCCGCATTACCACATTAGGAATTTTAACCGTCTCACCGCTACTAGCAAGTTTAAGTATGTTCCACATGACGCTATTAAGATGATGTTGTTTCCATACTCGTTAGATGGACCCGCAAAATTTTGGCTCGAGAAAGAACCGCCAAATTCGATTTTGACATGGGCCGATCTCGTTTCTAAGTTTGTGAACAAGTTTTTTCCACCATCTAAAACAACACATTTGAAAAATGAGATTTCACGATTTGTGCAAAGGAATAATGGAAGTTTTTCAATGGCATGGGAACGATTTAAAGAAATGTTACATGAATGTCCACACCATGATTTTACGGAATTGCATCAAATTGATACTTTTTATAATGGGCTTAATGATCATGAACGAGATTATTTGAATGCCGCCGCGGGTGGTAATTTTTTGTGCAAGACGACAAATGAGGCTTTACAAATTATCGATAATAGATCTAAGGTTTATAGCCCTCGTAACACACCGAGTGTTGCCAATTTGGGTTCGTCATCATCGTCACAATCGTCTCGTAGCATTAATGCCTTACATGATGAAGCTAATGAGGAAAATCGGTTTTTGATAGATTTGCTAATCTTATGTCCCATTGGAAAGCTCAAGAAGCTTCAAATTCCGCTTCGGTTAAAGCGGTTGCTAAGAGTTGTTTGTCGTGTGGAGGAGCTCATGATTTCCGAGTGCATTACCGCGGATGGTAACACTTCGAGTGCTTATGTAGCAACGGGAACTTATAACCAAAACGGTCAAGGTTCCCGCCCAAATCAAGCTCCACCAAATCAAAATGTTAATAATTATCGAAACAACAACCAAGGTAATTACCAAGGCAATTCACGCAATTACAACAAAGGGAATTATCAAAATGGGAACGGACAAATTTCTAATCAAAACCAAAACCGTGATTTTCAAAACACTACACAAGGTTTTCAAAATGCTCACACTAAAAATTTGCAAGGAGAATTTTTGGATTATGCTAAAGCAAATGATGCTAAATTTGATAACATGCAACGTGAGATGATTAGCTTAAGATCCGAGTTGAAAAACGAGCTAAAAAATGAACTTGCTAATGAACTTATGCAAATAAAATGGAAGGAAATGTCCAACGTCTTCAACAAAATCAACAAAAGATGGAATTAGGACAACATGAGATTAAGCAAGAGTTATTAAAAGCGGATGCTAGGCAATCAAAATTTGAGGACCGAATGGCTAAGATGTTTGAAGCGATCATGTGTAAACCCTCTTCCTCGGGTGGTCTTCCTAGTGATACCATTGCAAACCCGAAGGGAGAAATGAAGGTTATTACTACACGAAGTGGTAAAACTTTCAAGGAACCAATCTCTCGTCCAAGTACTTCTACGGAGAAGGAAATCGAGAAAGAACCCGAGGTGATGGTCGAAAAGGAGCACATTACAATCCCATGAAGTACCGCTCATACTACACCTACGGTTGAACCAATACCAATTGTGGAACCCGAGTTTCCAAGGTCGTTGCCTAATGACCAACCCACACCACCTTTACCCTACCCTTCGAGACGAAACAAAGAGAAATTGCAAGAACGTAACAAACAACAAATCGAGCTTTTTATAAAAATGTTTCAACAAGTGCATTTTGATGTGAGTTTAGCCGACGCGTTGTTATATATGCCTCGTTTCGCTTCCACTTTTAAAAGTATGATGAGCGATAAGGAAAAGCTTTCAAAGCTTGCTAATTGTTCTTTGGTTTATCTTAACCGCATACAGGAAAAAGTTGGTGACCCCGGAAAGTTTCTCATTCCTTGTGACATACAAGATATGAAAGAATGCCTCGCCTTGGCCGATCTTGGTGCGAGCATTTATTTGATGCCATTTTCCATTTGGAAATCGCTTTCGCTTCCGGCTCTCATTCCTTCGAACATGTCTATCGAGATGGCCGATCATTCTACGATTATGGCATGTGGAGTAGCCCATGTTTTCGTGAAAGTGGGGAAGTTCTACTATCCTGTTGATTTTATAGTAGTTGGCATCCCCGCGGATCCTCAAGTTCCTCTAATTTTAGGTCGTTCATTTTTAGACACTTCGAGATCGCTTATCGATGTTCATGCAAGAACTATCACTTTGAGATTCAACGAAGAGGAACTTGTTATAAACGCTACTCAAAACTCAAAACCTTCTCATGTTTATGCAATCGCTACCATCAATCACATTGACATCGTTGATGTGGTTTGCGATGAGTTTTCACAAGAAGTGTTAGGTTTTTCTGATAGCTCGTCAAGTGGCAATCCCACTATTTTGGATCCAATTCTTGCTAATTCCACACCAAATCTCACTCCATTCCAAGGAGGCGATCTCACTTCAAATGAAATCGACAATGAAGATGAGGTGTTGATTAGTGATGAAACTTCTATTCCACCATTTCTCCCGCTGATGGAAGTTATGAGTGTTGAACCAAAATCTTCAATCGAGGAACCACCTATCCTTGAATTGAAAGATCTTCCTTCTCACCTTGAATACGTATTCTTGGAAGGTGATGACAAGTTGCCGGTTATTATTGCAAGAGGTCTTGCTAATAATGAGAAAACCGAGCTCTTGAAAGTTCTTAAGGCTCATAAAGGGGCAATTGCGTGGAAAATATCCGACATTAAGGGTATTGACCCAAAATTTTGTACTCACAAGATTTTAATGGAGGAAGACTACAAACCCGCAATTCAAAGTCAAAGAAGGGTGAATCCCAAAATTCACGATGTCATTAAAAAGGAGGTCCTTAAACTCCTTGACGCGAGAATGATTTATCCTATATTTGATAGCCCATGGGTGAGCCCAATCCATTGTGTCCCTAAAAAGGGAGGAGTGACCGTTGTGCCTAATGAGAACAACGAGTTAATTCCCACTCGTGTTGTGACCGGTTGGAGGGTGTGTATTGACTACCGAAAGTTAAATGACGCCACTCGTAAAGACCACTTTCCTTTGCCCTTCATGGATCAAATGTTGGAGCGACTTGTGGGAAATGAATTCTATTGCTTTTTAGATGGTTTTTCCGGTTACTTTCAAATCCTTATCGACCCTCGTGATCAACAGAAAACTACTTTTACGTGTCCTTATGGAACGTTCGCTTATCGTAGGATGCCTTTCGGACTTTGTAATGCACCGGGTACGTTTCAACGGTGTATGATGGCGATATTTCACGATATGATCGAGAAGTCGATGGAAGTGTTTATGGATGACTTCTCGGTGTTTGGCAATTTGTTCACGTCATGTTTATCTAATCTCAAGCAAATGTTAAAACGTTGTGAAGAAACCAATCTTGTGCTTAATTGGGAAAAATGTCATTTTATGTGTAAACAAGGAATCGTCTTAGGACATAAGGTTTTGAAGGCGGGGATTAAGGTCGATAAAGCTAAGGTAGACGTCATCGCCAAGTTACCTCATCCCAAAACCATTAAGGGAGTTAGGAGTTTCCTAGGCCACGCGGGCTTTTATCGTCGTTTCATCAAGGACTTTTCGAAGATCTCTCGACCTAAGACACACCTTCTCGAGAAGGATGCTCCTTTTAATTTCAATGAGGATTGTGTTAAAGCTTTCGAAACTCTCAAAAGGAAACTTACCGAAGCTCCCATTCTTGTTGCTCCTAATTGGGAATTACCCTTTGAAATCATGTGTGATGCAAGTGATTATGCTATAGGGGCCGTCTTAGGGCAACGTTATGACAAGCATTTCCGTCCTATCCACTATGCTAGTAAGACGATGACCGAGGCTCAATTAAAGTACACCACAACGGAAAAGGAATTCCTTGCCGTGGTCTATGCTTTTGAGAAATTCCGACCTTATCTCGTCTTGACTAAAAGCATCGTGTATACCGACCATTCGGCTATCAAGTATCTCTTAGCTAAGCAAGATGCTAACCCGAGATTGCTTCGTTGGATGCTCCTCCTCCAAGAATTTGATGTCACCGTGCTTGACAAAAAAGGAGCCGAGAATCTAGCGGCCGATCATCTCTCTCGTCTAGAAGATCCTCACAAAGATGTTTTCGAGAACAAGGAAATCACCGAAACATTTCCTCTTGAGACTCTCGGTGTAGTGAATTCTAAAGACACCACCCCATGGTTTGCCGACATTGCAAATTACCATGCGGGCAATTTCATAATCAAGGGTATGACGACACAACAAAAACGAAAATTCTTTCGTGATGTCAAGTTCTATTTTTGGGACGACCCTTATCTCTTTCGGGTTTGTGCGGGTCAACTCGTTCGACGTTGTGTTTTTGGTGCCGAAGCTTCTAATATCCTTAGAGCTTGTCACGAGGGACCCGCGGGAGGTCACCACGGTGCTAATCTTACGGCTAAGAAAGTGTTCGATGTCGACTTCTTTTGGCCTTCTATCTATCGTGATGCACACGCACTTGTGAAATCGTATGATTCGTGCCAACGTCAAGGAAAATCGTCTCAACGTGATGAAATGCCGCAAAACATAATTCAAGTGTGTGAGATTTTCGACATATGGGGAATAGACTTTATGGGGCCGTTCTCATCGTCTCATGGCAACAAATATATCCTCGTCGCGGTGGACTACCTTTCTAAGTGGGTGGAAGCTAAGGCTTTGCCTACTAATGATGCTCGTGTGGTAGTGAAGTTTTTGAAGCAACTATTCTCTTGGTTCGGAACCCCTCGTGCTATTATAAGCGATCGTGGAACCCATTTTTGTAATGACCAATTCAAAAAGTTTCTAAAGAAATATGGAGTTACTCATCGTCTTTCTACGGCTTATCACCCGCAAACGAGTGGGCAAGTCGAGGTTTCGAACCGAGCTTTGAAGAGGATTTTAGAGAGGTCAATTGGAGAAAACCGTGCTTCATGGTCCGACAAACTTGATGACGCTTTATGGGCCTTTAGGACCGCTTATAAGACACCTATCGGTTGCACTCCTTATAAGTTAGTCTATGGGAAGAATTGTCCTTTGCCCATTGAGTTGGAGCACAAGGCATATTGGGCCCTTAAGCATGCAAACTTTGACTTGAAGACCGCGGGAGATCACCAGAAAATACAATTGAATGAATTGGATGAATTAAGAGATAATGCTTATGAAAATTCATTAATTTTTAAAGAAAAGACTAAAAAGTTTCATGATTCAAAGATTAAAAACCGGCTTTTTAACGTTGGTGATCAAGTGTTGCTTTTTAACTCTCGTCTTAAGATATTTTCCGGGAAATTGAAATCTCGTTGGTCGGGTCCGTTCACCATTACACAAGTGTTTCCATATGGGACCATTGAGCTAGCTCAAGATGATGGTCCTAATTTCAAGGTGAATGGACATAGGCTTAAGCACTACATTGATGGGGAAATTCCTTCAATGGTTGCCCTCGACCAAGTCACCTTCCCCAATGATAATTAGCATTGAGGGGATCGAGTCGAGCTCATGACTCGGTAATCAAAAACGAGGTGCCTCGTGGGGGAGATCCCATGCTTATCCTTTATGCTTACTATTCACTAATAAGGGGACTTGTACCCTTTCAACTCGTTGTCTCGTGGTTGTTTGTGATTGTGTTATCTAGATCATCATCATCATCTATGATTGAAGACTCTCGTGTTCGTTTACGTCAGCCTCCATCGTTTGCTTGAAGAAGTTTTTCACGAATCCATGACATATCCTTTATTGTTCTAACAATTATCTTTTAGCATACTTAATAAACGGCTTTAGATATATTGTTGATTACCCTTTCCATGCTAGATCCTAAGCATTCGACTCTTCGTCTCTAGTATGGGGGTGCTCCACCTTTAGACTCGAAACATTGAGGACAATGTTTACTTTTAGTATGGGGGTGAATAGGTACTTGCTTTGCTACGCCCTCACGTTTTCCAACTTTCAATGTTTTGTTTTGCTAATAAGGCTAAAAATGGCCAAATTTTTAAAAAAATTTCTTAGTTTTCATAAGTGTTTTTAAGACACGAATGTATATTTTCTGATGGGTAGAATAAGAGTTAATTTTTGACTTGATGGGCATTTGGAGCTATTTACATTCCTTATCCCGCTCAATTCAAGTTTTGCTAGACTTTTATATAGGGAGCTTTAAAACGCGAAAGTCTTAATTCATGCGGGTTAAGAACAAGAACTTTTCGCAAGTTCCTATAATTGATTCTAGAAAGTCACTTATCAAGGGAACTTTTCGCAAGTTTATATAGTAAAGAACGAGAAATGATAGAGTTAGACAAGTGATCATGCTAAACGTAGAACATGAAAATGTTCTTTCAAAAACTCATATGTTTTTAATTGTGGCTTTTTCTTCCCATAAGATCAATGCATTAGGAATAAATCATAATTGCAATAAGTAAGGTCGTACGATTTGAAAGGTTACTTAGCCTCTAGCGCAAGATCGTTTAAAAGTTGCTCGGGGTTGAATAGAGTTCATAGCCAAGGCATAACTTATTGAAACGGGACGCGAAGATTGGCGATCATCCAAAAAGGCCCTAACAAGGCATGAGGAGCTCTATTTTTGCTAAAGATCCAAGATGATGTGAAGTATCATTATTCCTAAATCAATATGAAGGATCGAGACACACGATGAAAAGCAATTACTCCCCTAAAGATCATGGAGAAAGTCTATCCAAAAAGACCCTAACAAGGTATGAGGATAAATATATCCAAGTCCGAAAAGGAGGCGGATCGTTGTATATCAAAATCCAAAGTAAAGATTAAAGAAAAATGATGAAGTCGTGGTCCAAATAAGAAGAATCTCTCAAAAACGTCAAGTGAAGAAATTCCAAATATATGAAGAGAAGACCATAATTTCGAGAACGTCTTTCCAAGATTTGAAGTATGAAGTACATGACAAATATCGGTCCGAGAAAGATCTCAAATCGTGAAACGAGTTATGCCAAGATATGAACTTAAGGAGATACACGAGAAGCCGTTTTAAAAGATTTTGTCCTTCGGCTAACTATTGATCAAATCGTGCTACTTTTCTTTCGGACTAATAACTACTCAAATAAGTCAATATGAATCACTTGTGATCCATGACAAATACATAAAAAATGCTAGTAACCCATTTCCTTTTATAATTACTAGGATTGCGGGGAGGAAAAAGTATTACACAATTTGGACGTATGAGAAGTGTTAGCATTGTGACTTGTACCAACAATGATCTCGTTTTTGCACTTAGCATGGAATGTATGACAATCAAGGATGACGAAGTTTACTCTAAGGGACATTTGCTTGTTTCTATTCTGTGACCCTAAAAGTCACTTTTTGTGATGAAAATCATACATTATGTCTTCACACATCTTCGTAGTATATTGCAAGTCTTTTACTTTTCAATAAAGGTTAATAAAAATGAACTTTGGTGATGCTTAAATACTTTATTCTAGCATTGTGTGAGGGCACGGCAATGGCTTAGTATGGGGGAGTGATGAGATGGCATTTATACATGATCTCATCGTTCTTTTCGGGCTTTAAATGCATAAAAATGTCATAAAATACCATATATATGCTTGTGTTTGTTTACTTGTGTATTTTAGGTATGGATATCGTGAAAAAGACAAACGATCACAAGATACAAGGAAAACGGACACGAGAAACGAAGCCGTACAAAGAACCGGGCCCTATTCATGGAATATTCAACAAATACCCTTGAAGACTTGAAGACATACAAGATTGATCCTCATTTATTGAAGAAATGACACTTAAAATCCTTGTATATTGATAATTACAAGTTTGGTCCCTTAAGTTTGTCAAAATTACACAAAAGGTCCTTCAACTTTGAAGAAATGGCAAGATTAGTCCCTCAACAATTCCAAATTGTCAATTATGGTCCCTCATCAAGCCAAAGATACATTGAAGACCTTTGAAGATCAAGAATGTCCAAGATCAGCCCTTGAATTATGCAAAAGTCTTGTGCCAAAAATGTCAAGTGGTGAAAGATATTAACAAAGGAATGGAAGTTTTGGTGGCTAGAAACACGTTTTACCCATTTTCTGAAACACAAGGGGAAAAGCTGTGCAAATGACACATTCAAATGAATAATGCGCCAAACACTTTTCCATCCCTACAAAAACGAATCAAAATCTTTACTATTCACCCCAAGAACCCAGTTACCATCTCACTTAAACCAAAGGGTAAATCCAAATTACCCTGGCACTTGTGTGATTCACATGTGCAGAAACAAATCCCACACACAAAACCCTCACTCCCACTACTCCTTGGATCCCACACTCAACCTCCTCAACCAATGAAAATGCAACTTAGCCTCAAAGTAATCTGACGTGTCCAAATCAATAGCCTAGGATCCCTGCTTCATATCAAAGCTACTTTAAACGGTTTGGATGCATTTGGACAACTCATTCCATCAAAACGTCTAGAAGACTCAAGGACATTTAGGGAATTTCACTTCTAGGGTTTGTGAATAGTGTTTAGCCAGGCATTTGCCTATAAAAGGAGACCTCAACATGTGAGGGTCCCTTTGTTCCAGTTTTAGGCTATCAATCTTTGTAATTCCTTTTTAAGTTTAATAAAATTTGAATTTATGAAAATTTTGAATTCTCTTTTTGATTTGATTAAAAGTTGGTGTTATAATAGCCTAAATCTGAGTTCCATTTGATTGTTAAGACCTTCCTTAATCTTGTGGTTAAGGCACGTCTTGGTTCATAAGGTTTTTAAGGTTCAAAGGCCTTGAAACCCTAGTTTCTGATTTTGGCTTATATTTGTGTACTAACCCTTAGCCATAAGCCTTGAGCTCCTTCAGGCTTGTTGACACCAAGCCTGGGAAGAGTTCTAAGCCCTTGGTTGAGTTTGTTTGCTGCTTGTGTTGAAGACATATCATAATCAAAGCCTTGTTCTGCTTTGAACATCAGCAGGCTTTGATCATCTTCATTGAAGTACCTTGGTCTTGTTCTAGTTGTTGAACAAGGTCCAAGGAGCATAGCTGGCCCTCCTAGGATGTTGTGGAGGGCAGGTATAATCTCTTGGTTAAGATTCCCCTAAATATTTCATGTTTATGCCTGTTTTGGATTTGGTACTTGGATTTTGAGTTCTTGTGTTTGTGCTGGTAATTTTTGAGTTTGATTGTGTTAGTTGCTACCTAGTAAGTGTTTTTTATCATTAAAATCAGTAGGTTATTAGTTAAAATCACAAGTTTCTTTGTTAAGTAGTGGATTAAAGGGTGTTTGGGTTTACTGCATAAATTGGATTTGTGGTTTGTTAAGTGGTTGTTTATTGTTGCTAAGTGTTGGTATCTGTTATTTAGGTGCTATTGTTCATCTGTTTGCAGGTTTTGAGGGTTTGAACACATAGATTCATAAAATAGGGTATAAAATCTTGAATACTTGGTAAAATTGGCTAGGATTTTAAGGACACCTAGATCTAAGCATAGGCTAGGGCTAACAAGTGCTAAAATTTAGTTAATCACGCCAGGGAAGAAGGATTTGAGGCCTGAAATTGGATCAAGTGTCAAATAGATCAGCAAACCTATTTCTGCAATTATTCATTGTTCATCAGTAACTTTTCATGCTTTGATCTTGTTGTTTACTTTGATTCAGTGTTTGATTCTTGTTGCTTTGTGTTTATTCTTAGTTTATATAGCTTGTGTATGCATCCTGTTAAATTTGGTTGGCTTATTCTTGCTAAATCTGCTTATTAAGTGCTTAACTGCTTATTTCCATATCTGGGCTATATCTGGTGACTGTTTGATTGATTGTGGCTTATTGTGTGAACCAAATTGTGATTTTCTTGTTGCTATTGACTCCTTATGATTCACTGATCACAAGGGTGCCTTTGTTTCCAATTGAATCCAACCAGAACTCTCAAATAAGCTTGGTCAAATAGTCAAAGCAGTGGGAACTCCTTTCCCCTGCTAGTTGCCACTGATAGTGTAAAATTGGGTTCAGCTTATCAATAAGCTATAATAGCTTATTTTAACCAGCAACAACTTGGATTTTGTAATAGGTGCTCATTATTTGACCCATTTGTTCATACTGGAGCATTTGGTGGGTTGACTTTAGGGTTTGACTAGAAAACCAACTTCATTGACTTTTTCATAAGTTCATTTGTGCTTATTCTGGCTTATTGGTTGTGCTTATTGGATTTTTGTTGATTGATTTGGCTTATTGAGTCCATTTGTGATCTTTTTCAAGTTGAATCAAGTCCTGAGGTGCCTTATTTCTCAAACCCGACTATTTTGTCGTTTTGTGAAATAATACTTTGCTTATTTCTGGCTTATTGAGTGAGCTTTTTCAAAATTTCTTTTTACAGATCTCATAAGCATCCCAAAAGAAGGTTGTGTGTCAAATTAGAGCTTATGGCATTAGCTTATTGCTTAATGGGCTGAAAAGCCCAATAAGAATAAGTTGTGTGCTTAATAAGCTATGATAAGCTCATATTCAGCTTTTGGGCCTTTAGAGTTTTGTTCTTAGAATTGAATTTTGAGTCAGATAGGGCTTTTCCAAGTCAATTGGGCCAAGTTTGACTTTTTGGGCCCAAAAGCCCAATTGTGTTGACTGTTTTTGGTTTTGTCCCATTTGAGGGCCCAATAGGGGTATTCTGGTCATTTCACTTTGATTTTCTGATTATTTAGGTTAAAATAAACTAGTTTGCAAGTTTTAGAATTTTTTATAATTTTTGGATTTTTAATATTATTTTATTATTATTTTTCAAATTTCACATTTTCCAACTTTTTACATTTTTCTTAGCTTTAATACATTAAAATAGGAATTTAGCAACTTTTAGAATAATTTTATCTCTTTTAGATTAATTTTTATAATTATTTTAAGTTTTAATAGTTTTTAAATCATTTTAAATAGTTTTTATTAGTTTAAAAATTTCTAAAAATAGTTTTTAATCTTTTTAGGTCATTTTAGAGGTTTACCAATTGAAAAATCTTTATTTGGGATTTTTGATAATTTATTTGATTTTTAGGGCTTTAATTAGCATTTAAAAATTGAATATTTAATTATTTAAAAGGTTTGAAAAAGTTTTGATCATTGGTAAACTCTTAGTTTATTTATTTTGATTTTTGGTGAATTTTTGGTAATTTTTAGAATTAATTTTTATTTTTGTGGTTTTTAAGGCTTTACGTTTTAACTTTCTAGTAGTAATAATTTTTTATTTTTACGTCTTCGTCATCCTCTTTTCTCATCCCCTTCTAAACCAATCATTAATCACAAATCTTGTACATCTTAGTCACACACATATACCTCCTTGGGAAACGAACTTTTAATTCATAAGGGTCATTAGTGCTTGATTTTCCTAAATCATCACTCGATACTTACCGCTTTTACGCCTTTTTCCTAAAAGGTCGTAATTTACTACAACCACTACCTTTCTTGTTTAATCATTACATATTATATAGGACAACGATTGGTATCAATCGCCATGGGGTAGATTTGTGATTGGTTGTTGTTATTTTACTTTATTCGTATAATTTAATCCATAAATCATCTCGGATTCAAAAAAATTTGTGTTTTCCGTGTTCTAAATCTTGATATCAATCTCCTACATAGTTTTGGTAAGGATTTGGATGTTTTGGTTTGGTTAAAATCACATTTTTCTAGGCAAAAATCTCATTTTTTTACCTAAAGTTTCGGAAAAGTACCCATATTGCGACACTTTAGCTTCATTTCCATCGCAATAGTCAAAGGTTTCTGGATTGCGACCAATATTGCGACGTAGTATTGCGATAGGTGTTATTGCACGTGATATTGCGACAGGTCCAAGTCTAGACATTGCGACAGGTTTGAGATTACACATTGCGACAGGTTTATGATTTGACATTGCGATAGGTTCGAGATTTGACATTGCGACTTCAACTCTAGGCATTGCGACAGGTTAATTTTGAGACATTGTGACAGGATAACTTTGACACACTGCGACAAAGTTATTGTGTTATTGCGACAAGGTTTAGATATTGCGACAGATTGGAGGATTTTTTTTGAAAAATTCCAAAAATACACTTAAAAAATTTCGAACTCGTGTGTTTTTTGGTCTTGGAGAATTTTTGGTTTTTCGAGAACATTTTTTAAGGGATTTCAACACATTTTCTCTTCAAAAACAATCACTATAACATCTACTTAAGATCCGTATTCATTTCATCATTTCAGAGAATATTGAGATGGATTCTACTACAGAGTATCGTGTGACGAACAACAACATCATGGTGGCGGGTAACAAAGAGAGACCACCAATGCTTGTGTCGGGTCGATATGATCAATGGCAATTCTGTTTTCTACATTATCTTGACACAAAACCTAACGGTGATGCTTTAAGGCAATGCATTTTTGATGGACCCTATAAATTCTCAAGGATAAAAGTTCCTGCAGTACCAGCCACAGACACAACTGATGAACAACCAGCTTATGAACATGATGTAAAGAGAAATGACCTCACTCCAGAGAACCATGCTTGGTTTGATGCAGAGAAGGAAGCAATCTACTTAACTCTCAGAGGCATTGGAGATGATATTTATTCCACGGTTGATGCATGCTCTGCTGCTAAAGAAATGTGGACGGCTATTGAAAGATTGTAACAAGGTGAATCACTTAACAAGCAAGATGTGAAAACTAAGATGTTTTGGAACTTTGGCAAGTTTACTTCAAAGGATGCGGAATCATGATTCTTATTACTCCCGATTCTACAAAATAATGAATGACATGACCCGAAACAACTTGCAAGTTTCCACCATGCAAATCAATGTCCAATTTCTGCAGCAACTTCAACCAGAGTGGACACGGTTTGTCACCTTGGTGAAACTACAACAAAAGTTAGACGAAGTTTCATATCACACGCTCTTTGACATTTTGAAACAATTTCCAAATGAGGCAAATGAACTTCGAGCTGTACGAGTTGCAAAGGTTTCAAATCCACTTGCTTTGGTGTCTACCACTCAACATTATCAAGATTATCGTTCTCGTGCTCCAAAGACCTACTCTACTCAATCATCATCACCACGATCATCCACTGTCTCTAAGTCACATGCTCCAACAAGATCCCGAGGCAAAGAAGTTGCAAGAGCACCATCACCCACACCTGAGCAATCATCCAAAGAAGACAGTGATGAAGAACTAGCTCAAAAGGATAAGGAATTCAAGCAACAAATGGCTTTCATTATGAAGCAATACAGGAAAATCTACAAACCCACCAACAACAACCTCAAAACATCATCAAACCCGAGGAACACCTACGCATAGAGTCCTCCAAGGAATGACACACAAAGGCATGCTGAGAGTCCTTCAAAGTAAGATCGACAACCCGCGAAGTATGATAATCAGAGGCTTGATACAGTTGTTGGAAATAGGGAAACTGTTGGTACTCAAGTTGTGCAACAAAGTGGGATTCAGTGTTTTAACTACAGAGGTTTTGGTCATTTGGCTAGGGAATGCAGGCATCCACAGAGGGTTAAAGATTATGGTTATCATAAGGAAAAGATGTTGTTGTGCAAAAAGATGGAAGTTGGGATCAATTTATCAGCTTAGGAAGGAGAAATGCTTGACGACACAGATGATGAAATCTCCGACCAAGAACTCGAGGCACATTACTCATGCATGGCAAAGATTCATGAGGTCCTTAACGTTACTGAAGATGACAATGGTCCTATCTTTGATACAGAGCCAATTGATAAGGTACATCATGATGATGAATATAATGTGTTTGGTGATACACATGAGCATAGTGATCTACCAACAACAATTACTGACACATGTATGATGGAAACGGTTGATAGCAATACCATACTCGATTCATCAGACATGTGAAATAATGAGTTTGAGGATGATCAACATGCAAATGAGTATGATGACGAGGATCGTGTCGCGCTTGCTAACTTAATTGCTAGTTTACAAAAAGATATCAATGAAAATAGAAAGAGTCAAAAGCAAATAAAGAAGGCAAACGCAGCGCTCACTCAAAACTTTAAAGAAAGCAAAGCCGCTCTTATAAAATCTAGTGAGACCATTGATAGTTATAGGGCTCAGATTCTTCAAATAGACAAAGAGCTTGAGGGGTACAAAAGTCGTTTAATTAACGTTAAAAAGGACGATTTTGAAAATAAATACAACGAAGATCTTGCTTTGTTAACTAAAGAAAAACGTCAATTTAATGTTTTATTAAGTGATGAACGTCAAAAAACGTACCTTGCCACAACAAAATTTAATGAACTTGAACAAAGGCTTTCTATGAATACCACCAATTCTGTTAAAATTCTTGATGAAAAGAAACAAGAGGTTGAAAAATTAAAACAAGATTTCAAAAATAGACAAGGCAAAGATACAGAAAAAGTAAAGGATCTCGAAGAACAAGTCGATTTTTTGAAAAAAGTTGTTTATAAAACGCATGACTCTATTTAAGCCGTTAGAATGATAGCACCTCAGTCGTTTTTCAAGGGTCAAGCTAGTTTTGCAAGTCCCAAGTACCTCGAACAAGCTCAAGATGCAAACCCTCACTTATATCTTGATGAGTCCGAATGGATCGATCATGATTGCCTAGTAGTTAGCCTCGATAGTGAAGAGACGTCCCTTTGGGATGAGGAGAGTAGATCGCCGGTCAATAAAGATTTTGTGAAACCATATAACTATGCTTATGAAAACAGTCTTTATGGTCTTTTCACTCCACAAAAACAGAAGTCTCGTGAGGAATTGTTTCTTGAAAGCAAACAACGAAGAATTCAATGAAAGAAAATTTTTGCCACTAAGAAATCAAATGTTTTTAAATATATTAACTATTTGCCTCTTGATGTGTCTAAAAGAAAAGGCAAAAAAACACTTAGTATTCTAAAACATCACATTGATAATGTCCAATCAATTGTTGAAAGCGATTGGCAAAAACATGAAAAGGATAAGTGGAAAACAGAGATTCCTCACGAAGTAACTGTGCTTGTGAAATAACTTTTAATACCAAATACGAAGATAATAAAAGAAAATTTTCTTGAGTTTGAAAATTGATTCGGTCTGAAATGTTTGATGATTTAAAATATGTTGAGTCTCTTGAAAAGCAACTGATGAACTTCAAAATGACAAATCAGATTTTTCAAACGAATATTATCTACTCTTAGAAGAATGTCTCTCCAAAGATATTTTGTGTGTTACTCTTCAATCTTGTGCTGATATCGATGAATATTCTGATGTTGCATGCAAATATCTTGATAAGATCAAAGAGTGTGAACGGCTTGAAACTGAGCTTTCGAAACGTAAAGAAAATGTTGATAAAAAGGCTTTTGAGTTACTTCAACACAAAACTGATTTCCTTCAATATCATTGTCATTCTCTTTAACTTGCTTTGCAAAAAGACATCAGAAGTTTTCCACATGATAATAATTTGCAAGAAAAACTTTCCCAAATGTGTCGAGAAATGAATGAAAAGAGTTTGGAAATTAAAGACTTGAAAGCTCAGTTACAAGACAGGGAAATAGCGACGGCAGAGTTGAAGAAACTCGTTGCTAAGATGGCTGGGAAAATTGTGGAACCTAGCATTAAGAAACCTGTTGTAAGACAACCCAATGCGCACAAAGTGACTAAACCCTCTTTCTTGGGAAAACCATCTGTTTTCTCCAATTCTACATTTGCAAAACCTGGGTTTGCCCCGAAGATGGTTGGGAAGGATAGGTTACCACATATTACTCCCAAAACACATATTCTATCACAAAGCATTAAGAACATAAATGTGATTTGTTGGAAATACGTTTTTCGTATAAAGAAAGTCTCGGTCACTCCAATAATATAGTTATAGGCTCGTAGTATTGTTTAAGTAATATTTATGTTTAGCCCGACCCATGAGCATGTTCATGGGCCGGAGGCCAAAGTCCACTTAAGGATGTGGATATATAAACCCCTTTCCACCATGGAAAGGGGTGTTGGTTGTTTAGTTTATTTCACACATTAATAAAGTTTCTTTGTTTCTCTCTCTACTCTCTCTCTCTATAATAACAACAACCCTCTTGATTAGTTATAAGATTATCATTGTTCTACAATTGGCATCAGAGCCTAGGTTTAATCCTTGGATCGTGTTTTTTTGTTATTGATTTTGGTGGTCTAAAAATTTTATTTTGGTCTCGATCTATTGATTTTTATGTCACGATGGTCAATTTTTTTGTCACGGTTTTTTTTTATCCATAGTTTCATTGTCACAACTCACAAGTTTCAAGTTATATGTATCATTGTTTGCAGATTTATATGGTCAAAGTTTGACTTCATTTGTCCACGTTTCACTTCTATAGTCAAAGTATTATTTTTTTGGTTACATCTATTTTCAAGAATCTGGTCAGTCAAAGTATTATTTTTTTGGTTTCATCTATTTTCAAGATCTACAAGTCAAAGTGTTAGAGTTATGGTAAAAGATTTTCTTTAGATCTGGTATCAAAAATCTTATTTTTTTCTGGGTTTCTATTGTTTTTTCTTGAAGATGATAATATCAGATCCAGAAAACCAGATCGAAAAACCCAGATCCTGAAAATCAGGAAAAAAGTACTATGGATAAGTTTTCAGACAGATGCATTTCGATAGATGCATTTCGATAGATGCATTTCGATAGATGCATTCCGATGCATGCATTTCGATGCTATCATTCTGATGGCCACGTTCGATCGCATTGACTGCGATGGGTTTTTTTGACACATTCCGATGGGTTTGACTGTACCTATTACGATGGGACTCATTCTGATGGGTCTCATTGCGATGGGTGGTTTGACCCATTGCGATGGAGTGATAAGGCGTCATGCTGCTGAATTTTTCTAACATTGCGATGGTTTCATTAATATATTGCGATGGGATTTCTTTCAGAAAACATGTTGCGATGGCTTGTTATGAAAACTTGCGATGTAAATAATTTTTTACTTGCGATGGTTAAGAAAACATTGTTATGCAGTTTAACAGAAAAGAAAGACTTTGACCAGTCTTAACAAAAACAGTATGACATGTTTAACAAATTTTCCGTGACATTGGACTTGACCAAAACTGAATATTTCACTCCAACCTTATTACTCCCCAACACCAAATCTAAACTATTCCCATCGTCTCCTAAACCCCTTCGCATCTAGACTCGATCCGAACCAACAATATTAAAACAGATCTCAGATTAGTTCACATATACCACAGATTTTTAAAGATCTTGTGTGTTTGAACGAATATCATCACAGATCTATGTAATAGGCTTACCCAATTTTAATTTTCGAAAACAAGTTCATATTTATAACATGCAAGTTATAAATCTTATTCCTTGTTTCTTTTTTTGCTAAACGAAAAACAGAAATTAAACCTTGTAATCTTTACAACCGACATGCAATCATCATAAACACCTACCCGAGATCCATTTTTATGAACCTTGAAGATCAGCAAATTTCATGTGATGTTCGTCTATTCATTGATGAATAACAAGAATTCAATGGTCTTCGTGGGTCAGAGGTGTATTAAACATGGTTATGAGATGTGATGATGATCTGGGATTGATAGATTATTGGGATGGAGATGTATTTGATCTGGTGGGGGAGCATATTAATTAGGTGTTGATTTGTTTATTTGAGGGAAACGATGGAAAGAAAGAAACAGGATGAGATGAGTTTGGTGGATGGGAGAGATGAAGAAAATGGTTGAGGTTAGAGTAAGAATGTGATTAGGTTAAGTGTGAGGCTTATTAGGGTTTGGTAACTCTTTTATATTCCATAAATTTTAACTGGACTGGGTATTCATACTTCTAACTGGATTCAGCTGTGAGATGGGCCGGGTATCACACTTGGATAAAAGAGGGCTATTAAGATGTCTTTAAAATTGAAACTTTAGTAAACGTATTGAACGATTGTCAATTTTTCATACGTTTATTTTTTAAAAAAGATATCGTATATTACTATGTAGTATGCTAAAATTATTTTAGGTATATTAATTAGTGATTATACTCGGGTTTTGTAATGGCAAAATGATGAGACAAAGTGACAAGACAATGTGACGTGATAAAGTGTTGAGAATAAGTGACAAGAATAAGTGACAAAATTTGTTTTGACGAGACCGAAGAAAAATAGGTATATTTTTTGTGGCTACGGATTTGTTTGATCGGGTATTATTATTATTTGAAGTTAGAGACGAATTTATCGAAGGTGTGAACTTATTTTATCTTTGAAGATAACTTGCTTGTGCTTAATCTTAGAATTAAGACTTGTTTATCTAGTTTCCGGGTTCGGGGTGGTTGGTTGATGACTTGGATAACTATCACTTAAAGGAGTTACATTGTTGTACTCAGTGTCACGCGCATAGTCGACGTGGATAATTTCAAGAGGTGTTGTGCTTATATACTTCTTCAGTAATGTATTGGGTACTTAGAAATTTCTCCACCGTTCCTCCTTCAACAATTATGCAAGCTTAAGTCACAAGATCGAGGGATTTTTATTCAGTTTCATGTTTGATGTATCTGGTTCATTCTATCAGTGGTCACTTCAAATTGCTTACAAGTGGATTGGTAAAGATGGCCATGGAGAGTTTATGAGTAGAGAATTTCGATCAACAACTGATTCTCGCCAAATATATAATTCAGCTTATTTATTATTCTCACAAGATTTCAGGTACATGTGCGTACGATTTATTGACGGTTCCGAGTTTCAAAACCATCAAGGGTGAAGAAGAAGACATATTGAACGCACAACGAGTACACGTGATGAACTTCATACCTTCTTTTGATTTGAAGACATTCCAGGAAGACAATTGTCATAACCGTAGAGAAAATCAGTGTTTTAACTCGTGACGTTATCAATCTCTAAACGGTACACTACTGATTCAATGATTAATTGTTTTGATGTTGCAATTATTCATCATCATTATCCTATATGGAGAGATATGCACTTCCGGGACTTAATTGACTCTGGTGCATCTTCGGAAGAAGATATGTGCATTTCTGGGACTTAATTGACTCTGGTGTTATGATGTCAACTTCATGAATGGGATAAAGTGTCTACTTCAGTATTTGAGCTTCATACTTGGGATTGGTTTACTTTCTTCAACTACGTAGGGGGAAGAAATGTACTGATTCTTTCTAGTATGCATAACTTGAACTCTCACGGGGAAGAAAAAATTCAGAAGAATTATTCAAGCGTGAGAAGAGACGTTGTTGATCTACTTGGTGTGCCCCTTACTTTCAATCACTCATAGTAATATTATCATTTCATATGATGGGGTTTGCTTTTTAAATTCTGTTGTGCGCTTAATCATTCTAAGCTTTATTGAAAGCTTTGAAGTTGCTTATGAGGATTGTCGGTTTAGGGGGAAGCTATTTAAAAGCTTCTACATCAAGAAGATGTGGCATGAATTAGGGGGAAGTTAATTCAGAAGCTTCTCCTTAACCAGAAGTATGTGGATTACTTAGCTCGTGCCGTTACAGTATTTCTACTACAAGTTACTTTAAAGATGAGTCGTTTTGAAGTGAAGACTTGAAGTCAAAGACCTTAGAAGACTTCATCAGCATTGGACGCTTCATGGAAGCTTTTGTTCTTAATCATTATGTACTTGTTAGGAAAAATATTGTAAGGAATTCTACACGTCGTCCCATGGGGGAAGATTGTTGGAAATTCACTTTATGTGACGACATTTAAGAATTCCCATTAGTTATCATAGTCACACACGCTTAGACTAGACTAGGAAACAATGTATAGTTTAGGTGCGGTGTGTGACTATATATACCCCTCCAAGGCTTCTAAGGAGGGGTGTTGCTTGTGTTTTTCATCTTTCATTTTATAAAGTTTTCTTTCTTTTTCACACACAACCTTCTATCTATATTCATCCATGGCTACCACCACCTTCCACCACCTATCAAGACCACCGGATCTTTTATAGCAAACCCACATGATTAAAACAGGGATGTATAGATTAGCCACTAAACCCACACACAAAAAAGAAAGTCAATCACCTTTGACTTCTAGAAACACTAATAGACGTGTGTCTGTTACTACAGGAGTAGTCCCCACTGCTAGTGTTAGCCGGCCTCAGCTTAAGAGCACTCGAATGAATGAAAATATTTGGCAAAAAATGGTCAAGGGAAGATGAAGGAAGTAGAAGACCACCCTAGGAATTTTAATGTTTCTAAGAATAAAACGTCCGTAATCTGTGTAATGACGATTTAAATGATTCGACTTTAAATGCTTTGAATGTTAAGTTTGTTTGTGTGAAATGTGGAACCCCCTACCTATTTCAAACTTGTGCCCTCGATTTCATCGGGAAAATCACCACTCCCTCGAGGGGAAAATGTTTCATTTTATGTGCTAATGCTAATCATGCTATGTGTGTTTCGAATAATGTCAAAGTCGTAGATCCTAGAACTAAGAAGCAAACTACGATGCCTATTAGTGCTAGAAAAAACAAACGCAAAGTGAACCATTCTGGTGCAAACCCCCCTAAGAAAAGTATTGCATCAGACTCCACCACTAAGAACCCTAGAAGTAGAATTAGGTAATTATATGAGTCTGCTAGCAAGTCTTGGAAATGGTGGTTTGCCAATCAATGTCCTCCAGGATATAAATGGATGCCTAAGGTTAGGACAGAAAATGTGACAACGAGCGTTAGTGTGCCTTTAAGTGATGAAACTATGGAAACTAATGATTCGGATATCACAACTAACATGGAATCCAATTTAGCAAATGCTCCATCGTTTTCTAATTCTTATGCAGGTGATCAAAATAATTCTCTTCATACTGGACTCCAGATGCACGAAGCACATGACGGGGAATCTCAAGCTTCTAATTAACTTCGTGGAAAAGTTCCTAGGTACGGTCCGATCCGGAAACGATAAATTTGCACCGATCCTAGGATATGGAGATTTGGTTCAAGGGAATATCACAATCAAAGGGTTTACTACGTCGAAAGGCTCAATCATAATCTTTTCTCGGTTGGTCAATTCTGTGATGCGGATTTGGAGGTTGCTTTTAGAAAGAAGACATGTTTTGTTCGTGATTATGATGGGAATGATTTACTTACCGGTTCACGGGGTACTGATCTATACACTATATCACTTCAAGACTCCACTTCTTCAACTCCAATCTGTTTCATGGCTAAAGCTTCAACGAATCAAGCTTGGTTATGGCATCAACGAATATCTCGTCTTAACTTTGATACCATCAACTTGCTTTCCAAGAAAGATATTGTGCGAGGCCTTCCAAACTTGAAATTCATCAAAGATCATCTTTGTTCTACTTGTGAGTTTTGTAAATCTAAACGGAGTAGTTTCAAGACAAAGACTACCCCAAGCTCTAAAGGACGTTTAGATCTTCTTCATATAGATTTGTGTGGCCCCATGCGTGTTCAAAGCATCAATAGGAAGAAATATGTTATGGTAATTGTTGATGACTACTCAAGGTACACGTGGACTCACTTTTTGAGGTATAAGGATGAAACGCCCGACGTTCTCATCTACTTCCTTAAACTGGTACAACGTGGTCTTCAACCTCAAGTAAAAGTGGTACGTACTATCAGAGGCACAGAATTCTTAAATTCAACTTTGAAAAATTATTTTGAAGCCGAAGGGATTGAACATGAAACATCCATTGCTCGAACACCTGAACAAAACGGTGTTGTTGAAAGACGAAACCGTACATTGCTTGAGGTTGCTCGAACATTATTATCCGCTTCAAAACTACCACTATTCTTTTGGGCAGAAGCCGTGTCAACCGCATGTTACACACAAAACCGTTCCTTAATTATCCCAAGACACGAAAAGACACCATATCACATAATTAATGATCGCAAACCTTCAATCAAACACCTTCATGTTTTTGGATGTACGTGTTACATAATTCGAGATGGTGAAAATCTAGACAAGATGAAAGAGAAAGGTGATGCATGCATTCTAGTGGGATATGCAACTTAGTCTAAGGGGTATAGAGTGTACAACAAGAGAACAAAATTGATAGTTGAGACTATTCATATCAGATTTGATGAATTACAAGAAATGGCACTTGAACAAAGCAGTTTAAGTCCCGACCCACAACGACAAAAGACTTCTGTGCACAACCGTACGGAACTCAGAACTCAAGACCACAGCAATGAACTGTCAAGTTCAAAGCTGGTTCCTGAACATGTTCCAAGAGCAGATATGACGGTGGACACGACACTTGAAGAGTTAGAAATATTATATGGACCAATTTTTGATGAATATTTCAAGGGGGAGAAACATGTTGTATCGAAGTCTTCCGTTTTCACTCATGATAAGAATGATGATACCGATCATTGTTAACAAAAGGATACAACTTCATCTACTTCAACACGGGTTGCTGCAGATTTTCCTCCTCAGAATATCACATCAACAATAGATCCTACAACATCCACAACTACTGTCATTGCTCCAGAGAACACAAATCATGCAGACGATGCATTATCTGACGATGATGATTTTCACAATCCATTCGGTACATCGGTACATGAAACTGGAGAGTCTTCTACTCGTCATGTTGATCCGTCAAATATGCATACGTTTTATCAACGACATCCTTCAACACATCATTGGACCCGAGATCATCCTTTGGTTTATGTAATTGGAAACCCTACACAGCCTGTTCGTACAAGACGACAACTAGAAACCGATGGCGATGTTTGTATGTTCGCACTCGCTGTGAGTACAGCTGAACCGAAAAACATCAAAGAAGCCATGGCTGATCATGCTTGGATTGAATCGATGACGGATGAATTTCAACAATTTGAAAGACTTAAGGTATGGGAACTTGTTGACAGACCATACGACGTGATTCCGTTAAATCTTCGATGGATCTGGAAAAATAAGATGGATGAAGAAAACACGATCATCAAGAACAAAGCTAGGCTAGTGGCTAAGGGGTATGGCCAGAAAGAGGGAATTGATTTTGACGAATCATTTGCACCAGTAGCTCGTATGGAAGCGGTCAGGATTTTCCTTGCTTATGTTGTACATAAGGGATTCACTGTCTATCAAATGGACGTAAAGACAGCATTTCTTAACGGTCCTTTGAAGGAAGAAGTCTATGTCACGCAGCCGGAAGGATTCGTTAATCCTCATTAATCTGAAAAGGTGTATCGTCTCCACAAAGCACTTTATGGACTAAAGCAAGCTCCAAGGGCGTGGTACGATGAGCTCTCGAAATTTCTAGTATCTAAAGGTTTCTCAAAAGGTTCCATTGATCTAACTTTGTTCACTTATAAATATGGGGATGACATTTTGCTTGTGCAAATTTATGTTGATGACATTATTTTCGGGTCTACAAACCCAAAACTTTCAAAATGGTTTGAAAAAGTAAAGCACAGCATATTTGAAATGTCAATGATGGGCGAACTAAAATTCTTTCTAGGAATTCATATTCACCAATCCCCAAGTGGTATCTTTATAAACCAAGCTAAGTATTGTCAAGAGATAATCAAAAAGCATGGTATGACTTCATGTTACCCTGTTGGGACACCATTATCAACCACATTTCTAGATGCTGACTTGGAGGGAAATGCCATAGATCAAACGAGATATTGTTCAATGATCGGATCCCTCATATACTTGACAGCAAGCAGCCCCGATATATCACATGCTACGTGTTATTGTGCACGATATCAAGCACGACCCACTGAAAAGCACCTCAAGGAGGTTAAACGGATCTTTCGGTACCTTAAGAATACCATTCATTTGGGACTCTAAACCGGCTTCTTTCTAACGGCCTATTCAGATTCTGAGCATGCAGGGTGTCTTGATACATGAAAAAGTACTTCTGGTAGTGTACAATTTCTAGGTCAAGATAAGCTCGTGGGATGGTCTTCCAAGAAGCAGGATTGCACGTCACTGTCATCAGCATAAGCAGAGTATGTGTCTCTATCTGCGTGTTGTGCTCAATTTCTTTGGATGAGAACACAACTCACGGATTAGGGCTTCCACTTTGATAAAGTACCTATGTACTGTGACTCAAAGTCGGCCATAGCCATCTCCTGCAATCTGGTACAGCATTCTCGCACATAGCACATTGATGTCAGATACGACTTGTTTACGAAAGCTCTGTCAAAAGATAGGTTTGAGTACCTCGTTAGGCAAATTGGTATGAGATGTTGACTCCAGCAGACCTAGAGATTATGGCAAAGGTTCCTGCTTGATTCGTCTATCAAACATCTACTTGTAAATATCTTTGAAAAAGCAAAATACAAAAATATAAAACATATAAAAACAAAACACAAAACTAAAAATCTTTCAAAATCCAAAAATATTCTTCTCGACATGTCTTTCAGTATCGATAATATGGACGTACCTATAAATATCGCTCAATAACGACACGGGTGTGTACATAAGGCTCGAATGAAAGTTGTAAATATTTTTCAAAACATGTCATTTCTACTTTTAATAAAGGAAAATGTCTATTTTTGGACAATTTTTCCAACGGGTAGAGCAAACTATCTTGGGTTGAGCTTGTCACAAAACATTCAACGTTTCGAGCTCAACACAATGGCTTGTAATCACTTTCAGATTGCAACCTGGATCTATATTCACGAGGGAGTGTACGATTTAGTGCTCTTACCCTCAGCAAAAGAAGATACATCTTCTTACACTTGAGCTGATTCATCAAGACATTCAAAGTCTATGAACTCAAGTTTATGCTTTAGAAAAACCTTTTCGCCAAAAAGTAATAGAGTTTTTCGAAAAGCGTTGAACACAATTTTTTCAAGAGTTTTTTTAATGATTATTCAAAATCATTCAAAAATTGTGTGTTCAACAACTCTTATCTTCAAAAGTTCAATGTGGATCATATCCTCGTAATGACAATTCAATTGGATCAATTTTTGAGGGGGAGCTTTCAAAATTCATGCTATGATAGACACATTTTTCTCCCAAAGATTTTCAAGACTGTTTTTCGTGATATATTTTAATCAAATTTGGTATCTCTAATATCAAAAGATTTTATATATTAGAGATAGGGGGAGAAAATGTGATTAAAATATAATCTAAAAGACTCAAGCACTTTTAACTCTTACCCACATGTGCGAAACACTTTCGATTATCGATGCACATGTGAAGGGGGAGCATTCCTAAAACAACAAAACTATCAAGATGTTAAATGTTTTTCAAACACCTTGTTAGACTTTTGAAGTGGTTTTTATGGTTACGATCATATACCCACAACATCTTTAATCCACGACGTTATTGGTGTCAAAAGGGTGGTTAGGTTTAAGTCCTATGATCCAACCAGAACCGGAGGGATCTTCCTTGGGACAATCCAATAGATTGTTAGAAGTCCTTAGGAAAGATGGAGTAGAATGTGAACGTAGCTGAATGCAGACTAAGTACTGAAGCTAGCACTAGAACAATCACAACAAGGTGCTAGTAATGATGTCTTGGTAAGCATTGAAGGGGTTGAAGAATGAAAAAGAAATGTAAGGATAAAGGGTGTAAAAATATTATCCCTCCATACAACTTAGGCAGAAACCGGGTCAACACATCATGAAGACAACTCATCATGGACCGAGTGATGTAATGCACAACCCTTATCTAGCTACTCAGGCTTCTCTCAAAAGAAGTTTGTTTTATTGTCACGGAGAACAACATGACTTCTATTAGCTTTCTCACTCCGAGATAGTTGATATTGAATAGGTGGCATCTGCTCCCGCCTTCGACCACTAAAAGTGCACAAATCGAGTCTAGAGCCTAGAGATTAATCAAATCTTGTTAGGACACATGGATGACAAACAAGAGAGTCCTACGCTATATCCTTGTGATATTGCTAGAACACTCAGAGTGATACTACTTAGTATTCACAATGATGAGTGAAAATCCTTCCAGTGTTAACATCAAACAGCACTGCGGTAGGTCATATGTAAGATTCTTTATGAATTAAACATATGTGAAACTAAAAAGCAACAGTGGTTTGATTCTGAATTGATTCAAATTCGTTTCAGGTTTCTACGCGATATCTTTATGATCTTGCCAAAACATTCAGAGTAATATTCATTAATATTCACAGTGACGAATGGAAATCCTTCTAGCGTCAACCTCAAACAGCGCTACGGTAGGTGACTTACGAGATTCTTATGAATCAGGCTTGTGTCAACTGGAAAGCAACAATGGTAAGATTCTTTATGAATCATACTTGTTCCGGGAACTTGAATTGACGACTTTAATCAAGCGGATATTTATCCAATTGATTCACTCTTTATGTTCGTAGTCTTACGTTGAGACGGTCGAGTAAAGAGAACGGCTAGTACAGCCGCGAAACCCTGTCAAGGAGATTCTTAATTGAATCTACCTAATCACAGGTACAATATTTAATATGGTATAACGGTCTTTACCGACCGGAGGTAAAACATTACCGATTTAGGACGAATGTCAAAGCCATTATGTCCGTGTCTATGTTTTGTCTCGAGAAGGTGGCGTTACGGTGTACTCAGCAAAGTCAAAGATTCAAAACAATTAATAGTGTGAGTATGTGGATGAAGACACAAGATCGCAAGATGGCAAAGACAAGTTAAGGATGATTTGAAGACCTCAAGATCAAAAGAAAAAGTCGAAAGACAACGACAAAGAATCAAAGATCACAGCATGAAGGAACAATACTACTATTACACGTTCAAGACTCATTTATGGCGAAATTAGTAATCTCTACAAATCTCCAAATGACAAAGGGTAATGACCTCTCATTGGGGGAGATTGTTATCCTCAAAATATTGAGTCAAACAAGAATGTTCGGTCATATGTTTATTATGTATCGTATTTAAGAACGTTGTAATAGGTAGTAGGTTAGTCGTGTTTTACGGGCTTAACTTTAAGTTAAAGTTCATTCATAAGTAATTAAATCCTAAAAGGAAAGCCCGGCCAAAACATATAGTACATAATCAAGCACACATGTTGCCTATCGTGATGTAATGTATGTGATGTAATGTATGTCTTTTGGGACCAATGCTTTAAAAACTCTGATATATCGTGATGTAATGTATTTCTTTTATTATGTCATTTTTGAATCATTTATAATTCATTGTTGCTTGTACCATCACGTGACACCCCCATGCTGCCTAGTTGTCCCGTGTCTGATTTCGGGGGTGTTACAGAATCGGTCATTTGACTCCTATTGGTTTGGCATCTTGAGTTGGACCAACACCGAGGTTGTAGTTTGGAAGAGTTGGTGCATGTTGTTAGGATTAGAATGGATTCACTTGGATTGGAATGTCACATGTATTTATATTATTTTAAGTCGCTGAGATTATTATACTAAGCATATTTTGATACTTCAGTATCTTGCTAAGTGCGCTCCCTAATTGTTAGGTTGCGGCATTTGACGTACGTTTTTGGGGCATCTTCACTCTCGGTGATCACTACTAGATTTCTCGTGTAACTCAAGTTAAGTTTATAGCCTCGCTTTTATACTATCTTGAAAATGATTTTAACTCGCGAGGGGAAAGTTATTTGAAATTAATGAAACACAAGTCATGATTGAGTGTTTGGACCCATATATTCTTTGATTGTATTAAGTAAATAGTTGCTAAAAGTCCCTAATTTCATGAACCGTTAACTATTGTCTTACCCTTATGTGGGTTGGAAATAGCCGCTTATACAATTAATAGTACTATGGGTTGACAACCCGATCCAAGACGAGAGCTTTACATTGAGTAACCTCTGTGGATGGATATATTGTAGTGAGAAGAAGGGTATGTTTGCAACGAATACCAATTTGAGGGGCATTGACTTTATTTTCTTTGCCACACCAGCATTGTGGCGTGGGTGGTAGCTTCAAGGGGTCGGTGTCATGAGCTTAATACAATCGAATAGCTTTGTGCTATGAATATGAGATGCTTGAATAATAGATTGTGTGTACGACAATGCTATTGGATGATCATGATTGGTTTTTGTACTTGTGTTCAACTTATTATTTGTTAAACCTATAGATTCACTCGACATTGTTGTTGACGTTTTTAAGCATGTATTTCATGTAATCGAGCTTCATAGTGGCGGGGCATGCGAAGAGTGAGTTGGTGCTTATTTGTCTAAACTTTGATGACTTTTTCCATCCTTTCAAATGAACAATTTATTTTTAAAGTCTTTTGATGAACATGTTCTGTTGGTAATGGTCGTTTGGGGCAAAACGCTACTCTGATGGTATCCTTTGGGATGGGAAATATTTAGACAATGTTTGTATATATAAATGTACGTCTCTTTTGAGGTACTTTTCTATGATTGTGTGTGATGTGCTATGATGTAACACCCAATGTTGATATTCCGCTGCGTGGTGAATTTGGGGGTGTTATACATGAAGTACGGACATCCGTGCACAAAAGAATAATTTTTTCGACACATACCGTGTCACAGGCACAAAGTTACAAAGCAAATGAAAAATTGTTTGATTACAATGAGTCATTAAATGACTTGTATTGCTTGAACTTGTTGGGAAGAACTTGAAGAGAATGACATGTGCTCGGCTAATGATTTCTCCATATCATGCAGCATCCTCACGTCACGAAGAGATAACATCACAACACTTACATGTGGACCATCTGACCTAGGCTGGTACGCTGCACCTATTCCCATACCATGACCTTCCCCTTTGAACCCTACTTCTTTGCAGCACGAGCAACATGTAAGTCCAATAACTCTTGAAGGGTTACTTCCTTTTCAACAGTAAATAGGTCTAAAGGATCGCACGGTTAGGCAAAGATGGATAGCTAGAGCTGCGACACAACAGGTTTCAGGTGGAAGTCAGGTTGAGCTTCTACATCCTCGGCCATGTGCCAAATAAGAGTCAGGCCAGACATGATAGTGCTTATGGGATAGTCTTGGTCAGGTTCTATCATTCCCACCACTAGAAGATCACACTCTTTTAACTTACCCATGGAAGTATTCATCTTTTCTTGAGCTTGGGGGTCAAAATCAGCAATGTTGTCTAGATCTTCCTTAAGCAAGCCATCCTCAGTTGCATCCGTGAGTGTCGCACTTCTACCAGCAACAATATCTACGACCACAACCACAACCTCAACAAAGCTTTCTTCAATATTTGGCTATTATAGGGCACCCATAGCAGTTATCCGCACCCCATGACGGATTAACCATCGCCTTTCAGCAATTATGGACATCAAGTGCGGATAAAGCTCCTCATCATACTCCATGTTGAGGCGCAGGAGCTTGTTTTCTTAGGAGTCGAGCTGCTTATGTATCTTCTTCCCAAATTCATCACGGTTCCAAAGAACTTACCTTGACCAGCTTCTAAATGCCCCATCACCCATTTGTTGTCTGCCTGCTATTTTTCGTTCTTGACGCGCACCTAGGCTAACTCTATAGTCAGTTGAACTTTTTCTTGGCCCAATTCTTGAGCAGCAGCAGCGTCAATATCAGCATGGGCTTAGGTCGCGGCCAGTTGCATCTTCAGCTTAGCATTCTCAATATCCTTCTCATTTTGGGCATTGGACAGTTGTTGCACTTGACTTATGAATCTTTCTTTCAATGGCGACACCAGTGTTATCTGGTGCGCAGTGGCTACATTCACTTCATCAAGCAATAGGGCATTCAGCAATCCTTGTAGCCTTTGGGTACGACCCGGTGGTGTAAGGTTGTCAAAGAAACTCTGGCAATCGAATGCTCTAGTGAGCTCGGATATCTCAGGCACACACCATTTGGGGGTAAAGATCTTCGCCTCTTGTTCAACATCGGCAGCACGAGGACTCCCTCGACGAAGGGACAAGTATTCTCAGTGCTCGCCCCTAGAGAAATAATAAGCGGGCTTGCAGTCTCGGATAGACCAGGCTTCTCGACAATCAAGCTGCGACAGATAAAATATATATGTTTATTACTTTTTAATGAGATGTCATAGTGTTTCGCATGTTTACATTTGTAACTGAGCCTCGGGAGGGGTCTCAGTTGGAGTGTCCGAAGAAATGTCCTTAATCTCTGGTTCTGTAGTCTTGGAGGATGGCATTACTTTTTCTTCAATAGTTGGATCAGCATAAGATGACCCCCGAATCTCTTAACGCGCTGCTTTTCGAGGGGTTTTTGGGTCAGTAGTCTCTATTCTCCTCTGGCGCGATAAGCGCGTGCTTACCTCTTTGTTAATGCAACTGATGCCTAAAAACATTATTTGTAATACCTAATCTTTCTTAGTTTTGATCACGACAAAGTGTAAAAACATTTATCGTCAAAGATAACCGAAAGACGAATTATTTAAACGAACATTATCATTTAGGTAATAATCATTCAAGTCTTACATAAACATATCTTATACATGTTTAGTGATCATTAAAAGTGATTTACCTTAGAATGTGACACAATATTTTAATAAACTTTCTTTTTAAGAAAATGTTTTATCAAAATAGAAAATGGAAATTTGAATTTAGGATATTCCAAATGGATAAAGGATATTCCTTTTGAGGTAAATCTTCACCACATGGACTTTTCTCACTAAAAGATAAAAAGAGCGGACTCTAGTATGCGTGGGCCTTATAGGTGCGTGTGGTTCCTTATTGACAAGAAACAACAAGACAATTTAATGAGCCACGGGCAGACTAGCCGTTGGACCTTGTTTCATATTAGTGGAGCATTTCTCTATTTTTTATGAACTTTTTCGGAAAACTTTCTGCTTCTTAATCTCTTTTCTATTTCTCAATCATTAGTAAATGATCACTTAATTTTTTAAGTAGATTTACTTATGATTATTCCTTTGATCCCCTTCTTTATATGTCCAAGGAGAAGATCACTCACACACTTGAGATGTGCTAAAAAAATGAAGACTTTGATGAAGATCATCCTCTCTTAGATCTAGTCATGTTCATCATATTTGTTCATTTGAGTCTTGTGTAGATCCAAGGTATGTATGTGTGCTTGGGTTAGTCTTGTGTAGATCCAATGTATATGCATATACTTAGATGAGTCTTTTGTGTTAGTTCCAACTAAATTTTAGAGTGATGTAGTTGTTAGTGTGTTGTGTGTTAGTTCTCACTAAACTCTAAAGTGATGTAAGTGTGAGTATGAGTGTGTTAGTTCTCACTTAACTTGAAAGTGGTGTGAGTGTGAGAGTTGTGTGTAGATTAGTTCTAGCTAAGATTGAAATTCGACATCTAGCCTTATGTCAGTAAAGATGATGGGCGACGAGTGTAGATTGGTTCTAGCTAAGATTAGAACTCGACACCTAGCCTTGTGTCGGTAAAGAAGATGGGCGACGAGATTAGATTGGTTCTAGCTAGGATTAGAACTCGACATTTAGCTTAGTGTCGGTTATCATTATAAGCAACGATGTAAGGTTTTTTCCGCCAAGAAGGGAGCTTGTGGATATAGTGAAAATCTCAAGTAAGGTGTACTCGAGGAGTGGAGTAGGAACGAAGAGAGAGTTTTGTTGCCGAACCACTATAAATCTTTAGTGTCTTTCCTTAAGTTGATTCTTTCCTTACTCTTAACTTATATATGTCTTTACATGTAGCATCTCATTATCATAATCATTTGATATAGCAAATGTTTTGAAACATTAAAAATTCGACCAATTATTATGAAACAAGTTTTCAAATAATAGTCACCAATAATGACAAACATAATTTTAACTAAGGAAACTATTCAACCCCCATCTTTTAGTTTCTACACTCTTTTTCCTCTTCATGCTCCTCCCTGGCAATCTTTGCCGCGACTGATAGTTCGATTGAGTCAGAATCCGCGCCTCCTTCCTCAACCACTTATTTTTCTTTTATTGATTTCTAATCTTTACAATGGATTTCATTGGCCTAATTGAAAATATGAATTTTTAGTGATTCAACAGGTGGTTGTGATTGCCCTTCCTTTGGCACACTATGGATGGGCTGGCGGCTCGGGATTTGTTGAGATTGGGAAGATGCTGATTCTTGAACTTCCATGTCTACTGTGCGGCCTGCGGTGGAAGCAAGCACCGGTGGTTCCCCAACAGCTGGTGGGTGCGGCGTCATGCGCACCCTCTTTGGTTATCGTTCTTGTACACGCGCGCACAAATACATTATTGCAAAATACGCAATACATATTGGTTAGTTCAAAGTTTCAAAATACTTACAAAGATTCAAGGAACGAAGGAAGTATGACCACCCACCCACGCCATTCTCCTCGTAAAATTGAAAATTCTCGTCCTCGCGCATCATGAAATGGTGGCTCAAACCCATCATGCACAGAAATGTGTTGGGGTACGACATTATGGGGATGCAGTTGTTGTTTATTACTTGTACGTCCCAGGGTTGGGGCGATCATCCTTCACGAGCGTCTCGGGAATAGGAAATTCAAAGTTGAACGGAAAGATGACATCATCAATCCAGAAGAACTTATCGTTCTGATACTTCAAGGAATCTAATTTTTCTAAGTAGCATTGAAGCGGCTTTGTGCGTTTGGAGAACGATATCCATCCATTTGTCCAAGTGGAGTGATAAAACGCACGGAATAGAATTACGGTGGGCTCAATAACCAGAAGAAAATAGTTGATTTCGAAATTCGTTATCTTAGTCGCACCTATGCAGTGCAGTTGTGATATGTGAACTCGATGATACATGAGCACGTTGGTCAGGAAAAAGGATATGGGTAGATGGTTGCTCACAAACTCAAAAAAGCTCGTATATACCCCTACCTTACCCAATGAGTAATTTCCAATGTTCAAATGCATGTTCGGTACTTCTGGACGCAGGTTCACGGGAATATGAAACTCCGACGTGAGCTCTAGGAGTTGTTGGTCGGATAGGGTGGAGGTAATCTCTGATAATTGTCGCACCATGGTGTATAAAGGTTTCAATGAACAACCACGCTATATATACCTTGTTTGAAAGAAGGTTGTGTTGGGAAAGGAGATTCTTTAATGGAGGTTTAAGGATTTTCACGGTGTAAAACAAAGTGAAAAGAGGCTGATGGCTTATATATGCCTAGCTTTTACTGTTCACTCTCCCGATCATTGTCACATGTTATCCACTTGTGTAATCTAACGGTGGGAAGATGAATTGATAACTGACGTGTCAATCACTTTTCACAATAACCGAGTGAGTGGCCACTTGGAGGGAGTAGGTAGATTGTTTTGGCGGGAGTATTTTAAAACGTCTAGACTACGCTCACTAGTGCGCCTCCTCTTTTTTAAGTACGTCTGACCTAAGTCTAGTAGCCGCGGTAGGACATGCGACAACTAGACTGGGGACGTGATGACGTATAGTCCCTAGTCGGGCCATGAGTCCGACCCACGGGTACTACCCGTATCCAATCCATCATGAATAGATTAATGGACAACATCTTGGGCCCACGAGGTCCAATAGAAGGTTGTCACACGCAGTTTCATGTAGACCGCACTCTGACCGCACACGAGCATAGTCGAACAAAATTATAATCTAACTAGGATTATTATTCACCCAAGATGAGAGGATATACACTCTCCTTATTTATATCATAAAGATCTTGTGTGTATGGTAATTATTTCTTACTTGGGTCGCTACAATCTCTAAACTCTCACCCATTACTCAATCGTAAACCGATTACTTACTCTCACGCTGGAGTCTAATCGTGAGAGACAATCACACGGTGAGCCTAACGGTGTTTTCTCTTAGTATGTAAGGTCTTTATTACAAGCTCACTTGTTACAGAAACCGGAGTCTCAACACCTTAAGTCTAATTCAGTTCGAACGTGGTCAATCTAACTTTTGTACCAACATTACTATTAAATTGACTCACATTAAGAAAACGAGTATTGTATATGTCGCGAAAATATGTATTTTATAAAATATTATTTTTCATGATCAAATATAAAGTTTAGGCCGTGATACATTTGTGTAGCTCATGACATATTCGATTATGATGTGAGTCTACCAATGCACAAGGACGGGTTACTAGGCATGCTAAAATGTCGGACATGTACTAAAAAGTTTGCTCGTTTTTTCATATATTCTACCCTTTGGAAATCCGTTATTTTACCTTTCAATATAGTTTCACCAACATTACCCGGTGAATGTTTAAAAGATGGAACAACTATTCAAAACAATTTAAAGTTTAAATTATTACACTTTCTAGAATTATTATTTTGTAATGATGTAGAGAGAATTGGCTGACCTACAAGAAGAGGTGCCCCCGTTGTCTTTGGGATAGGGTATTGAAAGTGGATGGAAGGAGACATGCTTCAATTGTTTAGGAAAAAAAGAAACTATGATTGATTTGGAAACTTGTATAATTGAACAAAACCCATGTGAGGACTAACCCCTACACGAAGTTTATTGTCGTAAATACAAATACAAAAATTATATATATTCTTTTAAATTTGATCAACATGACTCTAGTTTGCTACTACTATAATTTATCAAAGTTGGATTTTTATCGGTGTGAAGGATGTAATGCTACAAGCTTACAACACGTTTCATTCGCATTCTTACACCTTACACGTAATTTTGTATACTATCAATGAACATTCCATTATCATAAACCATAATATAATACACATTACACACACATAGTTAAGAATTATTTCATTATAAATTAGATCCAAAACGGTGGTGCTTTCAAAGGTTGCAATTTATCCAAATATGGGCAAACATTTAAGCCATTGAAACAGACCAACATTCAACACACTATCTCATCAATGACTTGTAACCATCCATGGTGGTGTCACACCTTGGCTAGCCTTGGCCAATATTCAAGGACTCGTAGCCCCCTTTTTTTACATTAATCAATTTTCAATGATGCTATATTATATGACCTTGATTGCTAAGTGTAACAAGCTATTAAACTAAAGTGGTTTTAGTCTAAAACTTTAAAAAAGATAGTTGAAACATCTAACGGAAAATAAAAGTTGTCCTTATTTGGTCGTTTGTTCAAGTCCAAAATTGCTATTACTTGTACTTTTCGCAGAAAAGCGGAGGTTTTACAGAGATTATAGTTTTTGACTTATTAGCCGACTAATCGACGAATTTGAAGCCGTTGTCACTCAAGTGTGAATGAGAGATCGAGTCTTCTCATTTTCGAAAAGGTTGGGCGAAAAAGCAAGTTTAAGACTTATCATATCGATATCATGGTTGTGATTTTCATAAAACATGATCAAGTTTTTGTATAATTATTTCAAACTACTTGAGCATATCTTGACTATCTCCAACATTTTTGTGGGCAAATAGCGTTTTTCAGCTGTTGACATCCATTCCTCCACTTAAATATCTTAGGCCTTGTTAGATTTTTGTGGTTAGAACTTGTAGCCCAATTTTCTTAGTGGACCCATTTGTGGCCCACCTTTTCAATAATGGCCGAAATACCGAAGCCGAACTAGGTAAACGATAGCTTAGAACTAGCATCACTAAATGACTAAATCATTTAGAATGTGATATTTTGCCTCAAAATTTGTTGGTGCTGGGAAGCTTTTTAGAGAAGAAGGTGTTACAACAAGGCAATCTCTCAAAACTTTTTCTTAATTCAGCACCACATCACACCAACACAACTCACAAAAATATCTCATCACTCACAACACACCCAACCTCTCATCACTTGGGCCTCACCACTATCTTTTTTTTTTCTTTTTTTCATTTTCACACAAATTTAAAATCATTTCATTAAAATTAAAATTACAAATACCTAAATAAAAGTACATTACATAAATAAAAATACAATCCTAAACTAAAAACATTTTAAAAAATTACAAAAACTAAAAGTTATTTTTCCTTTTTTCATTTTCACACAAATTTAAAATCATATCATTAAAATTAAAATTACAAATACTTAAATAAAAATACACTACGAAAATAAAAATACAATCCTAAACTAAAAACATTTTTAAAAAAATTACAAAAATTAAAAGTTTTAGACAAAAAAAAGATTATAAATATAACTAAATAAACAATATAAAATATATATATATATTAAAAAAAACATTTTCTCGTCCTTATCCCTCCATTTTCTCCCCTCTCAGCCTCTCTCTTCTTCCTTCTTCCTCTCTTACCAGAAAACACACACTCTGTTACCCAAAAAACACGCACTCTTAAACACACGCTCCTCGTTAAACATTTAACCCAAAAAGAAGAAAAACAAAGAAGAAAGCAGAAAAAAGGAAAAAGAAAAGAAGATACACCATCACTCCTCGTCGTTCAGATTTCGATTTTCCGAAATTCCTTCAGCGAAGAGGGGGGAGTCGGTGTGGCGACGAGTCACGACGAGCCTGCCACGTAGGCACAGCGAGCCTGGCTCGTTGTGACACCTTCCTCTCTTACTTTTTTAGAACTCTATTGTTTGGTCCAAAATCCAACTTGTTGAGGTGTGCAAATTGATGAGAAGTTCGTGGTGGTCTCATGTAGCTGTCAACGAAAAAACTGTTTCATAATTTTGTTTCGAGAAATGACAGAGAGATTTACATATGTGCTTAATTTCATACGTAAACGGCTAAACATGTATGACATCCTCTTTGCGTTTACAAACACTATAAGAATAATTTTGAAATAAGATATATACTGAAAGTTTATGGACATAAATTTAAATAGTCGTGTGTTAGGATCAATCTCGAGATTACGGTATTGCACACAATACGTAAAGAGTTAATTTATTTAATAAATGTATTTAATATATTATTAAATTAAATCGAGCATTAACATTTAACCGTCATTAAGTTTAAGAGTTAAGGACTTAACGGTCAATGTGCAATTAACAAGAGTTAAAGAAAGATCCGGAATACCCTTTGTGGGTTGGGCCGGCGGTGGAGAAAAAAGAAGGAAAAGGTAGAAAAGATTTTTTGCCTTATTTGGTTTATTACTTGGGCTCCAAGATTTGCTAGCCTATATAAACACATCAAAACCTTCATTATTTTTTGACCTCACTTTCTCTTGTCTCTCTCCTTTTGGCCGATCAACTCCCACGAAACCCTAAGGGATTCGTTTGGTTTTGGTTTGGTTTTTGGGTTCTAATTGCGATCAACACCAAAAGGAAAAACACCTATTTTAGGTTCCTTTTATCCTTTGGTTTTGGTTTAGCAATAATCTAGTCCTAACCCCTCTCTAGGTTTGTTGGGTAGATTTTCCACAAGCATAGAAGCTCGGTTTAAACGTGCTAGAATCACGGTTAGCTCGTTGTATTACGTGTGTACAAGAACGTAATGTAGTCTTACTTTAGACTATATCTTGGTAGTGTTCGTCATAAACCATAATTGGTGATTCATTGGTGATCTTGTGGATCTTTGCTAGGATAAAGGTATGTAACCCTAATTCGATTAATTATAATTGTGTTATTAATTATAATCTTGTTAAATCGTTTCCGCTATGTGTGCTTTGATCTTATTTAGGGTTTTGTATAATTGTTATGAACTTTATAAACCTTTAGTGGCATCGAGAGCCATTTTAACATGTTATAATTATCGAAAATCTAAAGTTTTTTAACTAATAATTGTTTTGAGTTAAAACTACATGTTTTTTTAGCTTTTCTTAAAAATTAGGGTTTTGTTTTTTTTAAATTAGGGTTTTTACCAAATTTTATTAAAAAAAAGGAATTATTTTTGAAACCCTAAATTACATGTGGGATAATTTTAGATTAAATTGCATGATTAATTGTTATGTCATGTATGGTTACGGTCTGTAGAGATTTAATTGTTAAGATTTGGGGGGGGGGGGGGGAATCCATGATAACATGCTATGATTTTATGTGCTACATGATTATTTGATTCAATAAATCTTGAATTATGGAAGACTTTTATATGAATATAAAAACCTAGATTTGATGATTATTGAATAAATCGTATGCATGTGGCTATTTGATTTATTGCACGTATAAATTGTTATTATATGTTTATAATTTAGTTGTGTTTTACTTGTTTATATTAAAATTGTTGAATTGTTGTAAACAAGGTTTTTTTTTTGAAAAGAATAATATGGACTAAATCATATTAAAATAAAGATTTGTTAGAAATTAAAATTACATAATATTACGTTGATTGGTGAATTGCAGTAATAATCTAACGACCTACTCGTTTTAACAAACTGTAAAGTGGGTATAACGCACCACTAGTCATGTACCCAGTTAAGGAAGGAGGTGTTATGCCGTTAGTCGCTGACCGAACTCCCGGCTCGCCTGTGCGTCAAATTGAAATTACCTATGATTATTAATTGAATTATACCTTAAGGTTAATTTCCGCAAATTCACATCTGAAACACAATGAATAAGGTTATTGCTTTGTGCTCTAGCCGAGTTCAGGAGACGTACGTTGTGAATAGTTGTGGGTAATACTTTAAATTGGTTTAAACCAATACCTCAACATAATTTATGTAGAAATTTAGTTTCGTGAAAAAGTTTACTAAATATTTTATTAAACTTATGCTATGGAGTTGTATGCATGCTTCTCCATACATTGATTTTGACATCAAAATTTATACCCTTAAAATTTAAGTCGAATGCTCCTAATTGACGAACACTTGAAATTACTATGTCATCAAATGAGTTTTTTTGGTGATGTTATAATGGAGAGGAAACTTCATGACTGAATGAGATTGCACATGATGGTTTTACGTTACTCAGATTAGACGACTTAATTAAGTTGCTCAGTGAGATCTGGAAACTTAAGGCATTCAGAAGGGATGAAACATGTTTAAAATGCAAAACGTTCTTTTGGCAATGTAAATCCTTTAAATATCTAAAAATTGAAAATTATTTGTCAGTTATTGTTCGACAAGTTACTATGTTGAATACATTCATTACTAGCAGATCAACTGATGTAATGCTTTTATGTCAATATGGATTCTAGTTTCAAGGAAAATACTATGGTTTATATACCGGGGTAATTTTATTTTCTTGAAAGTATTTTGTTATCGAAAATACTAAAATTGAATTTTGTAAATTCTTTTACAATATATTAATGCAACGTTACACCGTAAACGTGGTTTATTCATTAATTGATTTACAAACCGTATGGTTGAGGATAGAGTCAATTTACAATGAAAAGATAAACCTAAACTCTTTTCCATGAGTGAAGAAGGAGTAATAAGGATTTTACAAATGTCTAATTATAAATACATAACTCATAGCAAACTTTAATGGTTAAGAAAAGTGCATATTTTGAGTTATTACATTTTAAGAATGATTATCGCTAATTGGTGTAAAGGCAAACTAGCATATTTTATCTAGTAGTTGTGCTTTCATTATTTATAGGCATCACATACCATTGTGGGGTTGGTAGACCTATGAAGGAAGAAATTGCATGAAAAATCTTTCAAGTTAAAAGTTATTGATGGATAAGTCATCATTTACGAAGTAGAATACACTCTTAAACACCACAAGTAATTGTTACGAATATGTTTTTCAAAAGTGTAAGTAATTATTACGAATGCGTATTCAGAAAGTAGACAACACACTAATATGTTTTACCAATTATGAAAAATTTACAATGTTGTATTACTGAATTTTTAGTCTATTAAAACATTCTCTAATTCAATGGGAGTTACAAGCTTTGTCGTCTTGGTAATAACCTATGTATCTTTTGTATGACCTAAGATGATTACTTTTGATTTGTTGACACTAATATCTTCAATGATAGTTATGTACTGATTCTTGTTGATTAAATGGTTCTACATCTATTTGTAAAAGCTAGTATATATGACACAATCATATGTTATATAGACAAACGTTAAACGTGATGTTTATATATTGTATGAGGTTGTTCCATGCACAAGTGGGAGAAATGAATATTGTGTGCAAGAAACAACTCATAAAGATATGATTCTCTTGTCTTCAAGATAAGAGACTAACGATCCAATGGAAGTTAGATCATGTGTCAATTGATTAAAAGACTACTTAAAAGTATATATATCATTCACATTAATAAACACTTGTTGTTTTGATTTAGTCATGTGAGAGCTTGGACTAAATTATAAATACAAGGGTAAAATATCCACATGTCGTGAGATCGGGCGTGAATCATTTTGTAGTTTCTTAAGATGGATAATTCCTAGAATGACATAAATACATAGAGTAATCTTATACTACTAAAGTAAAATATTTGTGTATTCTTGGAATTACATAAGTAGACTTAGTAGTGAATTAACTTGAAAAGATTATTGAAACCTATTGGTGTTCATGATTACTTTAGTTATACATGTTTATGACTTATTGTATAAAGTCACAAACATAAAGTCTTGAAAGACGTATAATATAAAGTAAGGTGTTAATGTATTGTCTCTTTTCGTAAAGACATATACATGGAGTCATTTTCAAATGACTTAAAACGTATGATGGAATTATAACTTTTATGTTTTAAAGACATGGAAAATGAAGTGACTTTGTATTAGAAGTACTTGAGTTATAAAGCATGTAAAATGTTTAAGAAATCTATTTTACCATTAAGATGATTTAGTTGGTATATAGGTAATCCGAAAGATATATATTTATCTTAATGTTGTTAAGATTCACTTACAATATTTCCCTAAATGAAATACAACATTGTTATGGTATGTTCATTAGGAGAATCAAACTCTCAATATGATGGTGATGTTTGATTCAAGATAACTATATCTTCCTTTTCTTCTAAAAAGATATCAAGGTTAGAATGTTGAGTATGACTTGGACTAAGAGGATTAATAAGATACCATTATATATGGAATGTGATGAATCACGTTTTATCTTAAATGAAGTTCATATTTTGCTAAACTACTTATGAAGTGGGTTGTTTAGAAAATAAAGAGTTAGGAACTTTCATTGTGTTTTGTAATGTCCCAATAGATAACGTTGGAGTGTTGATCTATTTGCTATGTATTAACTTTAAGTTACTAAAAGCAAGTGGGAGTTTTGATCATGAAAGATAATATTATAAGATATGTAATCTTCTAAATACACTAGTAATTATCATGAGGTAGGCGTGTAAATGCTAACTCTCATGATAAAGGAATTTAAGTCATAGGTCCGCAAGGATATCTCGGATATGCGAGTAATATGCTGAGAATTATGAGTTACAAATAATCGTTATGATTTGTTACCAAACATTGATTTGAGTAAATTACTTATACTGTGAATGTTATAGATGTTGTCCAAACAAGATAATCAATTTTAGTTTTGGTTTATCTTAAATAGTTTGACTAGAAATTGGAGATGAGTTTCGTCAAAGGAAGGAAAAATGCCAATTGTGTTGGTTTAATCTTTGTGTCGAAATTTTATGGACAAAAATTGTACACGTATTTAATGTATGTATTATGAATAGATTGTTGATCACACTTAATTAAATTAATTGTGATTGAATATTCTTTAATAAACGCATTAAATATATAAAGATTTTGGTGGTCATATTTTAATTGACAACTTGAATGTATATAGACTCTTTCTTGAAATCATTACTTCGGCAAGGACTTAAGTAATCGAAAGGAGTTTATTAATTCAAAAATAGATCTTTGGAAAGTACAAAGTGCAATTATCCATGAATGGATATATGCAGGCATCTAAGAGATTATTCTTATGTTTAAATTGAAAATCCAAGATTGGATTTGAAATTGAAATAAGATAATTTCTAAGTATTCCTAAAAGCTAGTGGGAGTATTATAATTATTTTCTTAAATTATATGTGTCGAATAGATATGTAAGAAAGTAACTTTTCATTCAAATTAATGTTGATTTGGTTTAGATTTGAAGTGAAATTTTACTTTAAAGATTTAAAAAATAAGATATACATAACCTTGGAAAAAGAAATAAATTTATTTATTTATGCGGTGGAAATAGAACATACTATGCCATGTAGTAAGTTTATATGGATATTTAGAACATGAATAAATATAAATATGGTTTGAGAATTTTCATGTGTATCATGTTGTATTTAAATCATGCTTAAAATGCAAGATGATTTGAATATATTAATCTATTTGAAAGTTATTAAATAACTTGTGTAATGAATATTCTGAAGAAATATATTTGGATATAGAATAACATCCTTATCTTGGATCAGCTTCCATATTTTATAGATGAATAATTTGTCAATAGTTGTGCAAATTATCATAGCCAACAAACTTGGATGTTTGGTTGGAATCAAACATTACATAATAGATATTATAGGTAACGTATTTATATCTTTGAATGACAAGTTATCAAACTTGAAAAGATATAATTAAGGTAACACTCAATATTAATTATGGTATCCTTGGAGATGACATGTTAATTAAAGTTGCATTATACATTAAAGAATTAGAATACTTAGAACTTCAAATGTGTTTTAGAAGTTAAGTGTAAGAGATTGGTGATCAAGGATGTTTCACAATTTTGATACCATGTGGCAATATCAATCTATTTGAATGCACATATGCAAGAATTTCAATAATTGAATTATTGAAGAAAGTATTCTCAAAATTCTCAATAGGTCAAGATTGGTTGTTTTATGCTTTGCCAAACTAGTGTGAAGGTCACTACTAGAGGCATGATGCATCAACAATGTTTTTCATGCATTTGATCTATTTAGTATTTGGATAAAGGATGTTAAGACATTATTATTTAATGGAATAAAGATTAGGTTTCGTTTATTCTTGTTATTTAATTTTGTATCATATTTTACATGTTTTAATCAATGAATAATTTTTTATGCTAAATGTCTATTGTCGATTAATAATATGGGAATATTATAAACTAAGACGATTCAAAATTGCGATAGAGTATACTTGAAAGTATATTGATCGATTTTGGATGATATTCAATGAATGGAATATTAGACTTATCCCCACTATATGATTATACTTTATGGATCTTTGTCATTAAGTAAATCATAAATAGTTATCCCCAGACCTAAGATACCAGAAAACTGTCATGGATCTAGTGTATTTCTGTGGAAAAATCTAACGCTAAACGTAACTGGTAGCTATAAGGGTTATTTTCAGAAGTGTTGCAAAATTCATAAGTTTTGCTTGTAGTCAATATGGAATTTGTTTTCTTCAAATTTATTTTAAAGTTTAATACAGCTGGGCCCCTCGTGGGATTAGGAGATGTCTGTATGGATGTACCCAAAGTCTTTCTAAACTATGTTCAGAAGTTTTGGTAATCTTGCTTGAATCCGATGAACGAGAAACATAATGGTTAATGAAAGGAATGACTGAGATCCATATCCTTATTAACGTTGTATTAGAAATGAAAGGATAATAATGATGAATCATTAAAAGGTTTTGTCCAAGAAACCTTACTCGAGTTGTACTAGAGACATTGCTAGTGTAACTAGATGCTAATCAATGTAATCACGATATTCGAAATTTGTCCAAGTGGGAGCTGAAAGTTTATGGATATAAATTTAAATAGTCGTGTGTTAGGATCGAACTCGAGATTACGGGATTGCACACAATACGTAAAGAGTTAATTTATTTAATAAATGTATTTATTATATTTATTAAATTAAATCGAGCATTAACATTTAACCGTCATCAAGTTTAAGAGTAAAGGACTTAACGGTTAATGTGGAATTAACAAGAGTTAAAGAAAGATCCGAAATACCCATTGTGGGTTGGGCCGGCGGTAGAGAAAGAAGAAGGAAAAGGAAGAAAAGATTTCTTGCCTTATTTAGTTTATTACTTGGGCTCCAAGATTTGCTAGCCTATATAAACACATCAAAACCTTCATTATTTTTTGACCTCACTTTCTCTTGTCTCTCTCCTTTTGGCCGATCAACTCCCGCGAAACCCTAAGGTATTCGTTTGGTTTTGGTTTGGTTTTTGGGTTCTAATTGCATCAACACCAAAAGGAAAAACACCTTTTTAGGGTTCCTTTTATCTTTTGGTTTTGGTTTAGCAAATAATCTAGTCCTAGCCCCTCTCTAGGGTTGTTGGATAGATTTTCCACAAGCGTAGAAGCTCGGTTTACACGTGCTATAATCACGGTTAGCTCGTTGTATAACGTGTGTACAAGAACGTAATGTAGTCTTACTTTAGACTATATCTTGGTAGTGTTTGTCATAAACCCTAATTGGTGATTCGTTGGTGATCTTGTGGATCTTCGCTAGGATAAAGGTATGTAACCCTAATTCGATTAATTATAATTGTATTATTAATTATGATCTTGTTAAATCGCTTCCGCTATGTGTGTTTTGATTTTATTTAGGGTTTTGTATAATTGTTATGAACTTTATAAACCTTCATATACTACTAAAGGGGTGTTTGTTTGAGCTTATATAGTGGGTTTATAAGCTTATTAGCTTATATAAGCTTATAAGCCTAATGTAGAGATTTTGCTAGGTTGAAAAGTTCGTTTCTCGGTATCTTCTCGAATTGATTTCCAGTTCAAAGTGTGACTCAGTTGTTCTTGGTGGAAAAGAAATAGAATGGTTGTCGTTGTCTATACTAATTAAAAATAAAGACTTGAAACAATAAAAATAAAGTAAAGACGGTAAAAAGAAAGACTGAAAGATAAAAACTTGACGGGGAATTAATGACGAGAAATTAAAAACGTGACGAGAAATAAAAAGACAAACTTAAAAGTAAATAAGGTAAACTAAAATTAAATGCAAGTAAATTAAAAGTGCTACTAAGTAAAAAGGCGAGAAAAGTAAAGTTTAAAATTTAAAGACATAAACTTAAAATAAGCTAAAACTGAAATTACAAAACTAAGAAAAACTGCTCATCCGGAATACTCCATTCATCCGGAATAAATCCTTCATTCGGAACAAATTCCTTCATTTGGAACAAAGTGGTTCATTCGGAACAAATTCCTTCATTCGGAATGTAGGCTTCATCCGGATTATACGGCTTCATCCGGAATAAACATTGATTCGGAACAAAAATACTGATTCGGAATAATAACTAGAAAAATACTGATTCGGAATGTTTACTAGAAAACATTGATTCGGAATAAAAATTAAGAAAGCTTTATTCGGAACATTCATTCATTCGGAATATATCCTTCATCCGGAATATTGATTATTCCTGATGAACAAACTGATCCGGAATATTTGGGCTTCATTCGGAATAAAAAAAACAAGAAAAGCTTCATTCGGAATATAAAACAAGAAAAGTGTTGGGTCAATTCAGTGCCTAATTGTCCCATATGTTTGATTTGAATGAAAAGTATCCTAAGTATAATTTATACTTAAGTCCTTGAGTGAATAGTCACTCAGGGAGTCAAGAGCCTCAGGGAGAGCTACTCACTCAGAAGACTCAGGAGCCTCAGGGGGGGCGTTACTCCCTCAGGATCCCTAAGAGCCCCAGGAGGGCGTTACCGACTCAGGAGCCTCGAGAGCCTCAGGAAGCTCTACCACTCAGAAGACGTAAAGTCTTAGGGGGAGCGTTACCCACTCAGAAGACTAAGGCTCCCGGTATGAATAGAAGACTCAGGCTCCCGGTATAAATATTACCCTTGAACATTATGAAGTCACTGAGTGAACAGTCACTTAGTGAGTTGTCTTCAAGATTCTCAGCCTGAGTCTACAAGAAAGACTCGAGTATTTAGTGAGGCGGAACTCAATGAATGATGTACCTGAGACGAAGAAGATGACAATGGAGTCAGTGAGTGATGACAATAACTCACTGTCTTCCTCAAGACCATCTAAAGATAAAGATTGACAAGTATAAAGTACAAGAGACAAAAGGGTGGGGACAAAAGTACAAGTTAGCACATGGTGTCTCATATAGTCACATGCATGCTGACACATGTACTTTTGTATTGTAGTGAAAGATGCTTTCACACCTACCAATATATATACTAGTCATGGTATAGTTAGATGGTTAGAGATTTTATTCACTGTAAAGTAAATTGTAAAATGTAAAGATTATAGTGATAGGGTTCTTCCTCTCATTGATCAACAAGCAAAGCTGAGATCAATGGGAGTATAATTTGTCTATTCAATCCTTATTGTACTTCCGCATACAATAGGGTATAATTCTTTAATAAAGCTAAGAATTAAACGTTGAAAAACCAAACTTGTGTTATTAGTAGTTTAGTGGGTCTTAAGTAAAACATGTTATTAATTGCTTATGATATTCATGTTTTGCTTAACTCTTTGGACCTAACAAGTGGTATCAGAGCGGGTTGGATTTTCTTTATCCAGATCCGTTCGAATTAACTGCTAATAACATTTTCGTTTCGTTGAAATTTATGGTTGTTTTTCAAAATTGCTACTGCTTATGAAGCACATGCAATTTTGAGGGGGAGAGAAACCATAAATGTTGAAGAAACCTGCCCTGGATATTATATCCTAAACCAAAACCCAAATCCCCACCAATTAAAAAAAATTGTGTATATCTTTAAAAAAAATACTACTGCTTGTGCTTTGAAGAGGAGAAAAACATTTTTTACAAGTGGTGTTTTACAACCCCACGTATCCCACCAGCAACCATACATATTCTTGTCCCTACAAAATCACCGATTCACTTCATATCAACAAACGCATAACAAAAAAAGACTCCAAATCTATCTTGATCAATCACGTTTTTAACATATAAAAACCCAGATCACCATCATCGAATTAAATCCATATCTGGTATCAAATTCGATGCAATTCAATCATCATCAAAATCAAATTAATTAAAAAACATTCATGGATCTGTTATTTATGGCCCACGGAAATGGATTTCCTTAATTTGAAGATTGATTGTTGTTTTAAAAGGTGTTTGATGGTTTTGATAATCAAAAGTCAGTGTTTGACTTTATTTGGTTGGACGTTCTTGATGGGTTTCTGGTTAAAATAATCAGTGGGAGATGGAATGAGAAGGTGGATTGTAGAAACGATGGGTTTGTCAAGTGGAACTGATAATAATATCAGTGGATAGAGCAGGGGCGGTTGTGATGCGTAAATAACCTCGAAGAAGGGTTTGGGTGGATCTTTGTTAAGCTGATTAAATAATCAGTCAATGAAGGACTTGAGATGGATATGGTTAATGGTTTCATCAGCTTAAAAAGAAAAGCTGAAGAAATAAAGGTGGGTATATGGCTTCGTCAGCTGGAGGTATTAAAATGCTCTTATCAAAGTTTCGAGCTTTAGCTTTGGGAGTACTATTTTTTACTGATAGTAAAGTCGGTTAAAAAAAAGGTGTTGGGTTTCTACTGATTAAGTAGAATTGGTCAGTTGGGTTATTCAATGAAAACCTCTCCAGCAGATAAGAAGCGTAAAGATTCGGTCATGGTGTTCAGTTTTAATAACTGACAAAAAGGTTATATGCAACTTGCATGTCCTTTTTTTGGCATTTGGTCGGTATTTAATGGAAATACTGATTAATTCGAGAAAAGAAACTGAAGCTGGTGATGAATTTAGTGCTTCGAATATAAGGAGTCGATTATATGCTCAGTGTTTAGATTGTAGTATTGGGGCTTTAAAAACTGAAGCCCACCAAGTGAGGTGCCCAAAAATGTTGAAGCATTTATCGAAGCCCATATGTTCTGAAGAAGCCCATCAGCCCTGAAACCCAATATACTGAAGCCTGCCTCAAAATCTGGACGTGATCTCTTCAGTGTGAACCTGGACCTTTAGACATCAAAACATAAAGGTCCTGACGAAAAAATACTCACTCCCTGAACAAAAGTTTCCTGAACCTGATGTCTCATGTTCGCAACTCCCTGAACCCAGTCCCCTAAAGCAGTAGCCAACACTCACCAAAAGGTCAAAAGTTGCATGGTGTTGCAAATTTTGAGGGGGAGAGATACAGTGAGTGTGGGGTTGAGCAAGTTGGGTCACTGATGATCAGGCTGATGAGCTAAGCCTAATCATCAGGCTCATGAGCTGCGTGAACCATAGCCTCCCATCATCAGCCGTCACTCATGACTTAATGGCCTGAGCCAATATGGTCATTAAGCATCGGTCACTCAGCCTGAAGGAATCTCAGATGCATGAAGCCTGAGTGACCGATGCGACCGAACCTGAGGAACTGCTGATTGTTCAAAAAGAAAAAGGCATCAGGAAGATCCTAAGTGATCAAGCTCTACAACAAAGAATCAACAGAAAATCAAGTCAGCGAATATAAAAGATTTGATTAAAGAAGTGACTCAAAAGTTGTTTCATGATTTCTTTGTTGTAATTTAGTACGTAAGAAGAAGCCATTTTGCTCACTTACTGCTAATTAACTTAGGCTACTTTTCTATCCAAATAGGGGGAGATTGTTGGGTCAATTCAGTGCCTAATTGTCCCATATGTTTGATTTGAATGAAAAGTATCCTAAGTATAATTTATACTTAAGTCCCTGAGTGAATAGTCACTGAGGGAGTCAGGAGCCTCAGGGAGAGCTACTCACTCCGAAGACTCAGGAGCCTCAGGGGGGGCGTTACTCCCTTAGGATCCCTAAGAGCCTCAGGAGGGCGTTACCGACTCAGGAGCCTCGAGAGCCTCAGGAGCCTCGAGAGCCTCAGGAAGCTCTACCACTCAGAAGACGTAAAGTCTCAGGGGGAGTGTTACCCACTCAGAAGACTCAGGCTCCCGGTATGAACAGAAGACTCAGGCTCCCGGTATAAATATTACCCTTGAACATTATGAAGTCACTGAGTGAACAGTCACTCAGTGAGTTGTATTCAAGATTCTCAACCTAAGTCTACAAGAAAGACTCGAGTATTCTTTGAGGCGGAACTCAATGAATGATGTACCTGAGACGAAGAAGAAGACAATGGAGTCAGTGAATGATGACAATAACTCACTGACTTCCTCAAGACCATCTAAAGATAAAGATTGACAAGTATAAAGTACAAGAGACAAAGAGACAAAAGGGTGGGGACAAAAGTACAAGTTAGCACATGGTGTGTCATATAGTCACATGCATGCTGACACATGTACTTTTGTATTGTAGTGAAAGATGCTTTCACAGCTACCAATATATATACTAGTCATGGTATAGTTAGATGGTTAGGGATTTTATTCACTGTAAAGTAAATTGTAAAATGTAAAGATTATAGTGATAGGGTTCTTCCTCCCATTGATCAACAAGCAAAGCTGAGATCAATGGGAGTATAGTTTGTCTATTCAATCCTTATTGTACTTCCGCATACAATAGGGTATAATTCTTTAATAAAGCTAAGAATTAAACGTTAAAAAACCAAACTTGTGTTATTAGTAGTTTAGTGGGTCTTAAGTAAAACATGTTATTAATTGCTTATGATATTCATGTTTTGCTTAACTCTTTGGACCTAACAAAAAGCTTCATTCGGAACATAAAACACTGATTCGGAATGTTAAACTACAAACGTTGATTCGGAATATCTAAACTAATAAGTTTCATTCGGAACATTTCCTTGATCCAGAATAATCATTAAAATCCCTTCATTCGGAACATTTAACTGGTTCGGAATATTCTGGGCAAGCAAACAGTAGCGAAGAACAAGGAAACTAAAAGCCACGAATTTAATCAAAACTAAACAAATCAAACCAAAAGATTAAACCAAAACAACCACTAAACATCAACTAACAATAATCAATCAAACCAAATCAATAAAACTAACAAATTTGATCAAATCAATCAAAACCCACTTGATTGAAAACCATAAAAATAGAAGAACATAAACATGAATCATAAAGAAAGATTAAGCAAGAAAGGAAGATGAGAGATTAACAATGAAAGTAAAGATTAACAACAATTAAAAGTGAACTTACTTGAATTTAATGGAATTTAAAGGTGCATGACAATTAAGGAAAATGACATGAAATTAAGAAGCAATTAATTAAAATGGTGGAAGAGCATAGTTTGTCAAACTAGCCAACAAAATGAAATGACATGAAATGAAATCTATTTATATGGGAGGAGGAGGATTAGTGGAAGGAAGCTTCCTCCCCTCTTTCTTCTTTCTTTAATTGCTTCATTAAGTCCTTAATCTTCTTAGTTCTTCGACTTTAATGACTTTGTCTAGGATTTCTTTAAACTCGTCTTGAAATTTCTTCATAAATAAGACTTGAGTTCTTCGGCTTTTAGTAAACTTCCGTCTTTTGACTATTTTCTTCGATAAATCTTCAGAATTGGTCTTGGACTTCCGTTCTTTTTGCACTCTTGATTTCTTGACTTCGTCTTTTATATTTTTTCTTCGATAAAAGCCCGTGAAAGCCCGTGTTTTCCTTCCTTTTCACATTTTGATCCTAAATCACAACAAAAACACAAACCACGCATAATTCCGATATTTACGACACAAAATACACGTTTTGGCTTGGTTATTATTGTAATTAAGTGGTAAAAGGATGGGTGTTTTCACGCCTATCAAATCCCCTACACTTGACCATTGCAATGTCCTCATGCATTGTATTAATTACAAAGCAAGATTACAAATTTCATCATAATCAATCCACATTGGCCTTTATTAAAGAGATAGAAAATTATAAACATTCAAAGGAAGAAAGTAAAGAAATCAAAAACATACCTTAGGGTTTTGGAAATGTCATGAATAATCATCATCCTCAAGTTTTCACATTCTCTAAACCAAGCTTAAAAACGAGATCATTGTTATTATAAGTTAGCAAACTAACACAAACTCATGTGGGCCAATTATTCACTTAGACTCCCTTATTCCTAGGTGTATCTCTTATATTTTATTGTTGTCTTGAATGATCACGAGGATGCATTGTTGACTTATTTCGATAGTTCTTTAGGCTGAAAATAAAGTGGGACGATTTAATCAATAGTTAGCTAAAGGACAAAATCTTTTAAAACTGCTTCTCGGGACCTCATAAAGTTCATATCTTGGCATAACTCGCTTCGTGATTTGAGACCTTTCTCGGACCGATATTTGGCAGTGACTTCATACTTCCAATCTTGAGAGACGTTCATGAAATAATGGTCTTCTCTTCATAATATGAATTTCTTCACTTGAAGTTTTGAGAGATTCTTCATATCTGGACCACGACTTCTTCATTTTCTCCAATCTTTACTTTGGACTTTGATATACAACGATCCACCTCCTTTTTGGGCTTGGATCTATTTATACTCATACCTTGTTAGGGCCTTTTTGGATAGACTTCTCCATGATCTTTTGGGGAGTATTTGCTTTTCGTCGTGTGTCTCGATCCTTCATATTGATTTTTGATAAATGATTCTTCACATCACTTTTGGATTTTTAGCAACAAAATGTAGCCCTCATGCCTTGTTAGGGCCTTTTTGGACTCGCCAATCTTCGCATCTCGCTTCAATAAGTTATGCCTTGGCTATGAACTCTAATCCATGCCGAGCAACTTTTAAACGATCTTGGGCTAGAAGCTAAGTAACTTTTCAAATTGTACAACCTTATTTATTGCAGATAAATTTATAAACAGGCGATGGGACAATAGGCTTATAATTAACTCACATAAATTCACGAAAGAATACCAAACTTATAATTGACTCTATCATCTATCGTTCTCCACAGTTTAAAATCTCAAGGAATGAGACTCGTGGATGCTTAGCCTATTAAATCAAAGTTTTGGGTTTTCGAGTCGTCTATAGGATCTTGCAAACTCTTAGACTTTTTCAAGTTTAGAAATCGCATTTTAAAGTTCCCTTGATAAACGACTCTCTAGGATCAATTATAGGAACTTGCGTAAAGTTCTTGTTCTTAACCCGTGAGAGTTAAGACTTTCGCGTTTTAAAGCTCCCTATATAAAAGCCTAGCAAAACTTGACTTAAACACGTTAAGGATACTAGCTAGAGTAAACTTAGACAAGTAAACTTGGGTTGAGTCAAAAGATTCACAACGTTTGAAAATTAAAACCACTTTATTAAAATTTATTCTAGCAACGAAAGAAAACAACTATACAAAGGGAAAAACTAATAGGCCAAAATAGATCAAAAATTTTGAAAAATGTCGAAAATTGATTTTCCGGTTAAAATGAGGACAAATACAAGGAAAAGACCACTTAACTTCGATAGAAGTCCCCCTACACTTAATATAAACATTGTCCTCAATGTTTAAGCATGTGGGAGTAAACTCCCCTATACTTAGGACATTGTGCACTTTGTTTAAATCTCGCTAAGAAAGAGACAACTAACGAGATTCCTATTTTAATATTGAGAAATATAAAATAGTGAATCGAAAATTGTTTAGGATAGAACCGGGAAGACGGAAAACTCGGAATCACGGGTCGTCAAAAGTCATCAAGAGTGTGTCTTTGAAGCTCGAATCCCTGCACATGATAAGAAAGAAGACAAGAAACACCAACGGGGCTCTTCCTACACTTATGGTGAAAACAGGTAAAGATAGATAGATAATTGGGTTTCCTCCCAAAAAGCGCTTGTTTATATTAACCGAGTCACGAGCCTGACTCGTCCCCGAATTAAATGGTCCATGGGGAAGCCTCGAATGTAATACCGGGATCAAAGACCTTGTCCTCGTTCCCGGAGGACATTAACAAAGGAGAGGCGGGGGGATAAGTCTTAAATGGGAGAAAAGTCCTTTCAACATATGAGAAGTATGTGAAATCAAGATCCACGGGAGGTGGGGTGGGTAAAGTAAGCACATTGTCATCCCCTAAAGACAATGGATGTTGAGCACTCGACAAAGCCGTAATGTTATCAATCATGAAATAGTGAATGTCACCTCCCGGGTCAAAGCACTCATCCTCCGTAATAGTGGCTAAAGGGGAGGATGAAAGGTGCTCGGGAGGGGGACTTGGGACAATACCTTCCTGCAGTAAATTATCAAAAATAATATCCCCCTCCGTGTCATCATCATCAATACCCGGAGGTATTGAGTGAATGTCGATTTCTTCCAGCAATGGGTCATTATCTTCAACGGGAGGAATAAATGGAGGTAAAGACTCAAAAAGAGGAGGAGAAGTCAACTCTTCGATTTGAGCAATAAGAAGATGCACTTTCCGTAATCTGTCGCGGAGAATCACGTCTTCCACCTCATCTTCAAGAGCAAGTTCATCGGTGAACTTCTCGTAAGCCGGAGAGAATAAATCGTCATCGCCCGCATCTCCCGGTGGAGATTGAGAAATTCTAAAAGTGAAATTCTCATAGCGTGGAGAAAAATCGTCATCAGTAGGATCGACCTCTTCCGTAAGAGCAACGTCGTCCTCAGACACCATAGCAGTCGGGATGTCACAAACCTCATCATCAAAGAATTTGTCGAGACCAAAATCACTAAGCTCACTCAATGAATCAACATCCTTAGACGCATTAGGAATATCGAGAGTAGGAGTAGCAACTTCAGTAGATGGGTCGAGAGCGTAGACATCATCGTCTTCATCATCATCATAATAGACGGGGCCATTCCAATTAGGAGTGACATAGTCGGCTAACTCTTCCTTGATAACCTCCACATCTTTAAGAAGCTCATGAAGCAATTTTTTTTGTTCATCTCCCCGAGTATGTTCAATTAAACCAATTCTATCCCACGCTGTAATTAAACATTTTGGTGTAGAAAAGAAGGGAAAACGACCAAATTGGCTCAAAAAGGTGTTGATGGTTTTCAAGGTTTCGTCCACATCAAGCAAAGGTTGCCTTTCCTGATGCAAGTCAGCTCGGATTTGAGCTAAACTTTCTAGAACATGGTTCAAAGAAGTGAGTTGTTGGTCAAGAATAATTTGCTGAGAGGATTGATGATTGAGGGTGTGATGTGGGGGCTCAAAGTTATACACACTGGGATGATAGCACGGAACTTTCTCAAAGACCTTCGACGGATCACAAGAAGAAGCATCGTGAGGGCCCCCACAAATATAGCACCACGAGTATGGAGAAAAAGCGGGTGCGTCATGTGGAAAGCTATTACCATTGTCATAATTGTAACCCGGTTCTTGCCCGTGATCATACGGGTATCGAACCGGGAACGAAACATGCCAATGAGAATCGCTTCCACAATAGATGCACGGGGGAACAGGAGGTGGATTAGAAAAGGACGAATTAGTCGAGTTGCACCATGGACAAAATCCGAATTGTGTGTTGTCGATATCGTTTCCGCACCGCTCACATGTACACTATTGACATGAGTCGTTCCCGTATAATCGTCTCCCACACCCGACGCAATGGACATAAGAATCCATAAAGAAAAATAGATAAGCAAGAAGAATATTTTTGGTGCAAAACTTTGAAAAAGAAATGCTTTTTATGATTTTTCAAATGTTTTTGGGATTTTTGAAAATTTTTGACACGAAAAATAACGTTCACGAGTGAACGGATCCCAAAAGCCAACGCGTCTCTCACAAAAAACCGTTAATCTTCACGAAAAGACCCGGCAGCGGCGCCATTTTAATGTAGAGATTTTGCTAGGTTGAAAAGTTCGTTTCTCGGTATCTTCTCGAATTGATTTCCGGTTCAAAGTGTGACTCAGTTGTTCTTGGTGGAAAAGAAATAGAATGGTTGTCGTTGTCTATACTAATTAAAAATAAAGACTTGAAACAATAAAAATAAAGTAAAGACGGTAAAAAGAAAGACTGAAAGATAAAAACTTGACGGGGAATTAATGACGAGAAATTAAAAACGTGACGAGAAATAAAAAGACAAACTTAAAAGTAAATAAGGTAAATTAAAATTAAATGCAAGTAAATTAAAAGTGCTACTAAGTAAAAAGGCGAGTAAAGTAAAGTTTAAAACTTAAAGACATAAACATAAAATAAGCTAAAACTGAAATTACAAAACTAAGAAAAACTGCTCATTCGGAATACTCCATTCATCCGGAATAAATCCTTCATTCGGAACAAATTCCTTCATTTGGAACAAAGTGGTTCATTCGGAACAAATTCCTTCATTCGGAATGTAGGCTTCATCCGGATTATACGGCTTCATCCGGAATAAACATTGATTCGGAACAAAAATACTGATTCGGGATAATAACTAGAAAAATACTGATTCAGAATATTTACTAGAAAACATTGATTCGGAATAAAAATTAAGAAAGCTTTATTCGGAACATTCATTCATTCGGAATATATCCTTCATCCGGAATATTGATTATTCCGGATGAACAAACTGATCCGGAATATTTGGGCTTCATTCGGAATAAAAAAAACAAGAAAAACTTCATTCGGAATATAAAACAAGAAAAGCTTCATTCGGAACATAAAACACTGATTCGGAATGTTAAACTACAAACGTTGATTCGGAATATCTAAACTAATAAGCTTCATTCGGAACATTTCCTTGATCCGGAATAATCATTAAAATCCCTTCATTCGGAACATTAACTGGTTCGGAATATTCTGGGCAAGCAAACAGTAGCGAAGAACAAGGAAACTAAAAGCCACGAATTTAATCAAAACTAAACAAATCAAACCAAAAGATTAAACCAAAACAACCACTAAACATCAACTAACAATAATCAATCAAACCAAATCAATAAAACTAACAAATTTGATCAAATCAATCAAAACCCACTTGATTGAAAACCATAAAAATAGAAGAACATAAACATGAATCATAAAGAAAGATTAAGCAAGAAAGGAAGATGAGAGATTAACAATGAAAGTAAACATTAACAACAATTAAAAGTGAACTTACTTGAATTTAAAGGAATTTAAAGGTGCATGACAATTAAGGAGAATGACATGAAATTAAGAAGCAATTAATTAAAATGGTGGAAGAGCATAGTTTGTCAAACTAGCCAACAAAATGAAATGACATGAAATGAAATCTATTTATAGGGGAGGAGGAGAATTAGTGGAATGAAGCTTCCTCCCCTCTTTCTTCTTTCTTTAATTGCTTCATTAAGTCCTTAATCTTCTTAGTTCTTCGACTTTAATGACTTTGTCTCGGGATTTCTTTAAACTCGTCTTGAAATTTCTTCATAAATAAGACTTGAGTTCTTCGGCTTTTAGTAAACTTCCGTCTTTTGACTTTTTTCTTCGATAAATCTTCAGAATTGGTCTTGGACTTCCGTTCTTTTTGCACTCTTGATTTCTTGACTTCGTCTTTTGTCTTTTTTCTTCGATAAAAGCCCGTGAAAGCCCGTGTTTTCCTTCCTTTTCACATTTTGATCCTAAATCACAACAAAAACACAAACCACGCATAATTCCGACATTTACGACACAAAATACACGTTTTGGCTTGGTTATTATTGTAATTAAGTGGTAAAAGGATGTGTGTTTTTACACCTATCAAAGCCAAAATCAAATGTTTAGTTAATTTTATATAAGTAGATTTATAAGCTTATATAAGGGGTTTTGATAAGGCAAACATTCGTGACTTTCATAAGAAATAGTGGGTTTATATAACAATAAGATATTTAAAAAACACTATGATTACTACATCGTTTAATATTCATGAGTTTTTTTTTTTTCATTTTACTTTATTGATTTAAACACTGAAAATAGGCTTATAAACTTATGATATATAAGTCATAAATGACTTATATAACATTAGCCTAACCTTAACTCATAAGCTTAAACAAACACCCTCTAAAAATAAAGATAACAATTAAAAAAATATTTGCATAAAACTATGTCGATAATTTTATGTTCAATTTTTATTTATTTTTAACTAAAATTTATTTGATAATCATTCCTCACAAATAAACGTGAATGGAACAAAACAAGTTACATAAAAAAACAAAATAGAAAACAATTCTTATTTAATATACTCTTTTATCATTTCTTCTAAATTCAATGTATCTATTTTTTTTAAATTTATTTTGCAAAATCAAGAAACATATTACTCTCAACTAGGGGTGTTATCGGATTGGGTTGTCGAGTTATCAGGTTTATCGAGTCGGGTTGAATCAGGTTTTTGATTTTCAAAAAATGACCCAAAACCCGACCCGATAAGTAATCGGGTTATCGGGTTCGGGTTGTTATTAAGTCAAGTTATTTCGGGTCGAGTTATCGGGTTATAAGTTAACCATAACTCTACATAAATATTTCAAACAAAAGCCTTTACTTAACTATAACCAAAAAGTAAAAATACATACGAACAAATCCGAAATCCATATTCGCCATCAAAAAATCATATCACTAAAGCAAGCAGTACTACTTGATCAGATAACTTATTTTGTTATGGATGAGGATGATGAATGCACATTTGCATAGTTTGGATTTGAACCACTGGTAAATTTGATGCAGTAGTTGGTTTGCGGTATACATAGGTAATTATCACCAACAAAGATAAATAGATTAATGAGTAAATTACATCGTTCGTCCTTGTGGTTTGCGTTGACGACGAGTTTCGTCCCTTGACAAAAAAAATGCATCACTCGTCCTTAAGTGGAAAACGTTATGTACCGTTTGTCCCTCACTCTAACAACCCTTACTAATTTTTGTGTTATTTTTTCATGTGCTTGGCACATAAGGGTATAATAGTCATTTTACCCTTAACTTCATCTTCTTCACCATCACCATCTTCCTACTTTATGTTATCTTTTCCAGCCATCTCTTTTTTTTATACATTTACCAAACCAAGTTATCAATGAATCATATCAACTTTTATGCTAAGTTAGATTCAATTTAAATAAATATCTTTAGATCTGTTCAAGCCTATAGACACATCGAGACTACCAATGCTCTTTGTACAAACTATAAAAAAATAAAAAAAGAACTCACTTGGAACATATGAACTAAGATCTGAAAGCCTTAAAAACCACGATTTTCTTAACTCCTAAATCATTTGTTGCAATTAAAACTTGAAAAAACTAATGAAATCACCTATAAATATCCACATTTTACTCAAAACTGAATTATCCAACAAACCTTCATTTTAAATTAATTTTCTTGAACGTTTTACTAAACTATGCTAAAGATCCGACCTTTTGTTGAAATCGTTATTCTCACTGGCTGGAAAAGTTTTTTCTTTTGGTCATCTTAAAGTCGAGTCAGTTGTTGATAGATTTATGGCTCGAAATAAGGATGAAATGAAGTTTTGAAAGATTTATGGCTCGAAATATGAATGCAGGTGGTGTTTGTGAAATTGAGTTTAGAAAGAGGTAGTTGCCGGATATGTTGGTTGCCGGAATATGGTGGTTGTCAGATTTGACTGCAAGATCTCTATTGCATAGAAATTAGTGTTTTTGATGAAAGGTTTAATTTTTTTATTTGAGTTTCGATAGCGATGAAGATAAAGGAAAAAATGGAATGATGACTTATTATTGAAGATTGAATTAATGGGGATTGTGAGGAGAGAGAAGAATGAATCACATTTGGATTTATATTTAACTTTTATTATTAATAAAAAAGATGAAACCAAAAAGAGAGGCAAAAAGGCTAGAATACCCTCAAGTGGGTATCACGTATTATCATGTAACGAGAGTTAGCAAAGGCCGTTAGTGTGAGGGAATAACGATACATAACTTTTCCCATTTAAGGACGAGTTGTGCATTTTTTTCGGTCAAAGAACGAAACTCGTCGGTCAACATAAACCACAAGAACGAACGGTGTAATTTATTGTAGATTAATACTATAAGATAAGTAGACAGTAGTATACTACATTGGCTTTCTATCTCTACTACTTATAAAGGCTGTATAAAAATCTCTCCATTCCTATTAATAGTAGGTTTTCTCAACATTACCTTATTTACAATCTCTATACATCCAAAAAAAATAAACCACCTACTCTGTGGAATTTGTCAACACAGGAGAACTAGAAACAGCCGTATGTCACCTAAATTATTTGGAATGTTAACTAAAAGCCAGAAGCATAGAATGCGTTTTGTATTTCACATAAAAAACACACACACAATTATTTCTCTCTAAACCCTAAAAAAAATCACACGGCCGCCACAAACTTTTTACTTCCTTGATCTGTGTTCGTGTTGATAGCAATTGTGCAGCTAGAAAATTATTCGGAATACCAGTCAGAGGGACCCATTCTCATGATTTTGTCAGCTCGTACACGGTTGGTAACCTTTCTAATTTGTTGTGTAAAAGTTCAGTATGGACTACTTGTTTTTTCTCGTATGTTATTCCTATTATCTCAACACCTTATATTAGTCATGATGGCTGTAGTTAGGTAAATGATCCACCTTCATCTTTTATAATTACGAAAACTTCTTATGGATGTGTCAATTTCGACCCATCCGTTAATGATGCTAATCATACAGTTTCAGGATGAAACTGTGATCACATGGTTTACAATGCCATGTAACATACACATAATTGCAAAGCAAAACACCAGCATTGTTCTAGATCGCTTCAAAATCGACTCGTGTTGTTGAGGTTGTGGCCTCGCTGCTGGCCCATAACTCTCCTAGATGTCTGCCCACAATTCTCCGAAAGGGTTATTATCCTTAATGGTCTTTAGATCGATGGTTTTGATTTATAAAGATGTAATAGAGGTATGGATTGATCTTTAAACCCCCTAATTTAAACATGATTTTTCTAATATCATATGACTGATTGATCGTAAATACGTTTATAGGAGTTGGATTAAGCACTGGCCCTTTTGGAGTTATTGTGGTTTGCGGTTGCATATTGAGTGCTCCCTAACTCTAAGATTCGGCCACTGCTCACGGCCGGAACATTTCTTACTGTAGTTTGTTTTGGGCTACATTGTTAATATAGACGTGCATTGCTTTTCCAAAAATGAAATAGCATAGTATAGGCGGTGCGTTGCCAACCGAAACAGGTTAAACTTGATGAGTGTCATATGTATATTTTGTGAATTTATGTGCTCATTTGGATTCAAAGTGCTTAAATGGATTTAATATACATGGTTCTTTCTGTTATTTCCGAACACACCCAATTTACAAGATTTAACTTGTTTGGGTATCTTATGTGGCATGATTTGAAGAAGTAGTAACCTATGTAGTTACAGTTAATGCAGCCCATCAATTGTAGTTATTACCATAACTAGAATCTAATGCGTTCTCTATTAAATTTAAGCTTTTCCTCTAAATGCCTTATTATCAACATAACTAGAATCTAATGTCTTCAAGTGGTTTTGATGGAGACAATATCATAAACATTCTACAAGGACAACACATTGGCACACTTTAATGCAAAACAGTAACCAAAAATGTTATAATGTTGAGCAAAACAGTAACTAAAGATCATTACTTGAAAATTTAAATACATTATTTTTATGGAGACACACTAATAAATAATAATAAAGCTTTGGCATGAATGTATAGTCTAAAAGTTCATACTTGTTTGTACACTTTAAGGTAACAGACACGCTATATTAGTCTTTACTGATGTAGATTGTAGAAAACTTATTTCGTTTACTTCAAGTTTTCTTTTGTGATTTTGTATCTTCTTGTTGTGCATCGTATAACCATATAGTGCACTATTACCTCATTCTCATAATCTATATATATTACATGTCTCTACTCTTGCAAAAGCAATCTATGTGTAACATATAGTGCACGAGAACAGTACATCAAAGAGTAAGTGTGTTCTTGAGTTGCTACCTTTTAATATGCAATGATCACAATTCTGCTGAATGTATGGCATAAAGAGAAAAGAAAGACTTCCAGAGAGTTCGATTAATATTTACGTAATATTTAACTCGTATGGTTCCAATACCTAAAGGCCACTTTCCTCTATTTGTTTCCATACTTTGTCCCCTGCTTCCTATATATATCAACAGGAAAATAACATTATACTATTGATATAACACATGGGAACCATATATGTAATGTCAGGGTATCCGTGAGGCATCCGAACTTCCTCCAGCAGCTAGAGCTTCACTAATGCCAAATTGCCAAGTGTGCAGGCTGTAAACACCCTGCTCGCCTCTTACAAGTTGCACAGCCAGCAGTTGTGCCTTCATCTGGACCGAATGCTAACCTGTTGAATCTTTTTCCTTAGGTAATCTTTTCAAGTCTCAAAAGCATGTTCTATCTCAATAATGGTTATTACTATAAATTTCTTACATATGGTCTATAGTATAGGGTCTTCCTGACATGGGAGCTAATGCTCCTGCTGGTGCTGCAGGCAACCTTGATTTTCTCCGTAACAGTCCACAGGTATTCACACATAAACACATGTATATAGCAATCTGACATGCTCCATTTACTTAAATAAGTAACGATCTATTTGTTTAATTCAGTTCCAAGCACTCTGACCCATGGTGCAGGCGAATCCGTAAATCTTGCAAGTATATATGTCAAATTATTTTTGTGCATTCAGCTCATACGCACGAGTTTATGTGCAAGATGGTCTCTTATTTAACATTGTGATGATGGTAGCCTATGCTTCAAGAGCTGGGAAAGCAAAATCCTCAATAGGTGAGACTTATCTAGGAACATCAAGCTGATATTCTTCGTATGATCAATGAACCTGTTGAAGGCGGAGAGTAAGTTATCTGTCAGTGTCTTCTCTTTTTACATTCTTCAATCTGTCTTTTGTTTTAAATTCTAATTTAAGAGGGGCCAAAATTTCAGGAATGTACTTGGAGATCTTGGTGCAACAATGCCATGGGCTATGACTGTTACACCTGTGAAACGTGAAGCCATTGAACGCGTGAGTTACAAAATTTTATCGTATATTGAATAAAAATATTAGAATTGAAAGTTTTTGAATGTTAAAACGATCAAGAATATTGTTTCGAAGTACCTAAGTAATTGGTTGTGGACCTTTTTTGGGTAAAAGGGACGATACCAGGTAAACGTATTAAACTACCAAAATTTTACATGGCAAACTTCAAATGGACAACCCATTGAAGTGTAAGTTTACTGTCATTCCCAAAACATGCTTAGGAACAATAATAGAAATAAAGATGCTATACAATAACATTTATAAATATGAAAATGTTAAAAGTTAACAATGAAGTAATATCAGGATGTATTGAATCTTATTAAATGGTAATGCAAAAAAGTTGTACACTTCACACACATAGTATCAATTGAAAGTTGAAAACCTAATTTTAGATATGAAATACTTGGAAACAATTTGTTAGACATTGTAATAAGTTTATGTATTGCGAGAAAGAATCCGGCTATAGAAACTACTATAAAAGGTTGATTTTGACTCAATTATAACTAATCTCGATCTGGTTCATAAGTCTTCATCATTTGTTGCAGAGGTTATAAGATACAAGGAAAAGGTATAAATTGCTTCCACCAATTGACAATCTATTAATTCTTATCTTTTTCAGTCTCATTCAAATTTCACCCGAATATGATCACATGTGAGTTTAAGGTGCTTGGGGATACACCTACCAGTCATATTCAGAAGTTGTGGAATTGGAAAGGAACCCTGGAACTGATAACAGGCTTGTTAATATGTTTGTTCTGTCTCATGCATTTGGTGCTGGTGCAAGTTAAACCCAATTTGGAATAAATATAATGATGATGTGATGATAGCAATGATGATGATGGTAGTGATGGTCGTAGCATGTATTTGGTGAACTGATTTCGCCGTCAGTGTAGGGTATTACTAGGAAGATCTGGTAATAGAAGACATATTAGAGAAGTAGACGGGAGTCAATCGTAAATACGTACATAAATTGGGATGTAAATAAGGGAATCTGTATGCGCATTTGCCTCTCGTGGTGTTATTCATTACCGTTGGCTCCACTTCAAATTGGAAAGAAAGTTGTATTTTTTCAATCTTCTTTTATTAAAAATTGATTCCTGATCAAAATTGTTGTAATTTATGTATGTAATTTGTAACTTGTAATTTACTGATTCACCAGAACTTGTTTATGCTTACCAAAAGTTATTGAATTTAAACATTCTTTAGATTTGAAGATTTGAAATGTAAAGATTTATCTCCTCATTGAATCATGTGTGTTTCACATTTGTATTAAAGATTAAAGATGTTTCATTATGATATATTATCAATATTAGGAAATGTGTATCAGACACTATGGTGATGGAATTGGAGTGGCCTAAATGATTTTACAATAAGGGTAAACATTTGGACAAAGGTCTTCTAAATAACATAACATCAAATTATACTATTGAACAATCACTAAATTTTTCTATGAAACAATCGACATGGGAACGAACTTATACAAATAAACGGATTCTATCTATCTTAAATTGAGGTATATAGCATGTTACGATATTTTACAATTACAATTTGATCTTTCCATGATATATCGTATCGTTAAATTTTTTTCCGCCGGACAATTCCGCTGCTATGCGCGGGTAATCGCCTAGTTAAATTTAACCAGCTCAAACATGTTTTAGTTTTTATTCGTAGTACAACAGTAGCTTATTTTTTTTCTTCATTTACTTATACAAAGGAAAAAAACATGTAGAAACCAATACATCACTTAACAATAAAATAAAACAATGCATACAATTGCTTAATGATCAATCTCTTAACATTATTATTAGTATTTAAAAAAGCTAGTTTAAATATTATCGGGTTGACCCGATAACTCGATAAGATAAATAATTTAATCCTAACCCAAACCTGACTCGATAATAATATCGGGTTATCGGGTTCGAGTCAAACTAACCCGATAAAGTTTTTCAACCCGATTGAATTCGACCCGATAAGACTTATCGGGTTCGGGTCTGGTCAACCTGACCCTCCCAACTTCCCAAGTATTATCTGAAAATTAGACCGGATCAAAATTGATGTGGCCTAAAACATCGAACTGAAATATTTAGTCCGATATTTTAGGCTGATCCTTTTGGTCAAGCAAATTATAATGTCCGATTGTGTGTAAAGCTAAATTGCACCAAAAATAGAAAATAATTGGAAGTGGAGTAAGAACCGGACTATAAGTATGATGTAAGTTTGAGCAAAGTAACTGAAAATCGAATCGAACCGATAACGAACCTAATGAAACCGGACCGCTCATTTTTTGTTTGTTTTTTGGTTTTATATTTATTTAGGCTTTGATCGGTTCGATTCATATTTGGTTCAGTTTCGAGTTAAAACCAACAAATATGTAAAATATCATATAGAGATTTTATTGATTGTGTTTTCTTTGATTACATAATGGAATATCATCTCGATTTTTATAATAAAACACATCTTAAAAAATAAACCAACTAATCTTAAACTTAATGAACTCAAGCTCACAACTTTTGCTTCAGTCGTCTAATAAAATATACGTTTATGTTATAAATATATTCAATGTATATGAATATCCACCTTGAATGGACAATAATTAGCCTTGAATAACTAGTTAATTCGGCAAGGATGTTACACTCCTAAACCCATATAAATGGGACACTTTGTACTCCATTTGATTACTACTCAATACTAATCATCTCCTTCCTCTCTAAACTATCATTCTCTATATATTATAACACGTTATCAGCACGATTTTTGCTCTAAGCAAAACTAGATAGGAGATTCTTGATATATCTCTATTGTAATATACATGAGCACTACATGTTCTATTCGGGTTACATAAAGCGAATCCATTTTGTTATTCTTTTTTTCCCATCTACTATTGAAGTCTCTTGTAGTTTACATGAACAACAAATATTTTGTTGTGGTTACATGAAAACAAATCAAATGACATAATCTCATGTTATGTTAAGAGAAAAATAAAAAATAAAAATATTTAGAACCTCATGTTCTAGTATGATTCAATATCACAACCTCATGTTATGTTATTCTATAAAAAGGAGAAAATTAATGATAAAAACCTCAAGTTTTATTATGATTTCCTCAAGAGAATCAAAACATAACTTTTTATAATTGTTATGTAATTGTATAGAACCTCATGTTCTTCATCTTTATTCTTTCTATTGTTTAATTATGGTCATTTATGCTATATATATTTTGTTCATGATCTTATATTTTTGTTGGATTTTGATAGTTTAATAAATATCATGTTTCAAGTAGCATTTGTCTATGTATATGTATGATACACTAGAAAATGTTAATAAGTTCTACACTAGAAAATGTTAATAAGTTCTACATTAAAAATTGATATTTAGAAAGCTTGAACTAAAATAAGTGAACGATTATATTGCGGTTTTATTACGATATAACAATAATTCTATACATGTTACTATTTATTTTTATATGGGTTAATATCTTAGATTTCTAAATATCTTCTATTTCATGTGTGTTTAAGTAGCACGGTAATAAATTCATTTTGTTTTCAATCTAACCGTACTCACGGTTTCTTATGATTTAAATGTTATAGTAAAATTGCACATGGTTAATTTTAAAGGATTCAATTATGTGTGGTTAATTAATAAACTTGACAAGTATTTTATGTTAGTAGACGTTGTTTTATAAAATAATGTATTATTGTATGTTTATTTGTTTTAATGATTTATTTCACAAAGTAGTAATTTCGTATTAAATGGTATGTTTAAATATCATTAAATATCATGGGTGGTTATATAAAATTTGAAATGCATCTTAATATCATTTATGACCAAAAGTTTTTAATGTGTATAATTTTTATTAAATGATATGTTTTTTTTCTCTAAACTTGTAAACTTGATTTTTTTTATATTATTGTTATTTTAAACTAAGCTCTATTATAGTTTACAAGAATAATAAATATTTTATTGTACTTATAAGAAGAGAATCAAAATAGTATAACCTCATGTTATGTATTAAAAAAAAATATGAATCTCAAGTTCTATTGTGATTCCTTGTGAAAGGAAAGAATCAAAATGTATCATAACCTCATGTTGTGATTACATGTATTTAGTATATAACTTCAAGTTATACTATGATGAATATAATTAAGATACAATAACCTCAAGTTCTTGTTTTAATCATGATTCTTGCATGAAGATATAATATAACACTAAAATTTATATTTATTAAGGACTTAGTCTCTTATGAGTCTTTTAAAGTCGAGACATCATAACCTCATGTTATGATTGAATTTTTTTGAAAGAACCTTGTGTTCTATACGATTCGATAGAATCACAAATAAAATAATCTATAAAAAATGTAGAACTCTAAGTTTCTTTACAATTTTTACACAATTAATACACATAACCTCATGTTATGTTTATTTTATTTTTTTCCTCATATGATCTCTTCAAAGTGATCTAAATTTCAAATCTTATTTTTGAAAGAAAACAATATCATAAAAAGAACCTCGATTTCTAAGGTATTGTAATATTTGTAAGTAACCTCTAGTTTTATGACGATTTCTTTAAGTGAATCATGATAAGATAACCTCATTGTTATTGTTATTATTGTGAACCTTAAGTTCAATTAGGATTTTATAAAAAGCATCAAAATAACATAACATCAAGTTATGATTCAAGGTTTAAAGAACCTGGAGCTCTATTATGATCGCTCAAAGTACTTAGTAACATCGTCTCAATTCTTTGTCTAAAGTATATCAGTTTTGGCTGAAAGAACCGGGATATTAATTTAAAAGAATGCATTATTGTGAGATGTGTATTTCTTGAAATCATTCTTCAAAATTTTAACATAATTTTTATGATTATCATATCATTTGTTTATAAATTACTCTAATTTATACATATGATAATTATTTTTTTCATCATTGTATATAAAACTACTTGCCAACTATAGAGTAAATGATATGAATTACATTTGTCTTTAATATGCGAGTCATTTAAGTAAATAAATCCTACAATAATACTGTCATTTTGAAAAAAAAAAAAACAAATGCTTCATTACGTCTTCAGTTGTTATTTTTTAATATTCTACATGCATTATTATGTATTTTCATTTTTAAATCATGTAGTATTTTTTTTAAATGATCGTATGATTTTATCAAAATCATGTTTATTGGACATTGTCAAATATAACTTTTACAACTTGCTCATATAGTAGCAATAGCCCAAAGACCTTTTACTCTTGTTCATGTATCCTTATTCATGTTCATCTCTTTCTAATAAGCAAGAATATAATGAGTTCTAAAATATACTCATTTTCTCATGTGAATGCGATAATATAAAATGGATCTATAAATCTTCATTCCTCAAGTGAATGTGATGAAATGATCAAAATAAAGATTTTCATTCCCTCAAGTGAAAGAGATGAAATGGTCAAAATAAAGATCTTCATTCCCTCTAGTGAATGTGATAAAATGATCAACTTAAAGATCTTCATTCTCTCATGAGAATGTGATAATATGAACAACATCGAGATATTCATTCCCTCAAGTGAATAGGATGATGTAATAGAACATTTTCAAAAACCATTTATCATGGTAAATGATATGGTAGAAGTAATATGAAAATGACAAACCACTAATAGCGGCAAAATAAAAAGGAGCCGACGAAAATATGATTTATGCAAAATACAATGTGATGTATGAAAAATACAAGTGTGTCAAAAATATTATACACTATATTCATGTTTGCATACATATCCATTGTATGAACCATTTAGAATTCTATAAATCGATGCATCGTCTAAATGGTAAGAAAAATTGCAACCTCATGTTTGCATGATTAATAGCTTGACATATTAAATGTGAGCATAACATTCCAGAGTAAGTAATTTCGTTTTGAATATGAGATGAATTACTTGTATATTATTCAATGATAATGAGAGAAATTATTTTGTTATTTTATGGGGTCATACTATTATATAAACAAAAACAAATAGCATCATGCCAATATATTATTATAATTCCTCCATTTCATAATTGGTTTTGGTTATAAACCAAACCTATCCCATTTTTTTAGCATTACTCCACCTAAATGCAAATATACGGGATATAGGCGAAGGGGTAATTCCTTCAGGAGGAGATAAGTAGCTACAAATTCAGAATGAATTACCATATTTTATTGATCCTCGATAGAAACTTTTATGAATTTATTATTCAATGATAATCTAATAGCCATACATATACATTGGCAAATAACAAAGTTTCAGCTACTCATGCTCCTACTTTGTCCCTCATGGAATTGGTAGACTAATCGATTTCAAATAAAATCCTCGATTATGGAGCATAAAAATAAGATGGTTGTTCGAGGTGTAAAAGACCCCATGATAGTCTCACAAAAAGACACTAGACATAAATGTTCTTAAAAGAACATTAAAATAACCAATGAGATCTCAATAAATTTTATCATGTCTAGAATCATATGAAATCGAAGCAAAATGACGTCAATATTTTGTTTACATATAATATAGCGCTTATTATTATGCATAGTGAGGATCATGAATTAATTATTATTCAAAAGTGAACTCAACAAAATGATTGACCATCATGAAAAGATGCAGTCACTTGAAAATAAGAGAAGTATTAGGACATGAAGTCCATACACATGAATGTGTAAAAGCTATTGGATATACACAGATTGTGTGCGTAAATGAATTAAGAGCTCTAAAGTTACATGCTTTAAGACATGAATTGTGGAATAAATAAATTCACAAAAGCATGAAACTGCTTATTAAGAATCGTATTGTCTAGAGGTGGATGTAAATATATTATTGATATTATATGATAAAGTGAATCTAAAAAGCATTTTAGTTTGTCTTATATACGTTTTATTAGAGCTCTAATATTCCGTGAAGGATCAATAATGACTCAAGCATGTCTAGAAATTTCAACTTATGGAAACATTTGATAAAGTTATAAATAACTTATTTGATCAAGCAGAATGAACTCTTATATCTATCAAAATTCATTTGGATGCACATCATCTTGTTTTTTTGCACATGCTTCAAAGAATGTTTTTGGTACTCAAGTACCAGAAGTGCAACTAAAGTTTTGATGTCAATTTTGCAGTCAATATGCGTCATGAGATTGTATATTTCTCTTTTAATATATGTATTAAGAATGTTTATTTTTTAACCAATGGATTTGACATAGGATTGGAAGCTACAAATATATTGTCATCTTTGTAGGACATAACCTGAAGCATCAATATTCAGTGGACTTCATTATAAAACCCTTGACGACACAAGTTTTTTAGCAACATGTTTGGAAGACCGTCCTTCGACACCGGAAGATGTAAATTAATTTGAGGAGGAGCATTATGCGCACTGCACTCTTTTTCCCTTTATCAAGTTTTTATCCCATTGGGTTTTTTCTTGACAAGGTTTTTAACGAGGCAGATCATGGCGTATAACAAAAGGTGAATATCCAAGGAGGAGTGTTATAAATATATTCAATGTATATGAATATCCACCTTGAATGGACAATAATTAGCCTTGAATAACTAGTTAATTAGGCAAGGATGTTACACTCCTAAACCCATATAAATGGGACACTTTGTACTCCATTTGATTACTACTCAATACTAATCATCTCCTTCCTCTCTAAACTATCATTCTCTATATATCATAACAGTTTAATCTATATATTGGTTCGATTTTTCTTGATTACGGTTTCAATTTTGGTCAGTTCACTTCGGTTCACTTTTTGATTCGGTTGAGTTTGAGCCGATGGTCCGATCGGATTTAGTCAGCGAATAAGTCAAAGGACCAATCATGTATACCCTCAAAACTTAAGAAAGATAATTACCAAAATGAATCGCATAAACATTTCCTCCCCCTTTTGCAAGCCATCTTGATTAACAAGCAACTCAATTAAACCCACCCAATATAAAAACCCCTAATCAAAATCAAACCAAATTCCAATTCAAACAGCTAAATCCAAGATCAAAAATGGGGATATTGGGAATCGGGTTTCAGTTCTTATTAGGTACAACTTTTGGGATCTACGTTGCTCAAAATTACAATGTTCCAAACATTAACAAGCTTTACAAAACTGGTGTCGTTATTGCTAAGCATTATGAAGAAAATTATCGTAAGCCCAAATCAAAGTCTCCTGATGATGTTGACCAATGAAGAAGTCATTTATTGTAATACATCCCTTTTGGTTTTATTTTATGTTTCTTCTTTTTTTATTGGAATTTAAGGATATTGTTTTTTATTTTATTTTATATATTGTTAGTATTTGGGTGTTTGGAATTATGAGTTGAAGTTTCTTTTACTCGAATAATGGACTGTTTTCGGTTTATGTTCTTGATATGTTTCTGTATTGTTGTGTGAAAGCATTGGCGAATAGTTAAGTTTTTAGTTATTAGGAAGTTAGATTTTTTGGTTTGATTGTATTTAAACGTCACGTAATGTAGCAATGTTCATCTTGGTTGTTATATGAATCTGTGTTGTTTGATGGTTATAGTGAGGTTATGCTGCTAGAGCTCCTGCAGACGCAGTTGTCTATGACTGCACTACCCGAATATAGTGCAGGGTGGTGACTTGGTTCTAAGGTTATGACCGCCCGTAACCCGGCAGATAAAGTACTATTAGATAGTCTGTTTTAGGAATTGGTGACTTAGCTATTCAATGGCTCTGGCATAATAGATGCATGTTGGCATTCCAGCTCTCCATTCGCCTTTCATGGCCACATATCTTTCCGGCTAAGGAATAGGAAATCCTTCTGTTTCATGAATGCAATTTGCATTTCATCCGGGAAAAGGCATCTTTTTCTCAACAATGCCTTATGGTTTCAAGTCTGAGTCTCTGAGATGCACATTCTACTTGCCCTGTGGTTAAAGTAGCATTCACTGATACGATTTTTGTTTATTGCTCATCGTTCGTTTATGCATATCATTGGTCTGGTCGACTATAGCTGCATATTTATTTTTCTGTAGTAAGTGGTATTATCGTGTAATTAATTAAACAGCATGTATGTTAAAAGGGTCAATGGGATTACTAAAGGGAATTGGATAATGTTTCTTTGTCTTGCTGGTGTATCATAAGTTCGAGTCATGAAATAGCTCTTTGGTAAAATCTAAGAGAAACATTTTGTTTGTGGTCCATGTCATTGTGAAACAATAAGCCTTTATTTCGTGTGGTAGTTTTCGGCTTGCAGTGGTTAAAATATCAGATTTCGGGTGACATCTAAAGCATATATGTGAAATTAACAACGTAAATATTGAAGAAATAGTCTAGAAAACTTATACAAACAACCTTAGAAATTGGTTTACTACTGTTCTTTATAGTGCAAATGTTAAAAGATAAAAAAAAAATCAAAATCAAATCAGCTGCAGTTTCATATTCAAACAGAGAGAGACGACTTGTATACATGCGATGACTTTGTCCCCGATTCACCAATTCAAACATTTTTAAACAGAGACAGACTTGTCCAAGTCAATGGCCAGGAACTATTATTTTACATTTTATTTTTGAAAGACCAAAAAATTATTTGCTTCAGATATACGGGTAACCATTTTTTTAAATTATAATGGAATATTTTCCGTCCTGATTGCTTCTAATTTTAGATGAAGTTCTTAAAGTTTGGGTTTACATAAGTTATTTCATATCCTCATATGTAATCTTAGTTCTGATAGAATATTGACACGTTGGTCTATTTATTGAAGTAAAAGTAGCAGTGCATAGTTGAATTGTCCATAATTAAGTAGTTAGTTGGTCATTTCTGTATGATGTTGTGGTTTATATTTGAGGTTTTGGCTACTACGGTTCACATGATCGTCCATCAGTTTCTATTAAAGGTCATACTGATGCTGATAACTTTGCTGGTCTAAAGGATGTTAAGGTATGAATGTGTATGCAGAGTAGTTGTCAGTTAAAAGAATCTAGTTATCTTAAACACGGGTTTGTTCCAAATATGTTGCAGGTTAGCATGATGATGGGCTCTTTCCTTTATGCAATTTTTGTCTATGGATCGCCCATTTTCAGCTAGCATATGGGTGGTACCCTAGGCAACTATGCCTGCATATTCCTTTACTATCATGCGTCTAAGGGAACCAATTACATCTTCCAAGTGTTGAAAGAGTCAATAGGGCTACTAAAAGGGTGTGAATGTGTGTTCTTTGCTGATCATGTTCCCGGTAAGCAACAAAAGCAGTTCTTTTGCAGAATGCACGACATTTGCCCATAGTCATTTTGAAATAGAGAACCAATTACTATTGCATATTCCTTTACTATCATGCGTCTAAGGGAACCAATTACATCTTCCAAGTGTTGAAAGAGTCAATAGGGCTACTAAAAGGGTGTGAATGTGTGTTCTTTGCTGATCATGTTCCCGGTAAGCAACAGAAGCAGTTCTTTTGCAGAATGCACGACATTTGCCCATAGTCATTTTGAAATAGAGAAGCCTGTATTTCAACAAGTAGTGTTTGGCTCACAATGTTTAAAATCTCAGGTTCAGGACACCACCATTGTAAGATTGACCACAATTGAGTTACAAAACCTGCAGCGTGGAAACAATATATTATATGAAGATATCAGCATAAATATTCGATCTAATACTTAAAGACGAAACAGTTTGCCAAACTTTAACATCCAATGGTTGAAATTGTTCTTGTAGTTCTGCGAAACACAATATAATATAACCATGTTCTTGCAACTAAGTGTGAACACACAGTTATACTGGTAGAAAAATATGTAACTAACGAGATAGCAAAATTAGGCTATTGACATTGACTTTAGTTCTCTATAGTTTGGTTATATATGTAAGGGACCTTGAATAGATCACAGATGAAAATGGCCATACACAAATCATTCCAAGTTTCTCATTTGAGGTACTCATGCCAAGATAGGAAGGGAGGTCCTAGTGATGGTTGATTGGTTGTACATGGGATGACTTTGTCCGGCAATTGCCAAGTCAAACATGTTTGGACAAAGACATGCTTGTCCACAATCCACATCAATGGGCAACCATTGAGATAATCTGGTTTTATTATTCCAAGTTTTGAACTACTTATTCTACATCATATATAATGATTATTTTTATAATCAAAGAATAGGATTTAAGGTTGCATACAGAATAATTTGTCAACAACATTAGCCATTCAGACTATTTACTAGTAGTATATGATATGAATTTCAAGTTATAGGTTTACAACTTTACATCTAGTAGAACTATGTACTCCTGAATCCTGATTGTCACAAACTAATACAGTAACATGTTTAACAGTAACAATTAACTAGTACGAGTACAAAAATTCAGGTACCAAACAATCCATTCATAAAGAGTTGCATGGTCAAGAAGTCAATCTAGTACTGAGAACTCGGTTTCTGAAGTGAAACTTATAATTCAGATATATTACAACTTCGAGATCAGTAACTATCAGCAGTTGGCTTCACATAACAAGCATTTTGTGAATGCAGTCATGTTATTTCGAGTATACGCGGATACTTTCATTAGCGGGTACCTAAGTAAGTTTGCTAGTCACCTATCACATATAGTCACTTTGGCTTTCATTGTTTTGCTTGAAAGAGTTTCGGCTATAAACCGTTTGTATCAGATAACTAACCACCACCAAATGGTCTAGTGTTAAGGTCTTTGACTCTCAAACAAGAGGTCAAGAGTTCAAACCTTACTAGTGTGTATATTTGGAGGTTCACCTGTGATGACTCATCCCGACCCGATTTGATCTCGAGTCCCGAACCGAACCAGGTTAGGCCCAAGTTAATCCCGGTTTGTGTGGTTTTCTTTGTGCGATCTCGATTTAAACCCGAGTCCCGAACCGAACCGATTCCCGACATCGTGGAAAACCCATCTTGAGTCCCGACCCGAGTAAGGTCGGTTTGTGTCGGTCGGTGTCAAATTTGGTCGGTTTGTGTCGGTTTTTGGTTGTTGGTCGGTTTTGCTCCCCTCTAGATGAATCCAGGCTATCCAAAAGAATAGTCGTTTTGAATTAGTCGGCTCGCAATGTAGAGTCAGAAATACATGTATTAAAAAAAAAAGATTAACTAGAGTGGTATTTTGAGTGTAAAGGTATAAAAAACAAAACAAAGGGTGCAAACAATAAACACTTTAAAGTAACTTACACTTTAAACCCTTTGACCACATAACAAGTACACACTTTTATTGGAGTACAAGACAAATTCAAGAGAACAGTTGTGTTGTATCATCCCCTAAAAACCCAATCAAACTTTATCTTTTGAAACAAAAACAGGGTTAGTCCTCTTTAATCATCTGCTTCTGTTTTTCCATCTATTTGCAATAGTACTAATATTATTCGTTTATATGTTATTTCTTGATGTTGGGCCTTTTTAGGAAAAAAATTTATAGTTCTTAGTTCTTACCACCCTTTATTTTAATTTTAAAGTTTATAAATTTATGATCAGAAGAGTTAAAAGAGTCTAAATATGATGGTTTAGAAGGGTTGTTCAAGATTATATGCCAAAAATTTTTTATTTTTTATTTTTATTTTTTTATATAAAGAATTGTGATTGCTTATAGAAACTGTTTATGTGTTTATCAAGTTATTTATTTGTGTACGATGTTCTTTATTTGTGTTAATTATTTTTGGATTCATGTTATGATCACTATTGATGTTATACAGCAAAAGGCGTTAACATAGGGGTTTTATTTGACTTCGAGAGCTAGATGATAGTAGTCATAGAATAAGGTAGAGTGGTTGAGATATTGAGTTGTGGTAGTTAGAGCACTCCGTGGTTGAAAATGGGTGATTTTTGGAAAATGGTTATATATGTCACAGCGAAAAAGCAATATTAGTTGGTTCCAAAATCTTTTACATACAAAGTGTGTAGTGTTCTCTGTTGCAATGAACCCGTGGCTCGTGATAGATGAAGTCAATAGCTTGATTATTATAACTATACTTGGTATTGTAACTGTGTGTATGTTTTTCTGATTTGGTCCATCTATCTTTCTGTAGAGTGAAATGGCAAAGAGTTTATTCAAGCAAGAACATGATCTCGGTTAGTCTTTGCTACTTGTTTATTTTTGTTGAATGTTTTTTCCTTTTGTTTTTTACTTTGTTGAGTGTTCTTTCATTGAGTTTGTGTTTTTTCTCCGTTTGTTTCAGAAAAAAGGCGTGCAGAGGCTGCCAGAATTAGAGACAAATACCCTGATAGAATTCCAGTAAGTTTTTCTATCTATTTATGTAAAATATGTTTATGTGGATGACTTGTTTTTCACATTTGAGAAATCGAAGGTTAATATAATTGGATTCGAGTGACTCCCTTCAATCTTAACTGTATCCTTAAGATTTTGGCTTCCACTTTTGCAACTTTTATTAGTAGGAACAAGTATCAATTTTCAAATACTTAGATCTTACGGTAAAGTTTGGTTTGCTATATGGAATCACCTATGTTTTTAGATTTGATATAAATGGAATAGGAAAGGGTTTTAATATACATATAAGCTGTTTGGTTTTGTAAATTGGGTGTGGATATTATTCCAGTAGTTTACTCAGATAATTAAACTTCAATCATAAAAGTACCATAAAAAAAAAAAAAAGGGGGAACTATCTGGTGCAAAACAGGAGAAAGAACGAGGAGTCAGGTGGTTGCAGAAAAGAAATGAGAAAAGACCATTTGGTTTCATAGTTCGGATTTAAAACACATTTACCAAACAAAGTCTTTTGCGATAATTGAATTCCCTCGTTGAAGAAGCACATGACAAACACACTTAATTGTTTATATGTCTTTATTAAAAACAATTAACTATTTTTAAAGTAGACTTCTTGATTTTGGTTTCATTGCTAACTTCAGTTTGGTTTTTAAAGGTGATTGTGGAGAAGGGGGAGAGAAGCGATGTTCCTAACATTGATAAGAAAAAGTAAGTGATTTCCTTTAACTTGTTGTACCTTCTTTTATAGTTTAAGCAAGAGTTCCCATTAGTTTATATATATTTGACGATCAGTATATTTTGGCTTGTGTAGCTATGCATGTTACATTTTTCCAATAGTATGGTTGACATAATGCTTTTTAGATTAATCGGATGGAGATCGATAATGTAACACCGTATCCTAAAGTATAGAGTAGAAATTGGGCCAAAACAAAACATGTAAAGATGCAACCAAAAGCGAGCATTTATAGGTGAGCTCCTTGGATTGCTTATATGATCATATTTAACACATGGGCTAAAAAACATACGTGCATAAATTCTCCATCACAAACTAACACCCCTTTCACATATTCCATTAAACCATTAGTACTGTAGGTTGCTTTCGTAACATCATTGTAAGAATCTTTATCTCATTGCCATATTATGATCTCTAAGGGTGCGTTTGGTATAAAGTCAGAATTTACTGTGAGTTTAGATTGTAATCCAGTAGCTTAGGATTAGTTATTGTAATATCAAAATTCATCTTTGGTTCATGAGATTGAATAAACTATTCTTAGATGTGAGGCACATATAATCATACGAGGACTAAAACAATTAAGATGATAATACAAGAAAATCATTAAACTAATGGTTGAAAATGAATATACCATTCAAAGACATGTGAAACCTGGCTCCCTACCAGGAATTCTAAACCCACTCTCGAGGGTCTGAATAACAAACAAGGTTTTTTTTACTTTTAGTCCATCCTAAATGATCAAAAGGGTGATACCAAACGCACCCTAATTTCTTTTAGGGAATTGTCTTACTCTCTTATTTGTTAGTGACATAGCTTTATGCAGTTTTTGTTAGGCATTTGTATTTGAATGTACCAAATTGTGCAATTTCTAGGTTGCTTTATTAACATTACTATATATATAATTATCTTTGATGATAGCGAATATTACTCTCTTTATACATCCATTGATTTAAAGAAACTCTTTTTTTTCTGAATTAGACTTATCACTCATGTCAAAACACTAACAACTGCCGAATGTTCTTTAATCATGGCTGATTTATATACTTCCCCACAAGATGTACAATTTGCCCTTTTAACCCCATCAGTCCTAAGTAGTAATGTGTCAAAAGTATATCCAAAGCAATATACCGTTAATCTAGTCAATATCGATGAACTAACTTACAAGTGGTTGCATGGAATCTAGCAAAACTGAAATGCGCATGCAATCACAAGTAGAAGCATCTATGAAGAATTAACAAGTTTCCATTGTGGCCGCATAAATGCCTAAAAAGAGAATTTAAACAAAAATCATGATGAGATTATATATATTGCAGGTACCTTGTTCCAGCTGACTTGACTGTTGGTCAATTTGTATATGTGATACGTAAAAGGATTAAGCTAAGTGCTGAGAAGGCTATATTCATATTTGTTGACAACGCCTTGCCACCAACAGGTATCCTGTCATGTACTGTCGCTTATTGCTGTACAAATTGTTATATTGAAAGTAGGGCAATTTTGCAGTATAGCAGTGTGCGTTTCGAGATGATCGACTTTGGTAGTTATACTTTTGGATATATCGTTAATGAAGCAAGTAATTGAAATGAGGTAATATGGTAATGATACTGTCAAAAAACAATTACCAAATAGGGACAAATGTGTCTTCTATAACGGGATTTTGTTAATTATCATTTGTCATAACATCAAGGCCTTTCAAAAGTTCAATATTACATCGATGTCATTCTCACTTTTGTAATTACGCAAATATCCTTCTTAAACTTTTGTAATTACATCAAGTACGTTGTCATTGTGTGGAATTAGCTAAAGAAAACGAGATGAACTACTTAAAAATTCTTAAAAGTTTTCTGGCTTATTAAATTTTATCTTCTCACAGCTAACAATAATAAATGGTTTCGGCTACTCTAGTGACCAATATTTTGTAAAAAGAATGAAAATACCATGTCTACCTAATGACAATCATATCGCACATGTGTTGTCTTAAATACTCAGAAAATATATTTTGGTATCAAATTGTATAAGTTAGAATAGTAACTTGTTTGATTCCTAAAAGTTAAAATGTCACAGGGATTCATGAAAGTTGCTCTATTACTTATCTGGCCCTTAAATCTCTAACCAAAACGTGTATTATTTGCTACTGTCGCGTTTTTTGCAGGGGCGATCATGTCTTCGATATATGAAGAAAAGAAGGATGAGGATGGTTTCTTGTATGTTACCTACAGCGGAGAGAACACCTTCGGAGGCCATTGACATTTACATCCTTTTATCACGACATCTTTCTTTTTATTTGCCAATCATGAAGTATATTTTCTGGGATCATTTTCTTCTATCAAGAAGTAAACTGCAATTATAAAGTTGCAGAGCTGTATATAGTCTAAACTGAAGCATGGTTCTGTTCATAATAATATGCTTTCCGTTTTAAGTTTTAAGCATTTGTTTTATCCAAATTCATTCATGGGTGCTTTTTCTTCCTGATTTAGACAGGTTCATGTCATAAGAGAAATTAATCTGAGTGGTGCACAAATTTAAGTTTTTTAAGATAGGAGATCCTACCTAGAACGTCTTCATCTTTACAAGATGACGAGTGAGATTCAATCGGGATCTTAAGGTCTTACTATGAATTCATTTTCTTAATACACGTTGTAAAAGTCTGCAAAACTACCGATTATTACACATGAAACAAAAAGTTATATGAATGATTCATGAAAATGACGGCATATATTACGATTATCAAATGTTTAAAAGGGTTAACTTTTTTTTCTATGTTCTATTAAACATAAGCCATAGTGTTGTAGTTTTTTAGCTTGGGATTTGAGCAAATTAAGATCAGTTTGGATCATGATCTTAAGTAACCATTGTCAAGATCAGGATTCTATTGAGGTCCTAAGTTGCGAAGCTCCCATGTAGAATCAAGATCATTTTTTATTTGTAGTGTCGTAAAAGCATAAGGATCTTGATCTTTAGAATCATGATGAAAATGGTACATATGATGTGAAATTCCCCAAAATTCATGCAATGGGTCATGATCGTGTGTAAAAAAAGACGATTGGCGCACGCGCACCGTTGGGGGGTTGTGTACCGCGTTGTTGGTCACCACCAGGTGGTAGACCACCTTCCATTACCACTACTAGCCTAAGAGTGTTGAACTTTGAAATCATAGCAAATAGATATATTGTTCTTGGTAAAAAAAAAAGGTCCCAGGGAAGAAACGATCTAAGGTTGTTCCAAAATCTTTAATACAAAGTGCAGTGTTTCTTACTTCCTTTGCAATGTAAACCGTGGCTCCAGGTAGATAATGTCAATAGCTTGATTATAAGAACTTTACTTGGTATCATAAGTGCATGGTTGTTTTGGACAGCACAAATAGATATGTTTCTGACTCCCAAAATATTTGTAACATGTAGATCCACTCTTACATTTTTCATGTGAGAATGGATGGATGCTAACATAATCTATGAGTATGAGGGGATAACGTTAACTAAAACCATATGGCCAATTGGGCAATTGGCCAAATAATTTTTATTCCATATCTTTGTCTCCTGAACATATATTCCTACTTTATAAATGTATAAATTTTGATTGTTGCTTCCATGTCGACAACTAGATCCTAAGAAATTCAAAGAGTCAATGAGTAAAGCCATGCAACTATATTAGTAAAAGCAACGGTTGTGGTCACATGTCGTATCAACTTTTATTTTCAGACTATTTTACCACTTTTACTCCGTAATGATTTAGTTACTCGTGTGATAAACAACACATTCTCCACTAAAATAGAGTATCTTCTTCACACATATATACATAAGGATGAGATATAAACATCATCTTATGAAAAAACAAATGACTGCATTTTCTTTTTTGAACATAGTGACTGCATTTCAAGCATTAATTTTTGGGGAAATCATCCCTGCTACAAACTGCAGGGAGTGATACCTGCTGCAAGTTATAAATGGGGGTCAATTATGTAAAATGATAATACTTGAGGTTATTAAATGTAAATATTTTTTTTTTCTTTTACAGCTTTGCAGCAGAGTGGATAGATGCTGTGCACAGCAGGGAAAAAATACTTAATTTTTTCATTAAACAACAAAACTTTTTTTTCCTATCATTTAAAGAAACAAATTTTACAAACCATAAATCGTCACACTATAAAAAATACACCATCACGACGAGAAAATTCTTATCTTTAGGTCCAGGAAACTTCCATATATTTTTGAAGACTTTTTAAGGTTGAATTTTTCGCCCAGAAAAATCACACGTGATTCGTGAAATCACTTGTGATTATTCGTTTTGATTTTTTTTGTTTTTTCAGAATAAATAAATACCTTTTTTTGTTATTTATAATTATTTAAAATTACACAATAGTGGAAGACAAAAAATAACAAGGTGCGTGATGCATATTTTATTTTAAATATATTTTTATCAAGTTTTAAATTTATAAAACTCGATTCACCGATAACGCACTAACAAGCAGAGAACCCGGTCATGTAAAGTATGATGATAAATCCGAGATCGTAGTTAAGTGTGAGGTAGAAATTTGAGTTTAGTTGTCACGTAATGAAAACAATTGATAAAAGAAACACAAGAAATTTAACTATTGAAAAAGAAAACATTTTAACTTATCAAGAGGAGAAATAGTGTTACCCTAGTTAATCCTTTATTACAGTTCAAATAATCATTGCCCAAGCATTAGTGATCTAATAGATATGTTATTCACATGTATAACATGGTTCAAACTCATACATATTACATGTATGAACTCAAAGTAGGAACATATACTACATAAATTAACAATAACCTAGTGTTTATGTTAAATGTTTAGTGGTCATGTTATCAGCAAGTCTATTTGGTCTATATCTCTAACCTTATGTCTTCTAAATTCCTACTACCGCTTTCGCGACTAGCAGCGTATATAAACTCGATAGTGATTGAACCTCGACTACCCATATGACCTAGTTATTTTAACCCTGCCACCAGGTTACTTGCATATTTTAAGTATTAAAACTTAGAAAAGGCGATGAGTGTTAAGCCCCATACACTCGAGATAGTTGTCAACCAATTTGTTGTGAATCCCTTCTTGAAGTTACCAATGGTCACTTACCATACATCTAGTATAGAAAAAAGGAATCTTGCAATAAGCTAATACTACCAAGACAAAAGGTTGCATAGAATATCCTAACAATTAAAAGTATAAACTAAAAGCAATCATTAAAACAGTATTAGAATAATAACAAGGCTAACACTCAAATGAATTAGTTAATCATAATGTAAATTGCATAAACAGTAATGGATAAATGAAAGATTGAATTGAATATAATGATGATACAATTACTTGATGAATAACTAATAACAATGATGATCAAATGAATTCTCCCTAGATATATGGTGGATTTGAAAGTTTTATGGACTTATATTTAAATAGTCGTGTGTTAGGATCGATCTCAGGATTACGGGATTGCACACATTACGTAAAGGGTTATTTTATTTATTAAATATATTTTATATATTTATTAAATTAAACCGAAGCTTAACTAACGATCGTTAATAATTAAAAGTTAAGTATAAACGACCGTTATGGAATTAAATAGAAGAGAAAAGAAGGAAACGGGAAAGTTCCGGAAGACCCCATGGGTGGGCTTCCACCGCCGGTTATACAAGGTCCAAGGGGGGATTTTGTTTCTGATTGTGGTAAATTACACCTCTTGTTTAGGAAAACAAAAGAGCGTAAATGAGCGGTAAGTATTAAACAAATGATTTTAGAAAAAATCAAGTGTTAATGACCCAATGAAGTTCGTTTCCCAAGGAGGTATATGTGTGTAACTAAAATGTAATTGGTTTGAGATTAATATTGGTTAGAAGGGGATGAGAAAAGAGGATGACGAAGACGTGAAATTAATTACTACTAAGACTTAACGTAAAACCGTAAAATGAGCAAAAATAAAAATTAATTCTAAAAATTACCAAAAATTCACCAAAAATCAAAATAAATAAACTAAGAGTTTATCAATGATCAAAACTTTTTCAAATCTTTTAATTAATTAAATATTCAATTTTTAAATGCTAATTAAAGCCCTAAAAATCAAATTAATTATTAAAAAGCCCAAATAAAGATTTTCAATTGGTAAAACTCTAAAATGACCTAAAAAGATTAAAAAGTATTTTTAGAAAATTTTAAACTAATAAAAACTATTTAAAATGATTTAAAACTATTAAAACTTAAAATAATTCTAAAAATTAATTTAAAAGTGATAAAATTAATCTAGGAGTTGAAAAAAATCCTATTTTAATGTATTTAAGCTAAGAAAAATGTGAAAAGTGCAAAAATGTGAAATTTGAAAAATAATATTAAAATAATATTAAAAATCCAAAAATTATAAAAAATTCTAAAAACTTGCAAACTAGTTTATTTTAACCTAAATAAACAAAAAATGAAAGTGAAATGACCAGAATACCCCTATTGGGCCCTCAAGTGGGCCAAAATCAAAAACAGTCAACACTAATGGGCTTTTTAGCCCAAAAAGTCAAACTGGGCCCAATTGACTTGGAAAAGCCCAATCTGACTCAAAATTTAATTCTAAACACAAAACTCTAAAGGCCCAAAAGCTGAAAGTGAGCTTATCACAGCTTATTAAGCAAACAGCTTATCCTTATTGGGCTTTTTAGCCCATTAAGCAATAAGCTAATGCCATAAGCTCTAATTTGACACACAACCTTCTTTTGGGATGCTAAAGAGATCTGTAAAAAGAAATTTTGAAAAAGCACACTCAATAAGCCAGAAATAAGCAAAGTATAATTTCACTAAAAGACAAAATAGTCGGGTTTGAGATATAGGGCACCTCAAAACTTGATTCAACTTGCAAAATGTCACAAATGAACTCAATAAGCCAAAACAATCAACAAAATTCCAATAAACAACACCAATAAGCCAGAATGAACCAATAAGCACTTATGAAAAAGTCAATTAAGTTGGTTTTCTAGTCAAACCCTAAAGTCAACACACCAAATGCTCCAGTATGAACAAATGGGTCAAATAATGAGCACCTATTACAAAATCCAAGTTGTTGCTGGTTAAAATAAGCTATTTTAGCTTATTGATAAGCTGAAACCCAAAATACACTAGCAGTGGCTAGCAACAGGGGAAAGGAGTTCCCATTGCTTTGACTATTTGACCAAGCTTTTTAGAGAGATTTAGTTGGATTCAAATGGAAACAAGGGCACCCTTGTGATCAGTGAATCACAAGGAGTCAATATCAACAAAGAAATCACAATTTGGTTCACACAATAAGCCCAGATTAATCAAACAGTCCACAGATATAGCATAGATATGGAAAATAAGCTGTTATGAACACTTAAGCAGTTTTAAGCATAAATAAGCACTCCAAATTCAACCAGATGCATACACAAGCTATATAAACTATGAATAAGCACAAACAAACTTAAATCAAGCACTGAAACAAGGTAAAGAACAAGATCAAAGCAGATTATTGTTACTGATATGAATGTCAAGAACACAAGCACAGTTTGCTGATCTAATTGACCACAGATCCATTTTCAAGCCTCAAATCCTACTTCCCTGATGTTATTAACCTAGTTTAATCACTTGTTAACCCTAGTCTATAATTAGATCTAGGTGTCCCTTAAACTATAGCCAATTTTATCAAGTAACAAAGATTTTATAGCCCTTATATGGATTTAGGTGTTTCAAACCACAAAACCTGCAATAAAGTGACCAAGTATACCAGGTAAGAAGATACCAACACTCACAAGCACAATACAACCAAACTACAAGCCATAAAACCTGCTTATGCAGTTAACCCAAACACCCCTTAATAATCTGTTTTAACAAATTTTCAAAGGATTATCCAGATTTAACCCACAGATCAAGTCAATATCAATCCAATAACATCAAACCAACACAGACAAACAAGATTCAACCAAAATAACACAGATTCAAGAACAATCATGCAATATCACCAAAATTCAGAAAATAAAAGAGAAAATTGAAAAGGGAGAAGGATGCAAACCTCCAAGACCTACATCCAGGCCTTGGATTGTTTGAGCCGAGGTACTAGCAGAACAAGTACCAGCTTCCAATGTACCTGCTAAGAAGAACAAACCAAAGTGATGAACAAATATCAAAACACTTTCTGATTTTTTGAAACACAAGTCTTATTGATTAAAACCTTGCCTCAAAAACCTTCAAACATATAAGTGGAACTCAGATTTAGGCTATTCTAATACCAACTTTTAATAAAACATAAAAGAGATTTCACAAATTTCTGAAAATCATATTTTATTAACTTAAAAAGGGATTACAAGGATTGATAGCCTAAAACTGGAACAAAGGGACTCTCACAGGTTGAGGTCTCCTTTTATAGGCAAATGCCATGCTAACACTATTCACAAACCCTAGAAGTGAATTTCCAATATTGTCCTCAAATGCTTCTAGACGAATCCTTGGTATATGCTGTCCAAAATGATCCAAACCATTTAAAATAGCTTTGGAGTGAAGCAAAGAGTATTGGCTGTTGATCTTGACACGTGGCAGTACTTGGAAAGAAAGTTGTCACATGATGGGTGAAACGGTTTTGGGTGTGGGACCCTTTGGTGAGTGGGAGTGAGGGTTTTTGGTGTGGGATGGGTTTCTGCATGTGTGAATCACACATGTGCCAAGGTAATTGAAAATTACCCTTTGTTTGAGTGAAGGTAATTCTGGGTGGGATGAATGGTAAACAGTAATGTTTTTGATCCGATTTTGGGGGAGAAAAGGTGTTTGGCGCATTAATCTGGTTTGAATGTTTCACTTGTCCATTAGTAGTCCTCACACTTTGGCCAAACATGTATAACAAGTATTTCAGCCACTAAAAACGAATTCCCTTTGTTATGAAAGTTTTCCTTTTCACATTTTTGGCACAAAACTTTGGCAAAAGGTTTCAAAGGGTTGTTTTTGCCATTTTTGGATTTTTGAGGGACTGATCTAGGACATTCTTGATCTTCAAAGGTCTTCAATCTTTGACTTCATGAGGGACCATATTTGACAAATTAGATTTGATGAGGCACTAATCTTGCCATTTCTTCAAAGTTGAAGGACCTTTTTGCAATTTTGACAAACTTAAGGGACCAAACTTGTAATTATGAATTCATAAGGGTTTTAAGTGTCATTTATTCATTGTTGAGGATCAATCTTGCATATCTTCAAGTCTTCAAGGGTAAATGTTGGATAAATCATGAACTAGGGTCCGGTTCTTTGTATGGCTTCGTTTCTCGTGTCCGTTTTTCCTTGTTTCTTGTGATCTTTTGTCTTTTTCACGATATCCATACCTAAAATACACAAGTAAACAAACACAAACATATATATGGTATTTTATGACATTTGTATGCATTTAAAGCCCGCAAAGAACGATGGGATCATGTATAAATGCCATCTCATCACTCCCCCATACTAAGCCATTGTCGTGCCCTCACGCAATGCTAGAATAAAGTATCTAAGCATCACCAAAGTTCAATTTTATTAACCTTTATTGAAGAGTAAAAGACTTGCAACAATACTACTAAGATGTGTAAAGACATAATGTATGATTTTCATCACAAATGTGACTTTTAGGGTCAAAGAATAGAAACAAGTAAATGTCCCTTAGAGTAAATTTCGTCATCCTTGATTGTCATACATTCCATGCTAAGTGCAAAAATGAGATCATTGTTGGTACAAGTCACAATGCTAACACTACTCATACGTCCAAATTGTGTAATACTTTTTCTCCCCTCAATCCTAGTTATTATAAAAGGAAATGGGTTACTAGCATTTTTTAACTATTTGACATGGATCACAAGTGATTCATATTGACTTATTTGAGTAGTTATTAGTCCGAAAGCAAAGTAGCAGGATTTAATCGATAGTTAGCCTAAGGACAAAATCTTTTAAAACGGCTTCTCGTGTATCTCCTTAAGTTCATATCTTGGCATAACTCGTTTCACGATTTGAGACCTTTCTCGGACCGATATTTGGCATGTACTTCATACTTCAAATCTTGGGAAGACGTTCTTGAAATTATGGTCTTCTCTTCATATATTTGGAATTTCTTCACTTGACGTTTTTGAGAGATTCTTCATATTTGGACCACGACTTCATCATTTTTCTTCAATCTTTATTTTGGACTTTGATATACAACGATCCGCCTCCTTTTCGGACTTGGATATATTTATCCTCATACCTTGTAAGGGTCTTTTTGGATAGACTTTCTCCATGATCTTTAGGGGAGTAATTGCTTTTCGTCGTGTGTCTCGATCCTTCATATTGATTTAGGAATAATGATACTTCACATCATCTTGGATCTTTAGCAACAAAATAGGGCTCCTCATGCCTTGTTAGGGCCTTTTTGGATAATCACCAATCTTCGCGTCCCGCTTCAATAAGTTATGCCTTGGCTATGAACTCTATTCAACCCCGATCAACTTTTAAACGATCTTGTGCTAGAGGCTAAGTAACCTTTCAAATCGTACGACCTTACTTATTGCAATTATTTTTATTCCTAATGCATTGATCTTATGGGAAGAAAAAGCCACAATTAAAGACATATGAGTTTTTGAAAGAACATTTACATGTTCTACGTTTAGCATGATCACTTGTCTAACTCTATCACTTCTCGTTCTTCACTATATAAAGACCTTTAATTAAAGAGACTCGTGAATACTTAGCCATGCAAGTCAAAATTAAGCCAAATTTGGATTAGCTTTCATTAAGACTATATCAAATAAAAGTTTTGGGTTTTCAAGCCACCTATAGGATCTTGCACTTTCTTGGACTTTTTCAAGTTTAGAGAATGCATTTTATAGTTCCCTTGATAAGTGACTTTCTATGATCAATTATAGGAACTTGTGAAAAGTTCTTGTTCTTAACCCGAATGAGCTAAGACTTTCGCATTTTAAAGTTGCCTATATAAAAGTCTAGCAAAACTTGAATTGAGCGGGTTAAGGAATGTAAATGGCTCCAAATGCCCATCAAGTCAAAAATTAGCTCTTATTCTACCCATCGGAAAATATACAGTCGTGTCTTAAAAACACTTATGAAAACTAAGAAAATTTTTAAAATTGGGCCATTTTTAGCCTTATTAGCAACAAAACAAAACATTGAAAGTTGGAAAGTGTGAGGGCGTAGCAAAGCAAGTATCTATTCACCCCCCCATACTAAAAGTAAACATTGTCCTCAATGTTTCGAGTTTAAAGGTGGAGCACCCCCATACTAGAGACGAAGAATCGAATGCTTAGGATCTAGCATGGAAAGGGTGATCAACAGTATATCTAAAGCCGTTTATGAATTATGCTAAAAGATAATTGTTAGAACAATAAAGGATATGTCAATGGATTCGTGAAAAACTTCTTCAAGCAAACGATGGAGGCTCACGTAAACGAACACGAGAGTCTTCAATCGTAGATGATGATGATGATCTAGACAACACAATCACAAACAACCACGAGACAACGAGTTGGAAGGGCACAAATCCCCTCTAATTAGTTATTAGAAAGCATAAAAGGATAAGCATGGGATCTCCCTCACGAGGCACCTTGTTTTTGATAACCGAGTCAAAAGCTCGACTCGAATCCCCCATAAATGTGATCATTTAGGGATAATCATGGTATGGTCAAATTTTGGTGGGGCTTACATGATAAACAAGGCCCAAAAACAACCGGTATTAAGGACTAAGTCCTTTGATGGTGCAAAATACCTGGATCGAAGATGGCGTCTTCGTTTTCATTGGATAAACAATTCAACGCCACTTCCACACGTGCCATAAACTCAAAGAGTTTGAAGAAAATAGATGAGAAGTAGAAGGGTGGGACAATTGGTAAGACAAACTTTTGAGCTACTCGAGGTAGACTCGCACCAAGCAAATAGATATAGTTTCCATTTATTGCATCGGTGGAAGACCGAGATTTCCCTTTATAATAAATTCCGGGATCGAATATCTCGTCCTCGGTGGACAAGGATGAGGGAACATAAGGGGATTCCCCCATACTAAAACCACATAAAGCATCGTCAAAAGGAGTAGACGAGCTTGTAGCACTCAAAACACGTGGTGATGACGGAGTTAGATTTGTAGAAAAATCAATTAAATCACATTTAAAATCTTTTCCTTTTTTACCTTTTAAACTCTCCTTATGAAAACCCTTTTTGATTATGTCGAAAATATTTGGTGTTTCTAAGACGATGTTAGTCACACTTAAAATTCTCACATTTGAAAACCGTTTTGGTTTTGGTGGTGGTAAGTTCTCAAAACGTTTATCGACAAAGAAAACCTCCCCATCAGGGTCAACATATTCGTCATCCGAAATATCTTCCGTAGAAACCGGCGACTTATCAAAACTTTTCAAGAATGAATGTTCGAGGTAAGGCGAAGGATTTTTCGATTCAAGTATTGACGGTTTCTTCTTTGCAGGCTTTACACTCATAACCTCCACCGGCGGAGAAAATGGTAAATTGTTTTTGGCGACGTTTCCTAAAACTCTTGGTGAAAATTCTTTGCAAACGACATTGGTTGAATCACCATGGTTTAAAGTTGCAATAGAATAGACATGAGAAAGATTGGAGTTTTGTGTTGCATTGATGACAAGTTCTTCCTCATTGAAACGAAGGGTGATTTTTCGAGCATGAACATCAATAAGTGCTCTTGATGTATCCAAAAATGAACGACCCAAAATGAGAGGAACTTTTCGATCGATAGGAATGTCTACAACGATAAAGTCAACGGGATAGTAAAACTTTCCGACTTTAACAAAAACGTCCTCGGCTACTCCACATGCTAAAATCGTAGAATGATCAGCCATCTCGATAGACATGTTCGAAGGAGTAAGAGCCGGAAGCGAAAGCGATTTGAAAATCTCAAGAGGCATTAAATTAATACTAGCACCAAGATCGGCCAAGGCGTAGCATTCCTCCATATCTTGAATTGCACACGGAATCAAAAATTTACCGGGATCACCGACTTTTTGTGGTATGCGGCTAAGAAAAACCGATGAACAACTAGACGATTGTTGTAACTTCTATTTGTTGTTTAGCATACTTTTGAAGTTTGCGGCGAATCGAGGCATCATGATTAAAGCATCGGCAAAACTTATGTTAAAATGTATATCGCGAAACATTTTCATAAAAAGCTCAAATTGATAGTTATTCCGTTCTTGTGCCTTTTCCTTGTTACGTCTCGAAGGGTAAGGTAAGGGTGGTGTGGGTTGGACCTTAGGCAACGGCCTTGGAATCTCGGGTTCCATGATTGGTATTGGTTCAACCGTAGGTGTGGTATGAGCGGTACTTCGTGGGATTGTAATATGCTCCTTTTCGACCATCACCTCGGGTTCTTTCTCGATTTCCTTCTCCGAAGAAGTACTTGAACGCGAGATTGGTTCCTTGAAAGTTTTACCACTTTGTGTAGTAATAACCTTCATTTCTCCCTTCGGGTTTGCAATGGTATCACTAGGAAGACCACCCGAGGAAGAGGGTTTACACATGATTGCTTCAAACATTTTTGCCATTCGGTCTTCAAATTTTGATTGCCTTAAATCCGCTTTTAACAATTCTTGCTTAATCTCATGTTGTCCTTGTTCCATCTTTTGTTGATTTTGTTGAAGACGTTGAACATTTCCTTCCATTTTATTAGCATGAGTTTTAAGTTCATTAGCAAGTTCGTTTTTAAGCTTGTTTTTCAACTCGGATCTTAAGCTAATCATCTCACGTTGCATGTTATCAAACTTAGCATCATTTGCTTTAGCATAATCCAAAAATTCTCCTTGAAGATTTTTAGTGTGAGCATTTTGAAAACCTTGTGCAGTGTTTTGAAAATCACGGTTTTGGTTTTGATTAGTGACTTGTCCATTCCCATTTTGATAATTCCCTTTGTTGTAGTTACGTGAATTGCCTTGATAATTACCACCTTGGTTGTTGTTTCGATAGTTATTAGCATTTTGATTTGGTGGAGCTTGATTTGGGCGGGAACCTTGGCCGTTTTGGTTGTAAGTTCCCGTTGCTACACAAGCACTCAAAGTGTTACCATCCGCGGTAATGCACTCGGAAAGATCATGAGCTCCACCACAAGACAAACAACTCTTAGCAACCGCTTTAATCGAAGCGGAATTTGAAGCTTCTCGAGCTTTCCAATGAGTCATAAGATTAGCAAATCTATTAAAAAACCGATTTTCCTCATTAGCTTCATCATGTAAGGCATTAATGCTACGAGACGATGACGACGATGACGAACCCAAATTGGCAACACTCGGTGTGTTACGAGGGCTATAAACCTTAGATCTATTCTCGATAATCTTTAAAGCTTCATCGGTCGTTTTGCACAAAAAATTACCACCCGCGGCGGCATTCAAGTAATCTCGTTCATGATCATTAAGCCCATTATAAAAAGTATCAATTTGATGCAATTCTGAAAAATCATGGCGTGGACATTCATGTAACATTTCTTTAAATCGTTCCCATGCCATTGAAAAACTTTCATTATTTCTTTGCACAAATCTTGAAATCTCATTTTTCAAATGTGTTGTTTTAGATGGTGGAAAAAACTTGTTCACAAACTTAGAAACGAGATCACCCCATGTCAAAATCGAACTTGGCGGTTCTTTCTCAAGCCAAATTTTAGCGGGTCCATCTAACGAGTATGGAAACAACATCATCTTAATGGCGTCACGTGGAACATCCTTAAACTTGCTAGTTGCGGTGAGACGATTAAAATTCCTTATGTGATAATGCGGGTTGTCTTTCTCATGACCTCTAAACTTATTAGCTTGCAACATCGACATTAAACCCGTCTTAATCTCGAAATTCTCCGCAAGGATAGCGGGTATCACAATGGCCTCTCCAAAACCCTCGGTGGGTGCTTGTAGCAACTCCATCATAGTACGATTAGCCATGACGACTTCTTGTTCTACAATAGGTTCAACAATTGGAGATTGTTCTTCAATCAACGTCTCTTGATTGGCTTGCTTTTGGAGACGTTTACGAGCTCGTTTTGCTTGATTACGAGTGATCATAAACTTCACGAAGAATGGGAGGTGAGCAAAGAAGATTCTTTTTGGGTGTTTTGTGAATTTTCAATTTTTTTTGTTTTTGATTGTTTTTAATTTTTTTGGATTTTGGTGTATCTTCGTAGACAACAATCTACCAAATCTCTCCTCGAATCAAACTCTTGATTAAAGAAGCCTCAAAGGAATGAAAACGATCACGTGGAGTGAACGCCTTCGAATGACTTTAGAACTTTTGGTGAAAACCAGATTGTTCAAGAGGGTTTAATCACAAAGAAAACCAAGCAAATATATTATACGTAATAATACTTTGGGCGGCAAAACCCTCGATTAGCCTTCAATCTCAAAATACTCACAAGCAAGCGGGGAAACGAGGCGGTGCGAAGCACTTAAGAGCCTTTTTCCTTAGGGTATATTTTATAATACCCGCCTTATACCCACCTTATAGTATGTATTTTTCAAAATCGAGCTTCACGAAAGTATTTATCTATTTTTGCCTTTTTCTTTTTGTTTGAGATTCGAATACAATAATTAGGAGATCAAATCCCAATTAAGGTTGTGTTTTCACACTTTTGGAGATATTTTGTATTGATTGTGATACTTAATACAATATGGTAATAATAATTTCACAAGAAAAACCAAAAAACCGATAATACGTATTAGTAGATTTCTACTAATACAAATACTATTTATGGCTAATATTAAAAACAACAAGAAAAATTAATCACGACACACCTCCCCGGCAGCGGCGCCAAAAATGATTGTGGTAAATTACACCTCTTGTTTAGGAAAACAAAAGAGCGTAAATGAGCGGTAAGTATTAAACAAATGATTTTAGGAAAAATCAAGTGTTAATGACCCAATGAAGTTCGTTTCCCAAGGAGGTATATGTGTGTGACTAAAATGTAATTGGTTTGAGATTAATATTGGTTAGAAGGGGATGAGAAAAGAGGATGACGAAGATGTGAAATTAATTACTACTAAGACTTAACGTAAAACCGTAAAATGAGCAAAAATAAAAATTAATTCCAAAAATTACCAAAAATTCACCAAAAATCAAAATAAATAAACTAAGAGTTTACCAATGATCAAAACTTTTTCAAACCTTTTAATTAATTAAATATTCAATTTTGAAATGCTAATTAAAGCCCTAAAAATCAAATTAATTATTAAAAAGCCCAAATAAAGATTTTTCAATTGGTAAAACTCTAAAATGACCTAAAAAGATTGAAAACTATTTTTAGAAAATTTTAAACTAATAAAAACTATTTAAAATGATTTAAAAACTATTAAAACTTAAAATAATTATAAAAATTAATTTAAAAGTGATAAAATTAATCTAAGAGTTGCAAAAATCCTATTTTAATGTATTTAAGCTAAGAAAAATGTGAAAAGTGCAAAAATGTGAAATTTGAAAAATAATAATAAAATAATATTAAAATAATATTAAAAATCCAAAAATTATAAAAAAATCTAAAAACTTGCAAACTAGTTTATTTTAACCTAAATAAACAGAAATTAAAGTGAAATGACCAGAATACCCCTATTGGGCCCTCAAATGGGCCAAAACCAAAAACAGTCAACACTAATGGGATTTTTAGCCCAAAAAGTCAAACTTGGCCCAATTGACTTGGAAAAGCCCAATCTGACTCAAAATTTAATTCTAAACACAAAACTCTAAAGGCCCAAAAGCTAAAAGTGAGCTTATCACAGCTTATTAAGCAAACAACTTATCCTTATTGGGTTTTTTAGCCCATTAAGCAATAAGCTAATGCCATAAGCTCTAATTTGACAGACAACCTTCTTTTGGGATGCTAAAGAGATCTGTAAAAAGAAATTTTGAAAAAGCACACTCAGTAAGCCAGAAATAAGCAAAGTATAATTTCACTAAAAGACAAAATAGTCGGGTTTGAGATATAGGGCACCTCAGAACTTGATTCGACTTGCAAAATGTCACAAATGAACTCAATAAACCAAAACAATCAACCCAATTCCAATAAACAACACCAATAAGCCAGAATGAACCAATAAGCACTTATGAAAAAGTCAATTAAGTTGGTTTTCTAGTCAAACCCTAAAGTCAACACACCAAATGCTCCAGTATGAACAAATGGGTCAAATAATGAGCACCTATTACAAAATCCAAGTTGTTGCTGGTTAAAATAAGCTATTTTAGTTTATTGATAAGCTGAAACCCAAAATACACTAGCAGTGGCTAGCAGCAGGGGAAAGGAGTTCTCACTGCTTTGACTATTTGACCAAGCTTTTTAGAGAGATTTAGTTGGATTCAAGTGGAAACAAGGGCACCCTTGTGATCAGTGAATCACAAGGAGTCAATATCAACAAAGAAATCACAATTTGGTTCACACAATAAGCCCAGATTAATCAAACAGTCCACATATATAGCATAGATATGGAAAATAAGCTGTTATGAACACTTAACCAGTTTTAAGCATGAATAAGCACTCCAAATTCAACCAGATGCATACACAAGCTATATAAACTATGAATAAGCACAAACAAACTTAAATCAAGCACTGAAACAAGGTAAAGAACAAGATCAAAGCAGATTATAGTTACTGATATGAATGTCAAGAACACAAGCACAGTTTGCTGATCTAATTGACCACATATCTAATTTCAAGCCTCAAATCCTACTTCCCTAATGTTATTAACCTAGTTTAATCACTTGTTAACCCTAGTCTATAATTAGATCTAGGTGTCCCTTAAACTATAGCCAATTTTATCAAGTAACAAAGATTTTATAGCCCTTATATGGATTTAGGTGTTTCAAACCACAAAACCTGCAATAAAGTGACCAAGTATACCAGGTAAGAAGATACCAACACTCACAAGCACAATACAACCAAACTACAAGCCATAAAACCTGCTTATGCAGTTAACCCAAACACCCCTTAATAATCTGTTTTAACAAATTTTCAAAGGATTATCCAGATTTAACCTACAGATCAAGTCAATATCAATCCAATAACATCAAACCAACACGACAAACAAGATTCAACCAAAATAACACAGATTCAAGAACAATCATGCAATATCACCAAAATTAAGAAAATAAAAGAGAAAATTCAAAAGGGAGAAGGATGCAAACCTACAAGACCTACATCCAGGCCTTGGATTGTTTGAGCTGAGGTACTAGCAGAACAAGTACCAGCTTCTAATGTACCTGCTAAGAAGAACAAACCAAAGTGATGAACAAATATCAAAACACTTTCTGATTTTTTGAAACACAAGTCTTATTGATTAAAACCTTGCCTCAAAAACCTTCAAACATATAAGTGGAACTCAGATTTAGGCTATTCTAACACCAACTTTTAACAAAACATAAAAGAGATTTCACAAATTTCTGAAAATCAAATTTTATTAACTTAAAAAGGGATTACAAAGATTTATAGCCTAAAACTGGAACAAAGGGACTCTCACTGGTTGAGGTCTCCTTTTATAGGCAAATGCCATGCTAACACTATTCACAAACCCTAGAAGTGAATTTCTAATATTGTCCTCAAATGCTTTTAGACGAATCCTTGGTATATGTTGTCCAAAATGGTCCGAACCGTTTAAAATAGCTTTGGAGTGAAGCAAAGAGTATTGGCTGTTGATCTTGACACGTGGCAGTACTTGGAAAGAAAGTTGTCACATGATGGGTGAAACGGTTTTGGGTGTGGGACCCTTTGGTGAGTGGGAGTGAGGGTTTTTGGTGTGGGATGGGTTTCTGCATGTGTAAATCACACATGTGCCAAGGTAATTGAAAATTACCCTTTGTTTGAGTGAAGGTAATTCTGGGTGGGATGAATGGTAAACAGTAATGTTTTTGATCCGATTTTGGGGGAGAAAAGGTGTTTGGCGCATTAATCTGGTTTGAATGTTTCACTTGTCCATTAGTAGTCCTCACACTTTGGCCAAACATGTATAACAAGTATTTCAGCCACTAAAAACGAATTCCCTTTGTTATGAAAGTTTTCCTTTTCACATTTTTGGCACAAAACTTTGGCAAAAGGTTTCAAAGGGTTGTTTTTGCCATTTTTGGATTTTTGAGGGACTGATCTTGGACATTCTTGATCTTCAAAGGTCTTCAATGTAACTTTGACTTCATGAGGGACCATATTGGACAAATTAGATTTGATGAGGGACTAATCTTGCCATTTCTTCAAAGTTGAAGGACCTTTTTGCAATTTTGACAAACTTAAGGGACCAAACTTGTAATTATGAATTCACAAGGGTTTTAAGTGTCATTTCTTCATTGTTTGAGGATCAATCTTGCATATCTTCAAGTCTTCAAGGGTAAACGTTGGATAAATCATGAACTCGGGTCCGGTTCTTTGTATGGCTTCGTTTCTCGTGTCCGTTTTTCCTTGTTTCTTGTGATCTTTTGTCTTTTTCACGATATCCATACCTAAAATACACAAGTTAACAAACACAAGCATATATATGGTATTTTATGACATTTTTATGCATTTAAAGCCCGAAAAGAACGATGAGATCATGTATAAATGCCATCTCATCAGTTTCCTTAATTGTTTATTACTTGGAGGAAAAGTTTTGCCAAAGCCTATATAAATACCCCATGGCTTTCTTTATTTTCTATCCCACTCTCTTTTCTTTCTCTCTTCCTGCGACTAAAACCAAAGGCAAACACCCTCTTTAGGGTTCCTTTTAACCTTTGGTTTTGGTTTCTTTGTTTAATCAACTCCAAAGGAAAAACACCTTTTTTAGGGTTCCTTTTATCCTTTGGTTTTGGTTTAGCAATAATCTAGTCCTAGCCCCTCTCTAGGGTTGTTGAGTAGATATTCCACAAACGTAGAAGCTCGGTTTACACGTGCTAGAATCACGGTTAGCTCGTTGTATTGCGTGTGTACAAGAACGTAATGTAGTCTTACTTTAGACTATATCTTGGTAATGTTCGTCATAAACCCTAATTGGTGATTCGTTGGTGATCTTGTGGATCTTCACTAGGATAAAGGTATGTAACCCTAATTCGAATAATTATAATTGTGTTATTAATTATGATCTTGTTAAATCGCTTCCGCTATGTGTGCTTTGATCCATATTAGGGTTTCTAATAATTGTTATGAACTTCATAAACCTTCAGTGGCATCGAGAGCCGTTTTAACATGTTATAATTATCTAGATCTAAAGATTGTTTTTACTAATAATTGTTTTGAGTTAAAACTACATGTTTTTTTTTGAAAAGAAAACTTAGGGTTTTGGTTTTGTTTGTTTTTTTAATCCGATTTTTTAAAAAAATGATGGTTTGTTTTTTTGTTTTTTTAGCCGATTATAAAAAAAGAAGTTTTTTTGTGAAACCCTAAAATTGCATGTTTTGATCTTTAGATAATTACATGATTAATTGTTATGTCATGTATTTAAGGTTACGATCCGTAGATATTTTATTAATTTGTTAAGAAACTTGGGTGGAACTTTGATGAATTGCATATGTTATGTGAATTAATGTTTCGATCCGTAGAGATTTAACTGTTAAGTTATGTGGGAGATCCGTGATGAACATGCATGTTTTTCATGGATCATATGTTTTATGTGGTAATTGTTATGTGTTTTGCTACATATTTGATTCAATAAATCTAAAATTAGGAAAGACTTTTATATGAATATAAAAACCTAGATTTGATGTTTATTGAATAAATCGTATGCATGTGGCTATTTGATTTATTTATTGCACATATAAATTGTTATTATGTGTTTATGATTTAGTTTTTTTTGTACCTACTTGTTTTCATACGTTTTATATTGATTGTATGTTGTAAACAAGGGTAATTTTTTCCAAGAAAAATTAATATGGACTAAATCATATCAAATTAATGAATTGTTTTGAGATCTAATTGACATATGATTTGCGTTGATTGGAATTGCAATAATAAACTTAACGGCCTACTCAACTCTGACAAACTATAAAGTGGGTATAACGCACTGTTGGTCATGTACCCGGTTAAGGAAGGAGGTGTTATGCTTCAGCGCTGACCAAATTCCCGGCTTGCCTGTGCGTCAAAGTTGGAATTACCTACGGTTATTATTTATATAATTCCTTAAGGTTGATTTAACCGCAAAAATTCACATCCGAAACACAATTAATAAGGTTATTGCTTTGTGCTTTAGCTAAGTTCTAGAAAAAGTACGGTGTAAATTTAGTTGTGGGTAAAATCTTTAATTGGTTTAACCAATACCTCAACTTGCAAATATATGATGGAATTTTAGTCTCACCAAAAAGTTTACTAAAAGTTTTTATTAAACTAATGCTATGGAGATGTATGCATGCTTCTCCATGCATGATTTTGACATCGAAGTTTATACCCTAAATTTAAAGTCATATGCCATCTAATTGACGGACACTTGAAGTTACAATTTTCGTCATATGAGATTCTGGACGATGTTGTAATGAAAAGAAAACTTCATGACTGAATAAGATTGCACATGAAGGTTTTACGTTCTTTAGATTAGTCGACTTAATTGAGTTACTCAGTAAGATCTGGAAACTTAAGGCATAAAGAAGGGATGAAACATGTTTACAATGCAAAATGACTTTTGGCAATGTAAATCCCTTGAATATCTAGAAATTGCAAATTTGTTTGTCAATCATTGTTCGACAAGTTACCATCTTGAATACTTTCATTGCTAGCAGATCAACTGATGTGATGAAGTTATGTCATTTTGGATTCTAGTTTTCAAGGAAAATACTATGGTTATTATTACCGGGGTAATTTTATTTTCTTGAATGGTATTATCGAAAATACTAAGACTGAATTTTGTAATTTCTTTTACAAATGTATTAATGTAACGTTACACCGTAAACATGGTTTATTCATTTATTGATCTAAAACCGTATGGTTGAGGATAGAGTCAATTTAAAAGATAAACCTAAACTCTTTTTCATGAGTGAAGAAGGAGTAATGTCTAATTCAAAATACATAACTCATAGCAAACTTTAATAGTTAAGAAAAGTGCATATTTGAGTTATTAAAAGTTACCGCTATTTGGTTATAAGGCAAACTAGTATATTTGTCTAGTAGTTGTGCTTTGACCATTTATAGGCACTACATACCATTGTGGGGTTGGTAGACCTATTAAGGAAGAAATTGCATGCCAAACCTTTCAAGTTAAAAGCATTTGATGGATAAGTCATCATTTATGAAGTAGAGTACACTCTTAAACACTATCAGTAATTGTTACGAATGTGTTTTTCAAAAGTGTAAGAAAGTAAGCACAACACTAATTATTTTCACCGATTATGAAACATTTTCAATGTTGTCAAGTTCAGTGGGAGAATTGTGTTGTATTAATGATTTTGAGTCTATTAAAACATTCTCTAATTCAGTGGGAGTTACAAGCCTTGTTGTCTTGGTAATAACCCATATTATCTTTAGTATGTTCTAAAATAATTACTTTCAAATTGTTGACACTAATATCTTCAAAGATAGTTATGTACTGATTCTTGTTGATTAAGTGATTCTGCATCTACTTGTAAAAAGCTAATATATGTGGCACAATCATATTTTGTATAGACGAACATTAGACCTGATGTTTATCTAATATATGAGGTTGTTCCATGCACAAGTGGGAGAAATGAACATTGTGTGCAAGAAACAACTCAGAAAGATATGATGTGTCAATATGAAAAAGACTACTTAAAAGTATATATGTCATTCACATTAAGAAACACTTGTTGTTTTGATTTAGTCATGTGAAAGCTTGGACTAAATTGTAAACACGAGGGTAAAATATCCACATGTCGTAAGATCGGGCGTGGATTATTTTGCGATTTCTTAAAATGGACAATTCCTTGAATGACATAAATATATAGAGTAATCTTATTCTACTAAAGTTAAATATTTGTGTATTCTTGAAATTACATAAATAGACATAATAGTGAATTAACTTGAAAAGATTATTGAAACCTAGTGGTGTTCATGATTTACTTTAGTTATACATGTTTATGATTTATTGAATAAAGTCACAAACATAAAGTCTTGAAATACATATAATATAAAGTAAGACGTTAATGTATTGTCTCTATTTCACTAAAGACATATACATGAAACGTGTAATGGATTTATAACTTTTATGAAGTGACTTTGTGTTAGAAGTACTTGAGTTATAAAGCATGCAAAATGGCTAGGAAATCTATTATACCATTAAAGTGATTTAGTTGGTATATAGGTAAACCTAAAGATATATATTTATCTTAATATTATTAAGATTGACTTACAATATTTTCCTAAATAAAATACATCATTGTTATGGTATGTTCATTAGGAAAATCAAACTCTCAATATGATGGTGATGTTTGATACAAGATAACTATATCTTCCTTTTCTTCCAAAAGATATCAAGGTTAGAAAGTTGAGTATGACTTGAGCTAAGAAGATTAATAAGATACCATTATATATGGAATGTGATGAATCGCGTTATATCTTAAATGAGTTCGGATTTTTCTAAACTACTTATGAAGTGGATTGTTTAGAAAATAAAGAGTATGGAACTGTCATTATGTTTTGTAATGTCCCATATAGATAACGTTGAAGTGTTGATCTATTTGCTATGTATTTAAAGAGTAACTTTAAGTTACTAAAAGCAAGTGGGAGTTTTGATCTTGAAAGATAAAATTACAAGATACATAATCTTCTAAAATACACTAGTAATTATCATGAGGTAGGCTTGTAAATGCTAACTCTCAAGATAAAGGAATTTACGTCATGGGTCCGTACAGATATCTCGGATATGCGATTTATATGCTGAGAATTATGAGTTACAAATAATTGTTGTGATTTGTTACCAAATATTGTTTTTGGTAAATTACTCATACTATGAATGTTATAGATGTTGTCCAAATAAGATAATCAATTTTAGATTTGGTTTATCTTAAATAGTTTGACTAGAAATTGGAGATGAGTTTCGTCAAAGGAAGAAAAACGCCAATTGTGGTGGTTTAATCTTTGTGTCGAAATTATATGGACAAAATTGTACACATATTTAATGTATGTATTATGAATAGATTATTAATCACATTTAAGTAATTAATTGTGATTGAGTATTCTTTTCTAAACACATTAAATGTATAAAGATTTTGATGGTCATATTTTAAATTGCAAAATTTGGATATGTATGAACTATTTCTTGAATGACTACTTGAGCAAGAACTTAAGTAATCGAAATGAGTTTATTACTTCAAAATAAATCTTTGGAAAAGTACCCATGAATGTATAAAAGCATGCATCTAGGATGTTAATGCAAGTAATGCCTAAAAACATTATTAGTGTTAACTAATCTTTCTTAGTTTTGATCACAACAAACTATACAACACATTTAGTATAAAACACAAAACGAATTATTTAACTAACACTATCATTAAGGTAATAATCATATCACTAACCTTTCTTAATCATACTTAGTGATCATCAAAATGATTATACTTAAAACTCACTTTTGTTAATATGACAAAAGACTTTTTAATAAACTTTCTTTTTTAGAAAATGTTTTATTAAAATGGAAAATGAAAATTTGAAAATTGCATATTCCATATGCTATTAGAATATCCTTTGAAGGCTTCAAATACCTCAGATATTCCTATCCCACTAAAAGACAAAAAACGGAGCGTACTCTAGTGGCGGTACCTTAAGTACCTACGCGGTTCCTTAGCAATATGGAGCCCCCGGGCTAGATAAGGTACCGCGCACAGATAGCCGTTATATATCCGTTATACTTTGTCTCCTTTAAACAGTGGGTCAAATCTCATTTTCCAACAAGCCTCTTGGACGTTTTTCTCAGCCCCCTTTCTATTTTCTATAGCATAATCATTCGTAAATGATCACTTAAAGTGTTAAGGATGTTTACATATGATTATACTCTTGATCCCCTCCTTTACCTTGTCCAATGAGAAGATCACTCACTCACTAGTGTTGTGATAAAGATGAATCTATGAGCTAGTCATATTCATCATGATACCCTTTTTGTTTTAGGTCAATCCATTGTATTTATGAATACTTGGACTAGTTGTGTTCATCCAAGTTATTTGTGGATACTTGGATTTGTTGTGTACATCCATTGCATATGTGTTTGCTTGGATTTGAGTTGTGTAAATCTAAGCTACATGTGTGTACTTGGATAAGTCTAGTTGAGTTGTAATAGATTTGATTAGTAGTTCTCACTAAACTATAAAGTGATGTGGTTGTGTCTTGTAAGTTCTCACTAAACTTGAAAGTGATTAGTAGTTGTGTTGTGTGAAGTTCTCACTTAGCTTCAAAGTGAAGAGTCGTGAAGATTGGTTCTAGCTTTGGATTAGAACTCGACATCTAGCCTTGTGTCGTAAAATGGTGAAGTAGGCAACGTCGTGAAGATTGGTTCTACCCTGAGATTAGAACTCGACATCTAGCCTTGTGTCGTTAAATTGTGAAGTAGGCAACGTTGTGTAGATTGGTCCTAGCTAAAGATTAGGTCTTGACATTTAGCTTAGTGTCGCAAAATAATGTAAGCGCAGATTTAAGGTTTTCTCCGCCGAGAAGGGAGCTTGTGGATATAGTGGAAATCTCGAGTAGGTGTACTCGAGGAGTGGAGTAGAAACGAGGATAGAGCCTCGTTGTCGAACCACTATAAATCTTGGTGTCTTCCCACTAGGTTGTCTCCTTCCTTACTCTTTACTTATTTCATTATCATTACACTTACCTATTATCTTTGCTAGTGCATTTGAATTGAACCTAATCATTATGCAACTTAGCTTCAAACAAAAGATAGTTTTGATACAAACCAAATTGAAAGTAATTTTAATTTGGTCACCAATCGAAGAGAAACTATTCAACCCCCGCTTCTAGTTTCTACAATTGGTATCAGAGCGATGGTCACTCAAGATCTTTGAAGTATATTGTACTTTGAAACTTGGATCGATCCATTGTCTCCTCAAATTAGAAGGTCAAGTTGTACTAAAGTTTCTCTTTGGTCAAAACTATTTTGTTTTTGAAAAATAGGTCCTTTAATTGATAATATTGCATCCCACTTAAGATTAGTAGCCTTATGCATTTTAGATATACTCTTGAAATGTATCTACTAGTATGCATCTTGCTTTGTGTAGGTACTCATGAAGATCAATGACTTAATTGGTTGTGGATTGAGTTACTTGCACTTGTAGAAGACTCATCTTCATTGATCTTCAACATCTTTGAATGATGATACCAAGATGATTGGGAATGATACTAGTCCTTGAATACTTAGTACTCATCATAGTCATTGATTGGGCATATCATTGACTCCTTGATGGATTGCTCTTTGTGGCCAAGGTACGCTTTCGTTCTTCCACACGCCCTTTGATCATTCTTTTGATCATTACTTGACTATGTGCTTGTTCTTGGCATCCTTGCCTTGACATTTGTTTGTGGTTTATGATTCTTTCCTTTTATCCTCTCAAACCTTCATTGCTTGGATACTTGACTTACTATGGCGATGTAGAGTGAGTTAGTAGTAGCTTAAAGTATCAAGCATGATTTCCATGGTTTGCACCCATACGGTTAGTAGGCCCTTTGTGGGAGAGAAAGTGAATTAATACCTTGCTCATATTTTGGTTTAGACTAAGACTATTATTGAAAGTGATCTTAGTCTATACATGAATAATTGCTTTGTGTTTATTCATTACCAAAGCCGTTTAACGTTTCGCCGGAAAGACACGTCTTAAACCACTATATATGACACAAGCTCTTCGTTACCACTACTTTAAGATTTCCATTAATCCCTTGAGCATTGGTCCTAGTCTTGATTCACTTCCCTTGACTTCTCTCCACTTTGCCGTTTGCTACGAGTAGTCGTTTGTCCGTTTCGGTTCTTTTCGATCTTGATTCAACTCGTAATCCTTCATTAAAACATATTGCCTAGTGTTTTTGATGATCCAATGTTATTCTAAAAGGTTCATGATATATTTTTAAGTATTTTAGAAAAACTTGGTTTTTAAAATTTGGCGTTTTTCATTGATAAAAACCAGCCTCTGTAGGTGGTTCTTTATCTAGGCGGCTCAAACCCGCGGTTCCTTATCGCTAAGGTACCGCGGGCAGTAACTTTTGTCAGAGCGCCAATTTGATTATTTTATTCTTTTTCAAACCAAACCCTCTCTCTCCCAAAAACACACAGCCGACGGTTTACCCTTTTTCCACCATTGTTGAAGCTTCCAAAACCTTCAATCACTCAAATTAATTGATTCCAAGTTGTGGGTTTCACTCATCCTTCATATAACATCAATTAATTGTAAGTATTTTCTTTTAATTTCATCTATTTTGTTCTAGGGTTCATCCTTTCATATTTGTGGATTTTTAAAATTGAAATTGAATTAAAACCTTAATAGGAATGTGGGTTGACATGGTTATCTTACTATGATTCCTTAGGTTCATATTCATTAAGATTTCACTAAAACCCACTTGTAGAACAAATCCAAATTTAGCCTAAATGATTTTGGTTAAAAGATGGATTTGAGATGAACCCATGAACAAATAGGTAATGACATTGTTAATGCTTACCTAAAAACCTTGTTTTGAAAAACCAATGTTCTAGTCCATTGTTGATCCAACGTAGTTCATATGTTCTTGGTAAATAATGGAATAGCTACATTGTGAGCATGAGAATGATACGGATTCAATCCTTTGTTTGTCAAGAAATTGATATAACACATTCTCATATTTTTGATCTTTGATTTTATTTTTCATATGAGTGATTGGAGAAATATTTTCTTGTGTTTATTTAGGTATTAATCATGCCTTCACAATACCAAAAGGATCATCAACTCACCTTGCCCATACTTTTTCCTCTCTTCAATCTCGTTGCTTTCATGAGGGTAGAGTTGTCCAAAAGGATATCAAGGATTATGTCTACATCAAGTCCATGTTTGAAAACATTGGATTTGATTGTTTGTTGAACATTAAGGAATACATCTATCCTCGATTCCTACTGGAGTTCTTTAGCACATACTCCGTCATTGAAAACAACGATGGAATATTTGTTAGGTTCATCTTGAAAGATCAACTCATTCAATACTCTCTCGAAGTGTTTGGTCAAATTCTTAATGTCCCATTTGTAGGCACTTGTCGCTTCACGGATAAATGGAAGCTTAGTGCTCTCCTTGAATCCTACAATTGTCCTCCAAATGATCATGAGGAAATTGATCTTGACTTCATTGTCGACATTGTGTCCAAAAAGCGTAATCGACCCGATAAGAGAAGCCTTCATACTAAGGTACGTTCGGTGAAACGTCATGAGGTTCTCTTGAGCGACCTTAATGATAATATGGTTCAGTGGACCAATATCCTTAGGGAAAATGTGTTTTGTCTTGGTGGAAACCGGGATCATGTTCCGGCGTGTTTAGTGCATATGTTATATTGCATCTTTACCAACACCAATTACAATTTGGCATATTTTATCGCTCAACGGATCAATTATGCTATTCACAAGCCTAAAACAAACCTCCCTTACGCAATGCTTATCACTCGCCTTTTTAAAAGGGTTGGCCGTAATTTTCCAAATATTGATCTTTCTCAGTTTCAACCGGTCAAACGGGTCATGCTACCTATTCAAGAGGTATATAAGAGAAAGACAAGATCTGATCGTAAATCCGAACAACAAGAGTTCAATGATGAGGACATGGACATGCCAACAAGTGATGGTGATGGCATTGGCACAAGTGCTCCCATGACTCTTCGAGTTCTTCTCACCACTCCACAAACTCATTCGTGGATGGTTTAGATGACATTGCTTCCCCTCCTCACCGTTCCTCTAGTGAAGTTCCTAATAATCTCAATTTAGAGGAACTTTACCGTCAAAATCTTCGAACCCGAGGTGATTTGCATGAACACCGGATTGAGTCAAGAAAGGGAATCAAGTACTTGGGAAAAATGATCAAGGGTTTAGGCAAGAAAAGGAGGTGAAGACTTTGAATTGTGTCAAAGTTTGGTTATCATTTGATGTTTAAACATTTGCTTATTAACACTTTGGTTTAGTTGTTTATTAACTTATGTTACATGTTTGGATTATTATTTATTTTGATCCTAAATGTTGGTTATGCAATGATGTTTGTGATTTACATAGCTTTGTGTATCTTTGTGATAGTTAGCTTATTAGATTATGATCTGTAGTTAACTTTGGCTTGTAAATCTTTTGGTAAAAAACTGGGTTTATAAAAAAAAACTGGGATTGAAATTTTTGAAAGACCTCTGGTCGCGGTTCCATATCAACCCGCGGATCCTTATCGATAAGTAACCGCCGGTCCTAGATAAGGAACCGCCGGCCACTGTGCACGACAACATCTTTTGCTTTACACTATTTTCTTTATTCTGTGTAAACACTGCATGATTTTATGTAATAAACTGCACATTTCCTAAACTAGCTTACCTAATTTCATTATTCACCTAAAATGATTTTAACTCATTACTAGTTTGGATCATCCCCTCACCCATTTAAACCCACCTTGTTAGTCATGTTCTTCACACATCAAAACATCCTTCCCTAACCCTTAAACCACCCTTGTCAACCATGATTTGTACCAAAACCTCAAACACTTCCAAGACCTCCACCCCAAGGAAAACACTCAAAATAAGGATTAAGGTAGCCAAGCCTAACTCCTCACCCTTCCACACACCTAAGAATGAGATGGTTCCTATCCTCGTTTCTTCATCACCTTCCCCACCTCTTGCGCCATGCAAGACATCATCCATCCATGGTACTAACCACTCAATTGGTTCTACCTCCTCTTCATTCAACTCAAGAATGAATGAGCTCTCTTCACCCTTCACTCCAAGTGCACCCTTGGATGTGACCACACAACCCCAACCAATCCAAAGCATTCCTTTTGTGAATGAATTTGATGACACTTTGGTGACTTCACCATTTACCCCTCTAAATTCACCCATTTCACCAACCTTGGAGAATATACCTCCACACTCACCCATTTCCCCTTTAGGGAACATGCCTCCACTCTCACCCACATCACCCTTGGAGAACATGCCTCCTCCACCTCCACCCCACTCAAACATTCCAATTTTGGGTGTTCCACTTTCCCTCCTTTTGGGTGATCCATACTATGGGTTTCAACAAACACATGGTCCTAATTGTCCATGTTGTCTTTACAACCACTACATCATCCATAACCTTAGGATGGATATGTTTGGACTACATAGGAGGTTGCAAGAGTTCTTGCTTGCCTTGTTCTCCATGCCTCCTCCTAGGAGATGAATGATGAAGTTTTCTAAATAAATGGTTTTCAACAAAACCAAGCCAAAGAAGACTACTCATCTAGATTTAATGATAAGCTAGCTTTGTATTAGTTAGTTCTTTCATTTGTCATTGTATTTGCTTCTTTCATGAGTGTTTCATGAAGATGTTTTATGGATTTACCTTTATGTGTTCCTATTCTTATGTGCACATTAATCAACTTTAATTTGAAATTAAAATTGAACCTAAATCTATCACAACCTCTAAAAACTTGACTAAAATTGGTTCAAAATGATATTCAATTATTTTGTCACCCTTTGTCAAGACATTCTTTGTGAATGTGTTGCTTTATGCAACCCTAGCATAAATTGGTGCTAATAGAGGTAAAATTCCAAGATTGGCAACTTTTTGAAAAAGTCTTAGTTTTTCCCAAAACCCTGGAAAAACATGGTTTCAAGTCCACTGGACGCGGATCCTTAAAGTCCCGCGGTTCCCTAGCGATATGGAACCGCCTGTCCCTTTAAGGTATCGCGGACAGAAATCAACTTTTGACGATTTTTTGGTCAAAACTTTTAAAACCCTATACCTTGTCAAGATTCCTTGTTTACTCAAGTTGATTAAACATTCCTTGACACTTCACAGTTCGTATTCAAATTCTTACCTTGATTACATTTTACTTATACCCCAACCTTGAGATTTCATTCTCACACCTTCCCAACCTTGAGTTTTCATTCTCACACAACCTTGAGATTTCATTCTCACACTCTCACAATGCCTAACTCCTACATTCCTAACCTTGACATTTCTTTGTCACAACCCCACTCACCCAAAGCTTCCTCATCCAAGCTTTCAAAGAAACCGAAAATCTCGGTTCGACCTATTTAGGTTAAGAAGAATGAACCATCTTCCTCCAAACCACCCAAAAACCCTACCTTCTCTCTAATCAAGTATTGGAATGAGACTTATACCATAGACCCCATCACCGGAGCAAAAGAAAATATTCCTCCACCACCTCAATCCTTCAATACCCCTCAACTCAATGACCTTTCAACCTTCCCAAACCTCACAAGGCATTGTGAAAACACTTCCAAACCCATTACCCCTCCACCACCAAACCCTAAGTTTGATGCCCTACCCCCATCAATCGATTTTATATTGCATCATAGATCCTCGTGTGCTTGTTGTCGATTTCAACAAATTGAACTTGCTCATGTGTATGAGAAGTTAAATTTCCTTGAATTCCTCCTCACTCGACCTCCTATTCAAGTTTTCGTTCCGGTGGACAAAACTTCGAATGATGCATCGTCGTCTTATTAGAGTCGTTTATTTTTTTTTGCAATCTTGGAAAAATATCACTATTAGAATAGCTTATGCTTAGTGGTTTATTTTCCATATTTCTTGCTTTAGATACTCATATTGTGTGTATGACTATCTACTTTGTTGTGTCTTTTCTATTATGTAACCTTTGTGTGTTATCCATTTAATTCAATTTTGAGTTGATCATGGTTAATTTTTACAATTGCTTATGGGTGATTCCATCAATTCTAAAACTTTAACCCCTTGACAAGCTTATCATCTTCATTGGATTGAAGTTTGATTTTGTCAATTACCTTCTTGGACAAACTTAGCAAAATACTTGCTTCTAATTTGAGATTTCTTATCTCTCTCCCTCTCAAGTTACTTAGTAGGTAGTGATCATATATACATTGGTGTTTCTTTCCTTTCTACTAACCTTTGTGTAGCATGTCACCTTAGCTCACAAACTTGGTGCCCCAAGCAAGGGGGAGCAACCACCAAGGGGAAGCTACTAGCATAGTTCGATGTTCTTCGAAGACTTGTGCTAACCTTTTTGCTACGATAAAGGGGGCGAAATGATAGTGATAAACTCGTTAATAAGTCGTTATTTTGTGTTTCTATGCAAATGAGTTTATAGTTTTTCGTAATCAAAAAGGGGGAGATTGTTAATGCAAGTAATGCCTAAAAACGTTATTAGTGTTAACTAATCTTTCTTAGTTTTGATCACAACAAACTATACAACACATTTAGTATAAAACACAAAACGAATTATTTAACTAACACTATCATCAAGGTAATAATCATATCACTAACCTTTCTTAATCATACTTCGTGATCATCAAAATGGTTATACTTAAAACTCACTTTTGTTAATATGACAAAAGACTTTTTAATAAACTTTCTTTTTTAGAAAATGTTTTATTAAAATGGAAAATGAAAATTTGAAAATGGCATATTCCATATGCTATTAGAATATCCTTTGAAGGCTTCAAATACCTCAGATATTCCTACCCCACTAAAAGACAAAAAACGGAGCGTACTCTAGTGGCGATACCTTATGTACCTACGCGGTTCCTTAGCGATATGGAGCCGCCGGGCTAGATAAGGTACCGCACACAGATAGCCGTTATATATCCGTTATACTTTGTCTCCTTTAAATAGTGGGTCAAATCTCATTTTCCAACAAGCCTATTGGACGTTTTTCTCAGCCCCCTTTCTATTTTCTATAGCATAATCATTAGTAAATGATCACTTAAAGTGTTAAGGATGTTTACATATGATTATACTCTTGATCCCCTCCTTTACCTTGTCCAATGAGAAGATCACTCACTCACTAGTGTTGTGATAAAGATGAATCTATGAGCTAGTCATACTCATCATGATACCCTTTTTGTTTTAGGTCAATCCATTGTATTTATGAATACTTGGACTAGTTGTGTTCATCCAAGTTATTTGTGGATACTTGGATTTGTTGTGTACATCCATTGCATATGTGTTTGCTTGGATTTGTGTTGTGTAAATCTAAGCTACATGTGTGTACTTGGATAAGTCTAGTTGAGTTGTAATAGATTTGATTAGTAGTTCTCACTAAACTATAAAGTGATGTGGTTGTGTCTTGTAAGTTCTCACTAAACTTGAAAGTGATTAGTAGTTGTGTTGTGTGAAGTTCTCACTTAGCTTCAAAGTGAAGAGTCGTGAAGATTGGTTCTAGCTTTGGATTAGAACTCGACATCTAGCCTTGTGTCGTAAAATGGTGAAGTAGGCAACGTCGTGAAGATTGGTTCTACCTTGAGATTAGAACTCGACATCTAGCCTTGTGTCGTTAAATTGTGAAGTAGGCAACGTTGTGTAGATTGGTCCTAGCTAAAGATTAGGTCTCGACATTTAGCTTAGTGTCGCAAAATAATGTAAGCGCAGATTTAAGGTTTTCTCCGCCGAGAAGGGAGCTTGTGGATATAGTGGAAATCTCGAGTAGGTGTACTCGAGGAGTGGAGTAGAAACGAGGATAGAGCCTCGTTGTCGAACCACTATAAATCTTGGTGTCTTCCCACTAGGTTGTCTCCTTCCTTACTCTTTACTTATTTCATTATCATTACACTTACCTATTATCTTTGCTAGTGCATTTGAATTGAACCTAATCATTATGCAACTTAGCTTCAAACAAAAGATAGTTTTGATACAAACCAAATTGAAAGTAATTATAATTTGGTCACCAATCGAAGAGAAACTATTCAACCCCCGCTTCTAGTTTCTACAATTGGTATCAGAGCGATGGTCACTCAAGATCTTTGAAGTATATTGTACTTTGAAACTTGGATCGATCCATTGTCTCCTCAAATTAGAAGGTCAAGTTGTACTAAAGTTTCTCTTTGGTCAAAACTATTTTGTTTTTGAAAAATAGGTCCTTTAATTGATAATATTGCATCCCACTTAAGATTAGTAGCCTTATGCATTTTAGATATACTCTTGAAATGTATCTACTAGTTTGCATCTTGCTTTGTGTAGGTACTCATGAAGATCAATCACTTAATTGGTTGTGGATTGAGTTACTTGCACTTGTAGAAGACTCATCTTCATTGATCTTCAACATCTTTGAATGATGATACCAAGATGATTGGGAATGATACTAGTCCTTGAATACTTAGTACTCATCATAGTCATTGATTGGGCATAGCATTGACTCCTTGATGGATTGCTCTTTGTGGCCAAGGTACGCTTTCGTTCTTCCACACGCCCTTTGATCATTCTTTTGATCATTACTTGACTATGTGCTTGTTCTTGGCATCCTTGCCTTGACATTTGTTTATGGTTTATGATTCTTTCCTTTTATCCTCTCAAACCTTCATTGCTTGGATACTTGACTCACTATGGCGATGTAGAGTGAGTTAGTAGTAGCTTAAAGTATCAAGCATGATTTCCATGGTTTGCACCCATACGGTTAGTAGGCCCTTTGTGGGAAAGAAAGTGAATTAATACCTTGCTCATATTTTGGTTTAGACTAAGACTATTATTGAAAGTGATCTTAGTCTATACATGAATAATTGCTTTGTGTTTATTCATTACCAAAGCCGTTTAACGTTTCGCCGGAAAGACACGTCTTAAACCACTATATAGGACACAAGCTCTTCGTTACCACTACTTGAAGATTGCCATTAATCCCTTGAGAATTGGTCCTAGTCTTGATTCACTTCCCTTGACTTCTCTCCACTTTGCCGTTTGCTACGAGTAGTCGTTTGTCCGTTTCGGTTCTTTTCGATCTTGATTCAACTCGTAATCCTTCATTAAAACATATTGCCTAGTGTTTTTGATGATCCAATGTTATTCTAAAAGGTTCATGATATATTTTTAAGTATTTTAGAAAAACTTGGTTTTTAAAATTTGGCGTTTTTCATTGATAAAAACCAGCCTCTGTAGGTGGTTCTTTATCTAGGCGGCTCAAACCCGCGGTTCCTTATCGCTAAGGTACCGCGGGCAGTAACTTTTGTCAGAGCGCCAGTTTGATTATTTTATTCTTTTTCAAACCAAACCCTCTCTCTCCCAAAAACACACAGCCGACGGTTTACCCTTTTTCCACCATTGTTGATGCTTCCAAAACCTTCAATCAATCAAATTAATTGATTCCAAGTTGTGGGTTTCACTCATCCTTCATCTAACATCAATTAATTGTAAGTATTTTCTTTTAATTTCATCTATTTTGTTCTAGGGTTCATCCTTTCATATTTGTGGATTTTTAAAATTGAAATTGAATTAAAACCTTAATAGGAATGTGGGTTGACATGGTTATCTTACTATGATTCCTTAGGTTCATATTCATTAAGATTTCACTAAAACCCACTTGTAGAACAAATCCGAATTTAGCCTAAATGATTTTGGTTAAAAGATGGATTTGAGATGAACCCATGAACAAATAGGTAATGACATTGTTAATGCTTACCTAAAAACCTTGTTTTGAAAAACCAATGTTCTAGTCCATTGTTGATCCAACGTAGTTCATATGTTCTTGGTAAATAATGGAATAGCTACATTGTGAGCATGAGAATGATACGGATTCAATCCTTTGTTTGTCAAGAAATTGATATAACACATTCTTATATTTTTGATCTTTGATTTTATTTTTCATATGAGTGATTGGAGAAATATTTTCTTGTGTTTATTTAGGTACTAATCATGCCTTCACAATACCAAAAGGATCATCAAATCACCTTGCCCATACTTTTTCCTCTCTTCAATCTCGTTGCTTTCATGAGGGTAGAGTTGTCCAAAAGGATATCAAGGATTATGTCTACATCAAGTCCATGTTTGAAAACATTGGATTTGATTGTTTGTTGAACATTAAGGAATACATCTATCCTCGGTTCCTACTGGAGTTCTTTAGCACATACTCCGTCATTGAAAACAACGATGGAATATTTGTTAGGTTCATCTTGAAAGATCAACTCATTCAATACTCTCTCGAAGTGTTTGGTCAAATTCTTAATGTCCCATTTGTAGGCACTTGTCGCTTCACGGATAAATGGAAGCTTAGTGCTCTCCTTGAATCCTACAATTGTCCTCCAAATGATCATGAGGAAATTGATCTTGACTTCATTGTCGACATTGTCTCCAAAAAGCGTAATCGACCCGATAAGAGAAGCCTTCATACTAAGGTACGTTCGGTGAAATGTCATGAGGTTCTCTTAAGCGACCTTAATGATAATATGGTTCAGTGGACCAATATCCTTAGGGAAAATGTGTTTTGTCTTGGTGGAAACCGGGATCATGTTCCGGCGTGTTTAGTGCATATGTTATATTGCATCTTTACCAACACCAATTACAATTTGGCATATTTTATCTCTCAACGGATCAATTATGCTATTCACAAGCCTAAAACAAACCTCCCTTACGCAATGCTTATCACTCGCCTTTTTAAAAGGGTTGGCCGTAATTTTCCAAATCTTGATCTTTCTCAGTTTCAACCGGTCAAACGGGTCATGCTACCTATTCAAGAGGTATATAAGAGAAAGACAAGATCTGATCGTAAATCCTGACCAACAAGAGTTCAATGATGAGGACATGGACATGCCAACAAGTGATGGTGATGGCATTGGCACAAGTGCTCCCATGACTCTTCGAGTTCTTCTCACCACTCCACAAACTCATTCGTGGATGGTTTAGATGACATTGCTTCCCCTCCTCACCGTTCCTCTAGTGAAGTTCCTAATAATCTCAATTTAGAGGAACTTTACCGTCAAAATCTTCGAACCCGAGGTGATTTGCATGAACACCGGATTGAGTCAAGAAAGGGAATCAAGTACTTGGGAAAAATGATCAAGGGTTTAGGCAAGAAAAGGAGGTGAAGACTTTGAATTGTGTCAAAGTTTGGTTATCATTTGATGTTTAAACATTTGCTTATTAACACTTTGGTTTAGTTGTTTATTAACTTATGTTACATGTTTGGATTATTATTTATTTTGATCCTAAATGTTGGTTATGCAATGATGTTTGTGATTTACATAGCTTTGTGCATCTTTGTGATAGTTAGCTTATTAGATTATGATCTGTAGTTAACTTTGGCTTGTAAATCTTTTGGTAAAAATCTGGGTTTATAAAAAAAATCTGGGATTGAAATTTTTGAAAGACCTCTGGTCGCGGTTCCATATCAACCCGCGGATCCTTATCGATAAGGAACCGCCGGTCCTAGATAAGGAACCGCCGGCCACTGTGCACGACAGCATCTTTTGTTTTACACTGTTTTCTTTATTCTGTGTAAACACTGCATGATTTTCTATAATAAACTGCACATTTCCTAAACTAGCTTACCTAAATTCATTATTCACCTAAAATGATTTTAACCCATTACTAGTTTGGATCATCTCCTCACCCATTTAAACCCACCTTGTTAGTCATGTTCTTCACACATCAAAACATCATTCCCTAACCCTTAAACCACCCTTGTCAACCATGATTTGTACCAAAACCTCAAACACTTCCAAGACCTCCACCCCAAGGAAAACACTCAAAATAAGGATTAAGGTAGACAAGCCTAACTCCTCACCCTTCCACACACCTAAGAATGAGATGGTTCCTATCCTCGTTTCTTCATCACCTTCCCCACCTCTTGCGCCATGCAAGACATCATCCACCCATGGTACTAACCACTCAATTGGTTCTACCTCCTCTTCATTCAACTCAAGAATGAATGAGCTCTCTTCACCCTTAACTCCAAGTGCACCCTTGGATGTGACCACACAACCCCAACCAATCCAAAGCATTCTTTTTGTGAATGACTTTGATGACACTTTGGTGACTTCACCATTTACCCCTCCAAATTCACCCATTTCACCAACCTTGGAGAATATACCTCCACACTCACCCATTTCCCCTTTAGGGAACATGCCTCCACTCTCACCCACATCACCCTTGGAGAACATGCCTCCTCCACCTCCACCGCACTCAAACATTCCAATTTTGGGTGTTCCACTTTCCCTCCTTTTGGGTGATCCATACTATGGGTTTCAACAAACACATGGTCCTAATTGTCCATGTTGTCTTTACAACCACTAAATCATCCATAACCTTAGGATGGATATGTTTGGACTACATAGGAGGTTGCAAGAGTTCTTGCTTGCCTTGTTCTCCATGCCTCCTCCTAGGAGATGAATGATGAAGTTTTCTAAATAAATGGTTTTCAACAAAACCAAGCCAAAGAAGACTACTCATCTAGATTTAATGACAAGCTAGCTTTGTATTAGTTAGTTCTTTCATTTGTCATTGTATTTGCTTCTTTCATGAGTGTTTCATGAAGATGTTTTATGGATTTACCTTTATGTGTTCCTATTCTTATGTGCACATTAATCAACTTTAATTTGAAATTAAAATTGAACCTAAATCTATCACAACCTCTAAAAACTTGACTAAAATTGGTTCAAAATGATATTCAATTATTTTGTCACCCTTTGTCAAGACATTCTTTGTGAATGTGTTGCTTTATGCAACCCTAGCATAATTTGGTGCTAATAGAGGTAAAATTCCAAGATTGGCAACTTTTTGAAAAAGTCTTAGTTTTTCCCAAAACCCTGGAAAAACATGGTTTCAAGTCCACTGGACGCGGATCCTTAAAGTCCCGCGGTTCCCTAGCGATATGGAACCGCCTGTCCCTTTAAGGTATCGCGGACAGAAATCAACTTTTGACGATTTTTTGGTCAAAACTTTTAAAACCCTATACCTTGTCAAGATTCCTTGTTTACTAAAGTTGATTAAACATTCCTTGACACTTCACAGTTTGTATTCAAATTCTTACCTTGATTACATTTTACTTATACCCCAACCTTGAGATTTCATTCTCACACCTTCCCAACCTTGAGTTTTCATTCTCACACAACCTTGAGATTTCATTCTCACACTCTCACAATGCCTAACTCCTACATTCCTAACCTTGACATTTCTTTGTCACAACCCCACTCACCCAAAGCTTCCTCATCCAAGCTTTCAAAGAAACCGAAAATCTCGGTTCGACCTATTTAGGTTAAGAAGAATGAACCATCTTCCTCCAAACCACCCAAAACCCTACCTTCTCTCCAATCAAGTATTGGAATGAGACTTATACCATAGACCCCATCACCGGAGCAAAAGAAAATATTCCTCCACCACCTCAATCCTTCAATACCCCTCAACTCAATGACCTTTCAACCTTCCCAAACCTCACAAGGCATTGTGAAAACACTTCCAAACCCATTACCCCTCCACCACCAAACCCTAAGTTTGATGCCCTACCCCCATCAAACGATTTTGTGTTGCATCATAGATCCTCGTGTGCTTGTTGTCGATTTCAACAAATTGAACTTGCTCATGTGTATGAGAAGTTAAATTTCCTTGAATTCCTCCTCACTCGACCTCCTATTCAAGTTTTTGTTCCGGTGGACAAAACTTCGAATGATGCATCGTCGTCTTATTAGAGTCTTTTATTTTTTTTGCAATCTTGGAAAAATATCACTATTAGAATAGCTTATGCTTAGTGGTTTATTTTCCATATTTCTTGCTTTAGATACTCATATTGTGTGTATGACTATCTACTTTGTTGTGTCTTTTCTATTATGTAACCTTTGTGTGTTATCCCTTTAATTCTATTTTGAGTTGATCATGGTTAATTTTTACAATTGCTTATGGGTGATTCCATCAATTCTAAAACTTTAACCCCTTGACAAGCTTATCATCTTCATTGGATTGAAGTTTGATTTTGTCAATTACCTTCTTGGACAAACTTAGCAAAATACTTGCTTCTAATTTGAGATTTCTTCTCTCTCTCCCTCTCAAGTTACTTAGTAGGTAGTGATCATATATACATTGGTGTTTCTTTCCTTTCTACAAACCTTTGTGTAGCATGTCAACTTAGCTCACAAACTTGGTGCCCCAAGCAAGGGGGAGCAACCACCAAGGGGGAGCTACTAGCATAGTTCGATGTTCTTCGAAGACTTGTGCTAACCTTTTTGCTACGATAAAGGGGGCGAAATGATAGTGATAAACTCGTTAATAAGTCGTTATTTTGTGTTTCTATGCAAATGAGTTTATAGTTTTTCGTAATAAAAAAGGGGGAGATTGTTAATGCAAGTAATGCCTAAAAACATTATTAGTGTTAACTAATCTTTCTTAGTTTTGATCACAACAAACTATACAACACATTTAGTATAAAACACAAAACGAATTATTTAACTAACACTATCATCAAGGTAATAATCATATCACTAACCTTTCTTAATCATACTTAGTGATCATCAAAATGGTTATACTTAAAACTCACTTTTGTTAATATGAAAAAAGACTTTTTAATAAACTTTCTTTTTTAGAAAATGTTTTATTAAAATGGAAAATGAAAATTTGAAAATGGCATATTCCATATGCTATTAGAATATCCTTTGAAGGCTTCAAATACCTCAGATATTCCTACCCCACTAAAAGACAAAAAACAGAGCGTACTCTAGTGGCGGTACCTTAAGTACCTACGCGGTATCTTAGCGATATGGAACCACCGGGCTAGATAAGGTACCGCGCACAGATAGCCGTTATAGATCCGTTATACTTTGTCTCCTTTAAATAGTGGGTCAAATCTCATTTTCTAACAAGCCTCTTGGACGTTTTTCTCAGCCCCCTTTCTATTTTCTATAGCATAATCATTAGTAAATGATCACTTAAAGTGTTAAGGATGTTTACATATGATTATCCTCTTGATCCCCTCCTTTACCTTGTCCAATGAGAAGATCACTCACTCACTAGTGTTGTGATAAAGATGAATCTATGAGCTAGTCATATTCATGATGATACCCTTTTTGTTTTATGTCAATCCATTGTATTTATGAATACTTGGACTAGTTGTGTTCATCCAAGTTATTTGTGGATACTTGGATTTGTTGTGTACATGCATTGCATATGTGTATGCTTGGATTTGTGTTGTGTAAATCCAAGCTACATGTGTGTACTTGGATAAGTCTAGTTGAGTTGTAATAGATTTGATTAGTAGTTCTCACTAAACTATAAAGTGATGTGGTTGTGTCTTGTAAGTTCTCACTTAACTTGAAAGTGATTAGTAGTTGTCTTGTGTGAAGTTCTCACTTAGCTTCAAAGTGAAGAGTCGTGAAGATTGGTTCTAGCTTTGGATTAGAACTCGACATCTAGCCTTGTGTCATAAAATGGTGAAGTAGGCAACTTGATGTAGGTTTTTCGTACACGTTTTAGGAAAAACGCGTATGAGTGGCAAGTATTAAGTTGCACGTTTTAGGAAAAACGCGAAACCGAATAAATGCGGGTTCGTTTCTCGAAGGAGGTGTGTGGATTAATGTGCCAATTATATAAAATCAAGTTTGGATTAGTGACGTTTTTGGTTTAGAAGAGAAAAAGTAAAGACGAGCTACGACTACGATTACACTACGACGTAATGACGTAAAACGATGACGTAATTACGTAAAACGCGACAAAATAAAAAACTAAACCTAAAAATTAATTAAAAGATTAAACTAAGTCTAAAATAATATAAATAAGAATAAAAATCCAACAAATATATTTTAAAACCTTTTATTAATTAAATATTCAATTTTTAATGCTAATTAACGCCCTAAAATTAAATATAATCAATAAAAAGCCCAAAATATTATTTTATTGAACAAATAACTCACTTATATTATTTAAAGACTAAAAAGTATTTTTCCTAAATTTTCAAAACTTTTTTTCTATTTTTAAAAGGCTAAAAACACTTTTTAAACTAAAATAATCATAAAAAATAATAAAATAATGCTAAAAATGATTTGACAATTTTAAAAATCCTAATTTATACTAATGAACAGTAAAAAATGAAAAAGTTTGAAAAATGTAAAATTTTGCACTAAAAGACAAAAGTGATTAATATTAAAACCCTAATTAAACTAAATTAATTCTAAAAATTAATTAAAAAGTGAACAGTAAAAAATTTTTAAACTAAAAATCTTAACCTATTTTTCTAAGTCTAATAAAATTTTTGAAATTGAGAAATATTAATTTTTACCACTAAAATACAAAAATCAGAATATTAAAAAGTAATTATAATAGCTATTAAGTCTAAAAAATACCAGATGAACAGTAACATAAAAATTAATTAAACTGAAAAATCACAAATTAAATAAGAAAAATAACAAAATTGGTTTCAGGACCTAATTCCTATTTTAACTCACTAAAGACAAAAAATTAAGATTACTGAAAGTGACATGTGCTTGCTTTTTGTCTGGTAGTAGAGCAGTGGGAACTTTTATACTAGCAGTGGGAACTTGGTTCCCACTGATAGTTAAAAAAACAGGACAAGTGACTGATTAGCTTAGGAAAGCTTTGTGGCTTGCTTATTTTTGGACAACAAGGCACCCCTACACTCAGTTGAGTGTAAGGAGTCAATAAGAACAATAAAACACACAATCACAAAGCAAAAATCACACAAATAGGCACCAAATAGGGGACTGTTAAGGCTTAAATGGGGTCTGTGAACAGTAACAAGATACAATGTGCACAAAAGTGAATTTCAGAGCTATCAACCTAGCACACAAGCTTACCAAATCATGCTCACATGATTAATAACCCTAACTTAACCTTAACCCTAACAGATTTGAGAAGTTCGTGAACCAAATCAATAAAAACAGTCAGTTAAAGCACTTACTGATTTTTCCAATGTTTTTATCACTTAAGCACACAAAACTTGTTCAAAAATATACCAAACCTATAACAAATGGCTAATATTACCTAACCAACCTAAACAGAAAATGTTGGACTGATTTTAAACTCAAATTCTATCACCAATTCAGGTTAAAAACCCTAGTCCCAAACACCCCTTATATTTCAGAAACTTAAAATTATCAAACCAAGTCTATTAAAAACTTGATTAAACTGAATTTAAACTAACTAAACATGCATTTAACACTTAAACAAGCATGAACAAATAGAACAAATAGCATTTAGCCAGGTTTCTCTCAAATTCACATAAATCACATAAATCACCAAAAAAATATCACAAAAGGGGTTCTAAGCCTTTTACCTAGCTGATGCCTTCCTGATGAGAATTTTTTGAGCTTTTGGGAGCTTATTGAACTGTAGAGAGCCCTGCTGGTGGAATCCAAGTGGACCCAAAAGCAAATAATATCTTTTAATTTAGTAAATGATGAAATGAGGGTCTTTGTTCTTGCTTTGAACCTGCACAAAAACAGACAACCAAAAAAAAAAACACTACAAGCTCATATAAGATAAGCTCATAAGCTGTGTGTCAAACAGCTTATGGTCTTAGGCTTATGTGAGCAGTGAGAGGTCAAATAAAAAAATGAAGACAAAAGATTTTGGTAAAGTCTTGAAAAACTGATTTTTCTTCAAATAACCAATCTTGCAACTTTGAAACTATAAAAACCTTTCTGAAATCACACACACAAATCCACTTTCACTTTAATGTGTGTGTGGATTTCAGAATGTGAACAAACAGATTTTTGAAAGAAAACTTATGAATCAACCACTTGAATTCATATTAAGAAACTTACACTACTTTGCAAACAAAGATAACTGATTAAACTAGAACTGAAATTAAATTTAGAACTCAGAATTTTCTTGCAAAGGATTTTAAAAGGCCTCTAAATATTCATTAATAAAAAACGTTTACAAAGAAAAAACTGGAACAAAAATGTCTCAACAGGCTGAGAACACTTTATATACTACAAAGTATATGATTCTAGAATAGCTATAACCCTAAACATTAAAATCCCTAAAAAGCCCTTGGCTGAAAATTTGAACTTTGGTCAAATGGTAGCATGTGATCTTGTACTTGTTGCCCAGCTGTCTTGAGAGGATCTTGGCCCTTTATCTTAGCTTTGGAAGAAAGGAAATCACCAAAGTCATTGGATGCCTGTTTCACTTTGTCTTCATGTAGCAGGGGTCATGTGGGTGGGGTCTTGTGATGAGCTGGTGAAGGTTTGGGGTGGTGGGTTTTGACGTTGACATGCTAAATTATGGTTCTAGAAACTTGGGGCCAAAACCCCTTTGATTTGGGTGAGTGAGGGATTAGGGTTTATAGGAGATTAGAGGGGGAAAATTAGGGGTGATGGGTTAACAATACGTGTTTCCCTCCCAGGTTTAATAATAAAAAAACGAGTTTAAAAAGGATAAGTGGGGATTGACTTGCTTTGACCAAGTTTATTTAAATAAACTGGTTGTGGTGGAAGGGTGATGTGGAGAAAGGAGGGAATGTCATTGGTGGGTGGAGTTGAGTGGGGTGATGTGGCGTAATGGGGTTGGCTGGTGAGGGTTTGATTGTTTGGCAGAATGAGTCCCTATACTCCCGTGCTTCATTCACATTGTAATAAATCAGCAAAAGTCCCAATCCCTTGTTATAACTTTGGGCAGTTTGTCAATTTTGGCACAACAAGTTTTCAAACTTGTTAACAAGGACCATATAAGCATTTTTAGCAATCCTCAAGGGCTTATTGTGTATAATCTTCAAACATGGAGGACTTATCTTGCCAATGGTGATTCTCTAAGGACCAATTGTGACAAATCTTCTAAGATGAGGGACCAATGTTGCCAATCTTCAAAACCTCAAGGTCATTTTAGGAAATTCATTTTCCGGGCCCGGTTCTTTGTGCGGCTTCGTTTCCCGTGTTCGTTTTTGCTTCGTTCTTATGATCTTTTGTTGATTTCACGATATCCGTACCTGAAATACACAATGAACAAACACAGGCACATTTTGGGGTATTTTGATGATATTTTAAGCTTTTTAAGCCCGATTTGGACGATGAGACTATGTATAATTACAGTCTCATCACTCCCCCATACTAAACCATTGCCGTGTCCCCACGCAATGCTAAAATTAAGTATCATAGCACTTCCAAAATTCATTTTATGATGATATTTATTGAAGACATAAATTTAAATAAACTACTACACGTGTTTTAGACATAATGTATTGTTTTCATCACGATAAAGTGACTTTTGGGATCATAGAACAAGAACACGTGAATGCTTCGTTAGAAATAATTTCGTCGTCCTCGATTTTCACCCAATTCCATGCTAAGCGTGTAACGAGATCATTGTTATTATAAGTTAGCAACACGATCACTTCTCATGAGTGTTAATTACGAACCTAGACTCCCTTATTCCTACTTGGTATCTCTTATATTTTATTTTGTATTAATGATCACGAGGATACATCATTGACTTATGCGTGAATAGAGATTAAGTCCAAAAATAGAGTCTTAACGGTGTAACCAAAATCATTAAATTAATAATTCACCCTAATAGACAACGATGTCAAAAATTAAGTCAACAAGAAGGATCGATAAACACGGTTTTATAACGGTTTTGAACATGAGACTTATTACCAATACTTTTATACGCCCCCTAACGGAAGGGCCTTATTATCATTGGTTTACCTCCATCTTTTATTCAACTTCTCCATGAAGCTTTTATTATGACTTTGGTCTTGCCTTGCCTTTTATTATCCGCCTCATCGGTGGTTTTATTAGCCAAAGACTTATATCCTCACGCTAAAGCGAATTTTGGATCTTTAAAGCTTCAAAGATTAAGGCTTGATTCACTTTCAATTTGGGCACAGATTTTTCGGCCTTGTGAGCTTCAAATGTTTTGCTTAATTTAGGTGAGCACTTGAAATCTTATTATTAGGTGAAGCTTTCGATTATTCGGGTGCCAATACTTCAAAACCGTGACGCTGGCGATACCTTAATGTTTTCCCAATTTAATTACATGGAAGCTACTAAAACAAATTAGAAACCAACAATAGTGACTAAACCGCTAAATCAATATTTATTAACAATTTATTATCAAAAGCGTGGGGAGAATAAGCTAATAATTACTACACATGAGATCGTGACGATTACGAGACTTATAAATAACTCTATCATTTCTCGTCCTCATTTAAGAGACTTAGCCTAAAAGTTAAGGAATCGAAGCTAAGTGCTCAACACGCACGGTCGAGTCAAAAATTACTCTTATTCTCACCATCGGAAAACCGACATTCGTGTCTTAAACACTTATGAAAAACTAGAAAAATTTTAAAATTTGGCCATTTTTAGCCTTATTTGCAACAAAACGATAGCAAAAAGATGAATATTGGATTGCGTGTTGACGTAAGCAAGGTGAATTATCTACTCACCCCCCATACTAAAACTAAACATTGTCCTCAATGTTTCGAGTCTAGGGGTGAAAACACCCCCATACTAGAGACGAAGTCGAATGCTTAATCTCGAGCATGGAAAGGGTAAAACGAATAACCTAAAAGCCGTTTATGAATTATGCTAATAAGATAAACGTTAGAACATAAAAGGATATCATCGGATATCGGAATCTCCAAAGGCAACGATCGAAGCTCGAGTGATCTGTAAAACGAACACGAGAGGCTTCAATGATGACGATGAACCTAATAAATCACAATCATAAACAACCACAGAACAAAGGTTGGAAGAGCACAAGTCCCCTCGTTACATTAAACTAAGAAAGCGATAATATTTACAAGGATAAGCATGAGAATCTCCCACGAGGCACCTTGTTTTTGATAACCGAGTCAAAAGCTCGACTCGAATCCCCATAAATGTGATCATTTAGGGATAATCATGGTTTGGTCATTTTTGGTGGGGCTTATATGATAAAAAATGCCCAAAAGCAACCGGTATTAAGGACTAAGTCCTTTGATGATGCAAAATACCAGGATCGAAGATGGCGTCCTTGTTTTCATGGGATAAACGAAACAACACCACTTCAACATGTGCTAGAACCTCAAAGAGGTAGAAGAAAAGAGATGAGAAGTAGAAAGGTGGGGCAATGGGTAAGTCAAACATATGAGCTACTCGAGGTAGACTCACACCAAGCAAATGAATAAGATTTCCATTTATTGCATCGGTGGAAGACCAAGATTTTCCTTTACAAGCAATTCCGAGATCGTAAATCTCGTCCTCGGTGGAGAAATGTGAGGGAACATATGGGGCTTCCCCCACACTAGATCCACACCAACCGTCGTCAAAAGGAGTAGACGAGGTGGTAGCACTCATAAAACGCGGTGATGACGGATTTAAACTTGTAGAAAAATCATTTAAAACATTTTTAAAATCGTTTCCTTTTTCATCGTTTAAAATCTCTTTATGAAAACCCGATTTGATAATGTCAAAAATATTTGGCGTGTCAAATTTAAAATTAGTCGCGCTAAAAATCCTCACATTTAAGTCCTTGGTGGGAAGGGGTGGCGGATTATATAAGTTCTCAAAACGTTTGTTAATAAAGAACACCGCCCCCTTGGGGTCAACATACTCGCCATCCTCATGAACGTCGATCTCATCGATTTCTTCATCAAAGATAGGCTTGTCAAACCAAGGTTTGTCATTCCCCTCCTTGAGTATCTTAGAAACTCTCTCGAAAAGATTACGATCAAGCACAAAACCATCATTCTTTTGTGGGGATTGTTGATAAGTTAAATCCTCACGAATGTGGTAAACGTAATTCTCATTTGAGGAGTGTTGATTAGGTAACTCCTCGAGAATTGTACTTTTGGTGGTCACATGAGTTGGTTTGTCATCGAAAATAAGACGTTCCAACTCATTAAGTTCATCCTCGATTTTGGAAAGATCGACCTCACTTGTAGGTGGAAGTGAAGGCATAAGAGCTAGCTCTCGTTCAATGATTTCCTCAATCTCGGGATCAAACTCATAATCATCGTACTTAACATGTTTCTTTTTAGGATAATCACAAATTGCATGTGGATTTCGAAGTACGTGATCAATTTCGGCAAAATCGCCATCGTCATCGTCAAAGAAAGAGTCGATGTGAGCACTCACAACCATGGTCTTACAAGTCGAATGACTATGCTTAGGTGACTTTTCTAAGACGAGAGGATCGATGTCGATAAACCCTTTAGCCTCAACGGGTGTTGGGCTAGGCAAAGGAGGCCCTTCGATGGAGTTAGAAGTTGAAGCCTCAAAGACGTGGTCCTTCGAAGGTGGTGAAGACGAGTCCATTTTGGTCATTGTCGTGATGGCACTAACGTCGCCCTTCGGAATTGGTGTTTCACTTGTTTCGCTAAATACATCCCAAAGTGAGTTTTCATCCTTAAATTTACACATACCCTTTTGAATTAGGTACACATACTCTTTATCATTAAAATCATCATCTTTAAAACCGTTTTTCTAAATTCTTTCAAAACATGCATTAAGCCTCATTCTTTCCGCTAAAGTGAACATTTTGAAATCATTAGGATTTGAATCATTAGGTTTTGAAACCTCGGTTTTTTCATTATCATTAATCACTTGGGATTTTCTAGCGAAAAAGTCCATTTTCTCATCCCCATATCTCATAGTAAGTCTCCCCTCGTGAACGTCGATTACGGTTCGAGCCGTCGATAAGAATGGTCGACCTAAAATAATGGGACATTTAGGGTCACACTCGTAATCGGATATAACGAAATCCGCGGGAAAAACAAACTTTCCAATCCTAACATAGACATCCTCGGCTATTCCAATTGGTATAAGTGGAGTACAATTTGCAAGCTCGATTGTCATGTTCGTGGGGGTAAGTGAAGGCAATCTCATCAATTTCCAAAGAGAATGAGGCATGAGATTGATGCTAGCACCTAAATCGGCAAGGGCTAAACATCCCTCAATCTCGAAAAAATCACAAGGTAATAGAAATTGGCCCGGATCCTCTTCCTTTCTCGGCATACACCTTTTGGGTTTTTTAAGAAGGATTGAAGCACAAGTTTCTTCAAGGGTTACTTTGGTAAGGTTAATAAAACTCTCTTTTTGAACCGTGGATGGAATTTGAGGTACACGAGGGTGTGCACTCTTTCCCTTGGTCGCCACGTTCACCCCATCGACTTTAGAGCAATAAGACGTCTTAGAAGTCGAGGGTTGAGAAGAAGGAACAACTCAAAATCCTTCAAGGTTAGGGGTAATCACACGACCTTTCTCACGAGACGAGGCTGCTTTACATTGTTCCTTCGAATTTGCTACGGTGTCTCTAGGTAACGAACTCGATGACGCACCCGAGGACTTGTTCATAATGGCCGAAAACATCTTTTTAATGTCAATTTTCCCTTGCTCAATCTTCGTGTTTTGAAATTTCAAAGTATTTGTGAAGTCGTTTTTCAAAGTACCAATTTCTCCCTCTAATCGTCTCATATTAGCCTCATTCGTTTTCATGTAATTTTGAAAATCGTTTGACGAACTATTTTGATTTGAATTAAAGTTCCCTTGGTTTTGATTACTTCTTTGAAAATTGTTTTGATTCCCACTTGAAAAATTGTTACCTTGATTGTTGTTGTTTGAAAAATTCGAGTTTTGATTATTGTCTCGATTTTGCCAATTCAAATTCCGACCTTGATTATAACCTTGATTTTGATTCGAAAAATTTCCTTGTTGATTATTTCCTTGAAAATTGTTACGATTTTGAAAATTGTTGCCTTGGTTATAATTGCCTTGTTGTGATGGACCCGCGTTATTTTGATTTTGAAAATTGTTGTTTCCATTTAACGCACTCACATTCGACGTTTGGCCATCCGTAGCCGCACACTCGTAATAATTATGAGGTCCACCACAAAACATACACGAAACCTCAACCACTTTCACCGTAGCGGGAGCGTCTTTCTTTTGCATCTCAACTAGAAAAAACGTAACACATTCGTCAACTTATCGACTTTCGCATCAACCCTCTCAATGTCGCGATTAGAACTACTAACATTGGCGACATTGGAAACACTCTGTGCGTTGCGGAGTTGGTAAACCTTGGATTGGTTTTCGATAATTATCAATGCATCTTTCGGAGTTTTACACAAAAAGTTGCCACCGGCGGCGGAATTCAACGAATCTTGTTCTTGAAAATTAAGACCGTTGTAAAACGTATCGATTTGGTGCAACTCGGAAAAACCATGGTGAGGACATTGCCTAAGCAATTCCTTAAAACGATCCCACGCGTCTCTAAAAGATTCATTCGGTTTTTGCTCAAATTTCGTAATTTCATTTTTGAAAAACGTCGTCTTAGACGGTGGGAAAAAATAATTAACGAACTTGGAGACGAGATCCTTCCACGTAGTTATCGAATTAGGTGGCTCTTTCGCGTACCAATCCTTGGCTGCACCATCGAGCGAGTACGGAAAAAGCATAAGCTTGACGACATCGGTGTCGACGTTCTTAAACTTGCTCGTGGCTAAAAGACGATCAAAATTCCGAATATGGTCGTGAGGATTATCGGCTTCATGACCTCGAAACTTCGTAGCTTGAGTCAACGAAAGCATTCCGCTCTTAATCTCAAAATTCTCCGCTTCGATAGCGGGAATTACGATCGCGTCTCCATAACCCTCGGTAGGTGCTTGGAGCAATTCCATCATCGAACGACTGTTGGCCATCTCCTCTACGGTTTCTTCAACAACGATATTAGGAACGTCGGTTTCTAATTCTCGTCTACGTCGTCGATTCCTTCGATTACGATTGCGTCGATTCGAAGCTTCGCTAGAATTGGAATAATCCTTCGATCGAGTGCGCATGCACTAAGCGTAGAATGGGTGGTAGCAAAGAAGATTGTTTTTGCGGTTTTTCGATCTTTCAATTTTTTTTTGGTTTTTGATTGTTTTTAATTTTTTTTGGATTTTTGAATGTATTACGTAGACATAAATCTACAAATCTCTCCTCGAATCGATTTTCTCGATTAAAGGAGCCTCAAGGAATGAAAACGATCACGTGGAGTGAACGCCTTCGATGACTTTAGAACGTTGGTGGAACACCAAAACGTTCAAGAGGGTTTAATCTTGAAAACACAAGCAAATATAATATACGTAGATAATACTTGGGCGGCAAACCCTCGATTAGCCCTCTTTCTCAAAACACGCACAAGCAAGCGGGGGAAACGAGACGGCGCTAAGCACTTAAGAGCCTTTTTCCCTTAGGTCGTGAAATACAACCGCCTTATACCCACCTTATAGTTTGTGTTAATTGAAATTAAGCCTCACGAAAGTATTTATCTATTTTGCCTTTAAACTTTTGCTTTGGATTCGAATACAATGATCGAGTGATAAAATCCCGAATCAAGGTTGCGTTTTCACGCTTTTGGAGTACTTGTATATTTATTGTTCTTACGTAGATACAATATAGTAATAATATATTCACAAAAAAACGAAAACCAATATATCTACAATATAGTAAATATTGTTGTGTGTTTAATTTAGGAAAATTAAACACGATTTATTTGGATACTATAATATATTAAGGGAAAATAACAAAAATGAGTATGTACGATATTCACGCTCTCCAAAAAAATAAAAAGCTAAAACGCACTACTCACACAAAAACGATAGTAATAATAATGGCACACTAAAAACACCTCCCCCGGCAGCGGCCAAAAATTGATGTAGGTTTTTCGTACACGTATTAGGAAAAACGCGTATGAGTGGCAAGTATTAAGTTGCACGTTTTAGGAAAAACGCGAAACCGAATAAATGCGGGTTCGTTCTCGAAGGAGGTGTGTGGATTAATGTGCCAATTATATAAAATCAAGTTTGGATTAGTGACGTTTTTGGTTTAGAAGAGAAAAAGTAAAGAAGAGCTACGACTACGATTACACTACGACGTAATGACGTAAAACGATGGCGTAATTACGTAAAACGTGACAAAATTAAAAATTAAACCTAAAAATTAATTAAAAGATTAAACTAAGTCTAAAATAATATAAATAAGAATAAAAGTCCAACAAATATATTTTAAAACCTTTTATTAATTAAATATTCAATTTTTAATGCTAATTAAAGCCCTAAAATTAAATATAATCAATAAAAAGCCCAAAATATTATTTTATTGAACAAATAACTCACTTATATTATTTAAAGACTAAAAAGTATTTTTCCTAAATTTTCAAAACTATTTTTCTATTTTTAAAAGGATAAAAACACTTTTTAAACTAAAATAATCATAAAAAATAATAAATAATGCTAAAAATGATTTGACAATTTTAAAAATCCTAATTTATACTAATGAACAGTAGAAAAATGAAAAATTTTGAAAAATGTAAAATTTTGCACTAAAAGACAAAACTGATTAATATTAAAACCCTAATTAAACTAAATTAATTCTAAAAATTAATTAAAAAAAAAACTTTTTAAACTAAAAATCTTAACCTATTTTTCTAAGTCTAGTAAAATTTTTGAAATTGAAAAATATTAATTTTTACTACTAAAAGACAAAAATCAGAATATTAAAAAGTAATTAAAATAGCTATTAAATCTAAAAAATACCAGATGAACAGTAACATAAAAATTAACTAAACTGAAAAATCACAAATTAAATAAGAAAAATAACAAAATTGGTTTCAGGACCTAATTCCTATTTTAACTCACTAAAGACAAAAAATTAAGATTACTGAAAGTGACATGTGCTTGCTTTTTGTCTGGTAGTAGAGCAGTGGGAACTTTAATACTAGCAGTGGGAACTTGGTTCCCACTGATAGTTATAAAAAACGGGACAAGTGACTGATTAGCTTAGGAAAGCTTTGTAGCTTGCTTATTTTTGGACAACAAGGCACCCCTACACTCAGTTGAGTGTAGGGAGTTAATAAGAACAATAAAACACACAATCACAAAGCAAAAATCACACAAATAGGCACCAAATAGGGGAATGTTAAGGCTTAAATGGGGTCTATGAACAGTAACCTGATACAATGTGCACAAAAGTGAATTTCAAAGCTATCAACCTAGCACACAAGCTTACCAAATCATGCTCACATGATTAATAACCCTAACTTAACCCTAACCCTAACAGATTTGAGAAGTTGGTGAACCAAATCAATAAAAACAGTCAGTTAAAGCACTTACTGATTTTTCCAATGTTTTTATCACTTAAGTACACAAAACTTGTTCAAAAATATACCAAACCTATAACAAATGGCTAATATTACCTAACCAACCTAAACAGAAAATGTTGGACTGATTTTAAACTCAAATTCTGTCACCAATTCAGGTTAAAAACCCTAGTCCCAAACACCCCTTATATTTCAGAAACTTAAAATTATCAAACCAAGTCTATTAAAAACTTGATTAAACTGAATTTAAACTAACTAAACATGCATTTAACACTTAAACAAGCATGAACAAATAGAACAAATATCATTTAGGCAGGTTTCTCTCAAATTCACATAAATAACATAAATCACCAAAAAAATATCACAAAAGGGGTTCTAAGCCTTTTACCTAGCTGATGCCTTCCTGATGAGAATTTTTTGAGATTTTGGGAGCTTATTGAAATGTAGAGAGCCCTGCTGGTGGAATCCAAGTGGACCCAAGGGTAAATAATATCTTTTAATTCAGAAAATTATGAAATGAGGGTCTTTGTTCTTGCTTTGAACCTGCACAAAAATAGACAACCAAAAAAAAACACTAAAAGCTCATATAAGATTAGCTCAAAAGCTGTGTGTCAAGCAGCTTATGCTCTTAGGCTTATATGAGCAGTGAGAGGTCAAATAAAAAAATGAAGACAAATGATTTTGGTAAAGTCTTGAAAAACTGATTTTTCTTCAAATAACCAATCTTGCAACTTTGAAACTATAAAAACCTTTCTGAAATCACACACACAAATCCACTTTCACTTTAATGTGTGTGTGGATTTCAGAATGTGAACAAACAGATTTTTGAAAGAAAACTAATGAATTAACCACTTGAATTCGTATTAAGAAACTTACACTACTTTGCAAACAAAGATAACTGATTAAACTAGCACTGAAATTAAATTTGGAACTCAGAATTTTCTTGCAAAGGATTTTAAAAGGCCTCTAAATATTCATTAATATAAAACGTTTACAAAGAAAAAACTAGAACAAAAATGTCTCAACAGGCTGAGAACACTTTATATACTATAAAGTAGATGATTCTAGAATAGCTATAAGCCTAAACATTAAAATCCCTAAAAAGCCCCTGGCTGAAAATTTGAACTTTGGTCAAATTGGTAGCATGTGATCTTGTACTTGTTGCCCAGCTGTCTTGAGAGGATCTTGGCCCTTTATCTTAGCTTTGGAAGAAAGGAAATCACCAAAGTCGTTGGATGCCTATTTCACTTTGTCTTCATGTAGCAGGGGTTATGTGGGTGGGGTCTTGTGATGAGCTGGTGAAGGTTTGGGGTGGTGGGTTTTGACGTTGACATGCTAAATTATGGTTCTGGAAACTTGGGGCCAAAACCCCTTTGATTTGGGTGAGTAAGGGATTAGGGTTTATAGGAGATTAGAGGGGAAAAATTAGGGGTGATGGGTTAACAGTATGTGTTTCCCTCCCAGGTTTAATAATAAAAAACGAGTTTAAAAAGGATAAGTGGGGATTGACTTGCTTTGACCAAGTTTATTTAAATAAACTGGTTGTGGTGGAAGGGTGATGTAGAGAAAGGAGGGAATGTGATTGGTGGGTGGAGTTGAGTGGGGTGATGTGGCGTAATGGGGTTGGCTGGTGAGGGTTTGATTGTTTGGCAGAATGAGTCCCTATACTCCCATGCTTCATTCACATTGTAATAAATCAGCAAAAGTCCCAATCCCTTGTTATAACTTTGGGCAGTTTGTCAATTTTGGCACAACAAGTTTTCAAACTTGTTAACAAGGACCATATAAGCATTTTTAGCAATCTTCAAGGGCTTATTGTGTATAATCTTCAAACATGGAGGACTTCTCGTGCCAATGGTGATTTCTCTAAGGACCAATTGTGACAAATCTTCTAAGATGAGGGACCAATGTTGCCAATCTTCAAAACCTCAAGGAAATTTTAGGAAATTCATTTCTCGGGCCCGGTTCTTTGTGCGGCTTCGTTTCCCATGTTCGTTTTTGCTTCGTTCTTGTGATCTTTTGTTGATTTCACGATATCCGTACCTGAAATACACAATGAACAAACACATGCACATTTTGGGGGTATTTTGATGATATTTTAAGCTTTTTAAGCCCGATTTGGACGATGAGACTATGTATAATTACAGTCTCATCAGCAACGTCGTGAAGATTGGTTCTACCTTGAGATTAGAACTCGACATCTAGCCTTGTTTCGTTAAATTGTGAAGTAGGCAACGTTGTGTAGATTGGTCCTAGCTAAAGATTAGGTCTCGACATTTAGCTTAGTGTCGGAAAATAATGTAAGCGAAGATGTAAGGTTTTCTCCGTCGAGAAGGGAGCTTGTGGATATAGTGGAAATCTCGAGTAGGTGTACTCGAGGAGTGGAGTAGAAACGAGAATAGAGCCTCGTTGTCGAACCACTATAAATCTTGGTGTCTTCCCACTAGGTTGTCTCCTTCCTTACTATTTACTTATTTCATTATCATTACACTTACCTACTATCTTTGCTAATGCATTTGAATTGAACCTAATCATTATGCAATTTAGCTTCAAACAAAAGATAGTTTTGATACAAACAAAATTGGAAGTAATTTTAATTTGGTCACCAATCGAAGAGAAACTATTCAACCCCCCCTTCTAGTTTCTACATAGGAGATTATTCTTATGTTTAATTTGAAATCAAAGATTGGATTTAAATTTGAATAAGATGATTTTTGAGTATTCCTAAAAGCTAGTGGGAGTATTATGGTTCTTTTCTTAAATTATATGTGTCAAATAGACATGTAAGAAAGTAAGTTTTCATTCAAATTAAATGTTGATTTGGTTACATTTGAGATGAAACTTTGCTTTGGAGATTTAGAAAATAAGATATACATAACCTTGGAACAAATAAATTTATTTATTTATGCGGTGGAAATACAACATAATATGCCATGTAGTAAATTTATATGGATATCTAGAACATGAAGAAATCTAAATCTAGTTTGAGAAATTCTCATGTGTGTCGTGTTGTATTTATATCATGCTTAAAATGCATGATGATTTGAATATATTGATCTATTTAAAAGTTATTAAATAACTTGTGTAATGAATATTCTAAAGGAATATGTTTGGAAATAGAATAACATCCTAAATCTTGGATCGGCTTCCATATTCTATAGATGAATAATTTGTCAATCGTTGTGCAAATTATCATAGCCAACAAATTTGAAGGTTTAGTTGGAATCAAACATTACATAGTAGATATTAAAGGTAACGTATTCATATCTTTTATGACAAACTGTAAAACTTGAAAAGATATAATTGAGGTAACACTCAATATTAGTCATGGGATCTTTGGAGATGACATGTTGATTAAAGTTTCATTATACATTAAAGAATTATAATACTTTGAACTTCAAATTTGTTTTGGAAGTTTAGGAAATTGGTGATCAAGGATGTTTCACAATTTTGATACTATGTGGCAATATCAAACTATTTGAATGCACATGTACAAGAGTTTCAATGAATTGAATTCTTGAAGAAAGTATTCTCAAAATTTCAATAGGTCAAGATTGGTTATTTTATGCTTTGCCAAACAAGTGTGAGTGTCATTGTTAGAGGCATAATGCATCGACCATGTTTTCATGCATTGATCTATTTAGTATTTGGATAAAGGATGTTAATACATTATTATTTAACAAAAATAAAGATTGGGTTTCGTTTATTCTTGTTATCTAATTTTGTATCCTATTTTACATGTTTTAATCCATGAATATTATGATATTTCTAAATGTCCGTTGTCGATTAATAATATGGGAATATTATTAAACTAATACAATTCAAAATAGTGACAGAGTATACTTGAAAGTATATTGGTCAATTTAGGATGATATTTGATGAATCAAATATTGGACTTATCACAAATATATGATTTTACTTTATGTATCTTTGTCATCAAGTAAATCATAAATAGTTATCCTTAGACCTGAGATACCAGGAAACTGTCGTGAATCTAGTGCATTTCTGTGGAATAATCTAACGCTAAACGTAACTGGTAGCTATAAGGATTATTTCCGGAAGTGTTGCAAAGTTCATAAGTTTTGCTTGTAGTCAAAATGGGATTCGTTTCTGTTAGCTCTATATTTTATATAGTCGAACAAGAATGTAATAGGTCATCTTACTCGTAAATGGTCTTGTATTGTAATAGGTTAGTCGGGAAAACCGGGCTTGGACTTTAAACTAATATTTTATAAGTTAGGGGCGTAAGCCCAAGACAAAGCCAAGCCCAACCCAAGTCATTTAAACCCAAGACCCAAAAGCCAAGGGTATATATACCCTTTCCATGTGTGGAAGAGGGTGTTGGTTCACTTTTAGTTTCTCTCTCTAGTAAAAGTTTAAACCTTCCAATTCTCTCTCGTTTCTCTCTACTTTATTCTCTTTCTCTCTCTAAATATAAACTAAATCTTGTGTTATGGATTGATATGGGATAAACATTTGGTATCAAGAGCCTATAGTGGATAGGTGATTGAAGATTCGTGTGTTGTGTTCTTGATTTTTCGTGGCTATTTTGATCTATATCTCACGTCCCAATTTTTTTTTTGTTTTTATGGTCTATTCTTGATACAAATCATCTACATACTAGTAGTAGTGATTTGGGTATCTTGATTTTGGTTAAAACACAAGTCTTTTGGATCAAAAGTTGAGAAATCTCTTGTTTTTCATCTTTCCGAATTTCCAGCAAGTTGAACCATCGGAAAGTACAAAGGGAGGGATGCCAGATCGCAATAACCACAAGGTTGTACTTTGCGATCTAAGGATTCCGATACCTTATTCCGACGAGACATTCCGATCGTACATTGCGATCGAGGATTCCGACGGTTTTAAGGGATTTTTGAGTCGTTACTCTGTCCAATTTGTTTTAGCTATATTGCGATCTAGACATTCCGATAGAGTGACATTCCGACAAAACAACATTCCGATAGAACCAACATTCCGATAGAACCAACATTCCGATATAACCAATATTCCGATAGTACATTCCGACGGGTATTCTGATAGAACATTCCGACAGACATTCCGACAGGTATTCCGATGGACATTCCGACAGGTATTCCGATGGACATTCTGACATGTATTCCGATGGACATTCTGATGGATATTTTGTTTGAGTAATTTTTAGACTTAGCCACTATCTAGACTAGTTTCGGAACATAGTTTACACGGAGATTAAAAAAAAGAGTTAAAATATTTAGGTCAAGTAAAATCAAATTTTTTTCCCTACTAGTTTTTGGCTATTTCTAACTTAAATTCAAAATTTGGCGATACAAAAATTTTCGGCTTACTGTTTTGTCAGACTGAGGAATTTATTGTCGGACTGAGAAATCTTTTTTTTGAATTTTCGGAATTTCAATTTTAACCACACATCATCACAACAAATCCACTAAGATCCGTAATCCATTCACAAGTAATCACCATGTCTAATAACAATAACAACAATGCAACGGCCAATCAAATTCGTCTAGAACAAGGTGGTAATGGAAATCCACCTGTGCTCACGGCCGGTTGCTACGTTCAGTGGAGATCTCGCTTCCTTAGATTTCTCGACACTAAGGAGAACCGAACCGCTCTTCGTCATTGCCTTGAGAACCCACCTCCAGTTTTTGAATTCAGACCCTTTGCCACACAAGCAGAGGATGGTACTTCATCAACTACACGAGCTATGGAGAATTTCGACACATGTCCTGTAGAGAAAAAGAAACTCCTCCAAGCTGAAGCTGATGCCGTCAACTACATACTCACTGGGATTGATAACGATATCTATTCCACGGTTGATGCATGTCCTAATGCAATGGAAATGTGGAACGCAATTCATCGACTGAAGCAAGGTGAGTCGATCAATGTTCAAGATCTCGAGACTAATCTGCTTTGGGAGTTTGGAAAATTCACATCCGAAGATGGTGAATCCATTGACTCATATTACTCGAGATTCTACAAAATGATGAATGAGCTTGTCAGAAATCAGTGCACCATCTCCAATCATCATGCCAATGTTCAGTTTTTACTTCAACTCAAACCGGAATGGCAAAGGTTTATGACTTTGGTCAAACAAAAGGAGGATATCAAGACTATATCTTACCACAAACTTTATGATATATTGAAACAACATCAGAATGAAGTGAATGAACTTAGAGCTGAAAAGGCAGAACGATCTGCGAACTCTATTGCTTTTGTGGCTGCTACTTCAACAAAACCCGTTCCCCGTCAACAACCAGCTACACATTCCTCAAGGTCATCATGCTCATCCACCAAACCTCTAGCTACTGCTAGAAACAAAGCAAAAGCAATTGTCCCCAATCCACCTCCAAAGTATGACACCGAGTCAGATGGAGACAGTGATGATGAACAAACTTCAAGGGACAAGAAGATTGAAGAACTCATGTTTCTACTCACCACAACTTATAAGAAGATCCACAAACCTACCAACAACAACCTCAGAACATCATCCAATGCTAGATATAAGGAAGTTGATCATGCACCTCGGTATGATCGTGATGCTAGGTATGATAATCAGAAGATGCTGAATCAAGTTGGGGCTAGAGATACTGTAGGCACTCCAGTTGTGTAGAAGACTGGGATTCAATGCTTCAACTGCAAGGGATTTGGGCACATGGCTAGGGAATGCAAGAAGCCAAAACGGGTTAAGGATTCGGGATATCACAAGGAAAAGATGCTGCTGTGTAAGAAAGAAGAAGCAAGGATTCCACTCACAGTAGATGAAGTTTACTGGCGTGATGACACTGATGATGAAGCCGATGATCAAGAGTTGGAGGCACATTATGTGTACATGGCAAAGATTCAAGAAGTGATCCCAGAGACTGATGATACTTCTGGACCCATCTATGATTCTGAGCCACTTGAAAAGGTACCATCACATGATAACTATAATGTGTTTGCTAATGAACGACGTCATCCTGAGCAACCCGAAAGCATCAATAACACATATGTAATGGACACGGAGGATAGCAATATCTCTACGGATTCACCGCATATGTGTAATGATGACGGAAAAGCTGTTCAGGATACTGACTCGGATGAGGACCGTGATTTGCTTGCGTCCATTATTGATTCTTTAAAACGTGAAATTGATGAAAACAAAGAGGCTAATAAACGTTTGAAACAAGCAAACGCATCCTTAGCCGAGGAGATAGATAGGCTTAAAGAGTGTGATTATGTAAAAGAAGTTGATCGACGAGTTGCAATAGCTAATGGTTTGGTATATGAACGTAAGGTGCTCAATGAACAATATTGTTCTGAAGTAACACACGAAATTCATATGTCAAAACAGAAGATATCAGAACTTGAAGAACAACTGCTGCTACACAAACTCCAAATTACCGAGTTAGAGTCGGTTAATAAGAACAAACCGAGCTTTATAAAACTCGTGAAGAAAAGGATATTGAAAAAATTCTTGATTTGGAAAAGAGAGTCGAAACGTTAAACAACATTGTTTACAAAACGGGTCAGTCCATTCAAACCATGAATATGCTCAATAGAAATATGAAAACGAGTTTTGTCAAGCCTGAATATCTCAAGAAAATTCAAAGTACCATACCCGCTCTTTATGATATCGGTTGTTATGTTGATAATCTTGCTCTTATGCTTTCACCGGACTGCGACGAAATCATTCGTCATCAAGAAGAAAGTCGATGAAACTTAAGTGATTTAATAAACCTTTCTGATTATGATAATTATATTAAGTTTGTTCCTAAAAAAAACTTTCCAAAGAACAAAAGATGTATAATAGTGTTCCACCACCAAGTGATGAACCCCAAAAGAAAGTTTCTTTAAAAAGGAGTTTCAAAAAGCAATCCATTTTGTTAGAAAAACAAATTTCAGATGAAAAACGTGAATGGGATGAGAAAAGCAAAAGTGTTCAGCAATTTGAGTTTATAAGACAAGGGGTTTTAAATTTCTACAAAGGTGTCGTCGACTATGAAAAAGTTTCTAGGGATACCATTTGGGATATTAAACCTAACCCACAAGTAGAAGTCGTCATTCAACAATGCATTGTTCCAACAATTGATGATCTTTCAAAAAATGTGGAAATGCTTTATAATGTTCTCACTGAAGAAATGTTAACTGATTTAAGTTATGTTAAATATCTTGAAGATGAAGTTGATTTTCTTCAAAGTAAATTAAAAACACAAGAACACCAACTTTCTAACGAAATTGATCGACTTTCTAAGGAATACTTTTATGCTGACCATATGAATGCTATACTTGGTGTGTATACCAATCTTGATCAGTATTGTCATGTAGCATGTCTAGTGTCAGAATCGGACGAGAAATGTCGCAATCTTGAAGTAGAGCTTTCGAAACAAATTCAGTCATATAACAAACTTTCGAAAAGTTTTTACCAACTTGAGAAACACTCCATTTCTCTTGAACTTGCTTTACAAAAAGGTGATAAATCTTGTAATCATAAAAAATGTCAAGAAATGGCAGCTTCTTCGTTTCGACAATTAAATGAAAAAGGTTTCGAAATAAATGATTTGAAAGCTCAGCTACAAGAAAGGGACATAGCCATCAGTGAGTTACAAAAACTCACTGGGAAAATGAAAGGAAAGTCGGATTTGGGTAAACCATCCGCTGTTCGTCAACCGAATGCGGTTAAATGCCCTAAATCATCTATTTTGGGCAAACCCCTACAGACTTTGCCTAAGCTAGGAACTGATAAGAGCACAAATGTGATAGCACTTGGAATGTATAAGATGAACACTAGGTCCACTCAAACTGGAACAACGCGGTTACCTCAGAATACTAGGAAAACTAATCAACGCGTGTCTTCTTCTACAGGAGTAACTCCCACTACTAGCGTTAGCGGACCACAACTTAAGAGCACTAGAATTCAAGATAGAGTCATGCCTAACAATAGTCAAGGGAAGAAGAAGGAAGTAGAAGATCACCGTAGGAATTTTAAGTTTTCTAAGAATAAAACGTCTATAACTGCTTGTAATGACAGTTTAAATGCTAAGACCTCGAATGTTGAAGTTGTTTGTGTTGAATGTGGAAAATGTGTTCGTACTTTCAATCATGATGCTTCTGCTCTTAATCATAATGGCGTGAATACTAGAACTAAGAAGCCTATTCCTGTGCCCACTAGTACTAGAGAACCCATAAGAACTTTGAACCAATCCACTAATCAACCACTTAAGAAACTAAGTGCGTTAGACTCCACTACTCTGCGTAAACAAAATAGATTAAAGAAGGTATATGAGAACATGATTAGGACATGTACACGGGGGTATTCAAGATTTACACCACCCGAATACAAATGGGTACCTAAGTTAACCACTTTAGTGATTGGGTCTAGGAATATCAGCTTGCCTGTAGACTTTGCATCTAGGCCCACTACTATTTTGGAACCCGTTTCTATCAAGGGATCCCATTTGTCAAATGCTACATTGTCTTCTAATTCTTCTGCAGCTCGTCGAAATCATCCTATTCATAATGGACTCCGGGTGCACAAAGCACATGACGGGCAATCTCAAGCTTCTCATTAACTTCGTGGAGAAGTTTCTGGGTACGGTGCGGTTTGGAAATGATCAGTTTGCACCGATACTTGGATATGGTGATTTGGTTCAAGGAAATCTCACTATCAAACGGGTTTATTACGTCGAGGGACTGAATCACAATTTATTCTCAGTTGGTCAATTTTGTGATGCGGATTTGGAAGTGGCTTTTCGGAAATCTACTTGTCATGTTAAAGACTACGATGGGAATGACCTTCTTACAGGTTCTCGTGGTTCTGATCTCTACACAGTAACTCTTCAAGACACATCTTCAACAAATCCAATTTGCTTAATGGCTAAAGCTTCATCCTGTCAAGCATGGTTATGGCATCAACGATTGTCACATCTCAAATTTGACACCATCAACTTGCTTTCGAAGAATGATATTGTGACCGGTCTTCCTTAGTTAAAATTCGTCAAAGACCATCTTTGTTCTTCTTGTGAGTTGGGGAAAGCAAAACGGAAGTCTTTCAAAACAAAGACTACCCCAAGCTCAAAAGGACGATTGGAACTTCTACACATAGATTTATGTGGTCCCATGCGTGTAGAGAGTATTAACGGGAAAAAGTATATTCTCGTGATTGTTGATGATTACTCTAGATACACATGGACTTTCTTCTTAAGGTCCAAAGATGAATCACCAGAGGTTCTCAAAAACTTTCTCAAGATGATACAACGCAATCTTCAAGCTCAAGTCTTAACCGTAAGAACGGATAGGGGTACTGAACTTTTGAATAAGAACTTACAATCTTACTTTCAAGAAGAAGGCATCGAACATCAAACGTCTATTGCTCGAACTCCTGAACAAAACGGCGTTGTCGAAAGGCGGAACCGTACTTTGGTTGAGGCTGCTCGAACAATGCTTTCTGCTTCAAAATTACCGCTATTCTTCTGGGCTGAAGCAATTGCAACTGCCTGTTATACTCAAAATCGTTCTCTTGTCATCCCTAGACATGAAAAGACACCTTACCACATCATCAATGGCAGAAAACCTACTGTCAAATTCTTTCACGTATTTGGATCTTTATGCTACATTCTTAAAGACGGTGAGAATCTCGACAAGATGAAAGAAAAAGGTGTTGCATGTATTTTTGTGGGGTATGCGACATTGTCGAAAGGATATCGAGTCTATAACAAGATAACAAAGATTATTGTCCAAACAATTCATGTGAACTTTGACGAATTGACACACATGGTACTTGAACACAACAGCTCAAGTCCCGCACCTCATTGTCCAGCAATGATACCTACACAAAACAGTGTACGTCCTGTGCAAGAATGTCAAGAAAGTACTCCTACAGCAGACTCGACGGATACAACACAAATGAATGAGTTGGTTGATTTATATGATCCGATGTTTGATGAATATTACTACGGAAACAATCAAGTTGTGTCAAAACCTTCCGTTGTCAATACTGCTGATGCACCCGAACAAAGTCAACAAGACACATCTGCATCTACTTCAGCAACCGTTGCTCAAGAGAAAATTCTAGTGGATACTCAACAAACTCAAGAAACAGTCATATAACCAACATCACCAACCGTCAATGCTGAAGGAGGAAACAACAATCAAGCAGTCGATGCACAACCTGGCGATGAAGAATTTATCAATCCGTTCGGTACATCGGTACACGAAGTCGGATAGTCTTCTACTCAACTTGTTGATCCATCCAACATGCATACATTCTACCAACCATATCCATCCACTCACCATTGGACATGTGATCATCCATTGGAGTAAGTCATTGGAAATCCTTCACAACCGGTTCGAACACACAGACAACTCAAAACCGATGGCGATGTGTATATGTATGCACTCACCGTGAGTTCAACTGTACCTACAAACATCAAACAAGCCATGACTGATCATGCGTGGATTAAATCAATGCAAGACGAAATTCATCAGTTTGAACGCTAATAAGTGTGAAAACACTTATCCTTTTACCACTTATTTCCAATAATAACAAGACCAAAACGTGTAATTTATGTCGTAAAAGTCAGAATTATGCGTGGTTTGTGTTTTTATTGTGTTTTAGGACCAAAATATTAAAAAGGAAGAAAACACGGGCTTTCACGGGCTTTTATCGAATAAAATGGGAAAAGACGAAGTCAAAAGATCAAGAGTGCTTAAAGAACGGATGTCCAAGACCTATTCTAAAGATTTATCGAAGGAAAAGTCTAAAGACGGAAGTTTAATGAAGACGAAGAACTTAAGTCTAAATTAAAGAAGAAAGTTATTAAGACAAGTTCAAATCCCGAGACGACGTCGAGAAAAGACAACGATTTAAATCAAGTCGAGAAGAAAGAAAGAAGAGGCAACACATGCACACCTTCCCATTTTTTCCCTATAAATACCCTCCTAATACACATTAGGAGGGTTGGTTAATTTTTAGTAGTTAGTTTCATTTTTCATTTTTCTTTTCTAGTTTTAGAGAGAGAAAGTTCCAAACTTTCTCTCACTAAGTTTTCATCTTTTCTTTCTTTTAATCTTTCAATATTAAGCCTTTTGTATTTGGATTCATTTAATCAAGTTTAAGTTTAAGCTTTTAATCTTTCATCTCTTTCTACCTTTCTTTATTTTTAGTTACTTTTGGTGCGAAATATATTTGATCCGTGTTGATCTTGATGTTTTCGTGCTTAAAAAGTTAATCTTTTTATTCCTACTTAAGTTTTCATACGAATAAGCTTTAAGATCTTTGTGCTTATTGGCTTATTTATATGTTTAGCTTATTTACTTTTTAAAAGTTTTCTTAAAAAGTTCATCTTTTTATAGTTTGATTCAAAAGATTGCTTATTTTAAGGTGGGAAAGTTGTTATTTGTGCTTATTTAGTCTTTTTCATTTTAGATTCGATCAGGTTTTGGTGTTAGCTTATCATCCTAGCTTATCATTTAGCTTATTTTTCGAATAATAAGGTAATCGGAAACGGTTTAAACCCTTTTCCGATTTGGCTTTCCGATTAGCACCTATTATTCCGATCTATATGATCGGATTAGGTAGTTTGCATTCCGATTGGCAGTCTTGATATTCCGATCAATTGATCGGATTAGGGAATTAATATTCCGATTGTGGGTATTTTTGTGATATTCCGACTGGACTTATTTGTTAATTATTCCAATTGCATTCTCTTTGCATATTCCGATCTGGATCTCTTTGGATATTCCGATTTGTTTTGTTTTCAAGTATTCCGATTTGGCCTTATTCCGATGCCAGCATTCCGACTAGGATATATTCCGATCAGCCATATTTTCCAACATTCCGATTGCACTTTCCGACCTTACATTTCGATCAGGTTCCGATTTGGTTTTCCGATGGTTTAATTTCTTGTTTTTCCAAAGTTTTCAAGTATTTAGATTGATAAAGTGTTCAAGTATTTTTCTAATCTTGTCTTTAAGCATTCAAGCATTTATTTTTAACTCGTCATTTTAGTTTAACCTTTAAAGCTCTTATTTTACTCAACGACATTCACATTTATTTGCTTTTAGTTTAAAATAGATAATCAACCAAACCATTTATTATTCCACCAAGAACAATTGAGTCACACTTTGAACCAATAGTCAATTGGAAGAGATTGGGAACAAAATTATTTTATACTTAGTGAAAATCTTTGTATTAAATGGCGCCGCTGCCGGCTCTTTTCGTTAAGATTAACGGTTTTTAGTGAGAGACGCGTTGGATTTTGGGATCCGTTCATCTTTGAACGTTATTTTCCTTGCTTTAACAATTTCAAAAATCCTAAAAAATAGAAAATTTCAAAAATACAAAAAAAAAAAAAATTAAAAAACACAAAAAAAACCAAAAATATTTCTTGCTTTGTTAGTTCTTTTGCAGGTGTATGCACACTTGATCAACGTCTTATCAAGAGCCCGAGACTCTCGATAACTTAGACATGGCCGGTGTACACAACAACAATAATAATCCACCTCAAAACAACATGAATAATAACAACAATGAACCTCTAGCGGACAATCGCCCTATGATCGAACTTTTGCAAGCACATGTAGAGGGCAACCACGATGCTATTGTCATACCCGCGATTGGAGCCAACAACTTTGAGCTCAAATCCGGTTTTATTCAAATGGTCTCTGCTCAACCATTCTTGGGACGTACCATTGATGATCCTCATGACCACATCAAAAGGTTTCTTCAACTCACGAATACGGTCAAATTCAATGGGGTTTCACAAGAGGTAATTCGCTTGCAATTTTTTCCTTTCTCCTTAGAGGGACAAGCCCGACATTGTCTTGATAAGGAACCGCCACAAAGTATTCTTACGCGGACGGACTTAGAGACCAAATTCATAAACTACTTTTTCCCACCCTCTCATACTACCGCTTTGCGGAATGAAATTATTACTTTTGAACAAAAGTACGATGAGACTTTTAGTGAATCTTGGGACCGTTTTAAAGAACTTTTAAGAAAGTGCCCACAACATGGTTTTACCAAAGTGCACCAAATCAATACTTTTTACAATGGTTTAAGCATGAATGACCAAGATTCACTAAATAGTGCTTCGGGGGGGTAATCTTTTGGTTAAGTCTTCTAATGCCGCTTGGGATATTATTGAGAACAAGTCTAGAGTGCAAACCAAGAGTTAGGACCAATGTGGCTAGTGCTAGCAATAATGAGAGCGACAAGAGACTTGATAAGCTTACTTCGCTTGTTGAATCACTTGCTCTCCAAGCCGCCAATAACACTAAAGCTATCACTGCCCAAGCCAATGCTATGACTCAATCTTGTGATATATGCGGGGGATCTCACTCATACACCGATTGTCCTTCGACTCACGACAATCTGGAAAATGTGTATGCCGCCAACGGTACCTATGCTACAGGAAGCTATCAAGCACGTCCTCAAGGTGACCGCAACTTGCTCAGCTATCGCTCAAACAACTTTCTTTCACCTCCCGGTTTTCCCCCACAAAACCCAAACAACCTCAATCGCAACAATCAAAACCAACCACGTGCTCCAACTCCATATCAAAACCAAAGAAACCCATATCCACCTCAAAGAAACAACCAAGTTTACCAACAACCTGCTTATCAACCACCCGCCTACCATGCTCCTCCTCTCAACCAACCCACAGCCTTACACCAAGATGTTGAAACCTACATGAGGACGAACGATGTGATCGTGCAAAATCTTCAGCGGGAAATGGCCAACATGAAAGCAGATATGGTGAAGCAAGGAAACGATCTTTGAGCTGATATGCGAAACACTTTGGCAAGTCAAACGAATGACTTGAGGAATATGATGGCTAGTTTCTTCCCTAGTAATCAAGCCTCTGGATCGGGTTCTCTTCCGAGTAACACCGTTGCTAATCCAAGAGGGGAGATGAAAGCAATCACCACTCGCTGTGGAAAAGGTTTAAAGGAACCCGAGCTTCCTACACCTACACCAGTGATTGTGACAAAGGAAAACGAGTCCCCTTCTCCGAATCCTCCATCTTCTATTCCTCTAACTTCTACTTCTCCAATTCCACCACCTTCTACTTCTACCCCTCCACCACCCAAGGATGTGAGTGCGAATTCTATCCCAAAGTGTTAGCCCTATATTTTATATAGTCGAACAAGAATGTAATAGGTCATCTTAGTCGTTAAAAGGTCTTGTATTGTAATAGGTTAGTCGGGAAAATCGGGCTTGGACTTTAAGCTAATATTGTCTAAGTTAGGGGCGTAAGCCCAAGACTAAGCCAAGCCCGGCCCAAGTCACAAACCCACGGCCCATGGAAAGCCCATTGGTTCGTGGGTATATAACCCTCTTTCACATGTGAAAGAGGGTGTTGGTTCATTTCATTAAACACATAGTTTTAGTGTAAACCTTCCACTTCTCTCTACTCTCTCTCTCTCTACTTTTCTCCTCTTTCTCTCTCTAAGAATCTTGTGTTATGGATTGAATGGGAACAACATTTGGTATCAAGATCCTATAGTGGATAGGTGATTGAAGATTCGTGTGTGGTGTTCTTGAATTTTCGTGGCCTTTTTGATCTACATCTCACGTCCCATTTTTCTTTTTGTGTTTTTATGGTCTTTTCTTGATACATATCATCTACATACTAGTAGTAGTGATTTGGGTATCTTGGTTTTGGCTATAACACAAATTTTTTGGATCAAAAGTTGCGAAATTTCTTGTTTTTCTTCATTCCGAAATTTAAGCAGAAACCTCCATCGGAAAGTACAAGTATAACGTGGGCTTCCATCGCAATAACCATCTCCATCGGAAAGGGTTTAGTTCTACATTGCGATAGTTTGATTTCATTACTTATTCCGATCTGGACATTCCGATAGTGCATTGCGATCTGGGATTCCGACGGGTTTAAGGGTTTTGTTAAGTCGTTACTCTGTCCAATTTGTCTCAGCCACATTACGATCTAACATTGCGACAACATATTGCGATCTGAACACTCAGACAGCCACATTCCGACAGATGATTCCGATCTGGACATTGCGACAGTACATTGCGATCTGAGTATTCCGATTTGACATTCCGATCTGAGCATTCCGATAAGTATTCCGATGGACATTCCGATGGGTATTTTGTTTGAGTAATTTTTGGACTTAGCCACTATCTAGACTAGTTTCGGAACGTAGTTTACACGAAAATTAAAAAAAAATAAAAATTTATAGACCATTTTTAGGCCATTTTAAAAAAAAAAAGTTTTTTGGCGGGAAAACTTTGAAAAATTTATTTTTTCCTAGACCATTTTTAGGCCATTTTAGCTTCAATTTCAAATTTTGGCGAAGCGAAAAATTTTTCGACCAAAAATTCGAATTTTCGGACCAAAATTCAAATTTTTAGGCCAATTTTAGGTTTTATTTTTGTCAAAAAATTTCACTTTTCAAATTTTTTCCATACTAGTTTTTGGCTATTTCTAACTCGATTTCAAAATTTGGTGATTCAAAATTTTTTCGGCTTATCATTTTGTCGGACTGAGGAATTTATTGTCGGACTGAAAAAATTTGGAATTTTTGGAATTTCAACCACAATCAAATCACAACACATCCACTAAGATCCGTAATCCATACACATCATATCCTCTTCGTGACATCCGTTCAGTGGACATCTTCGTGGATTCAACACCAACAACGTCCATGACTGAGATGAATAAAGAGAAGATGCAGAATCCAGAGGTTAAGACAAATACTGACACTCATATCAGTAAACCTTCTAACAAGGATTCTACCACCAAAACCTTTCATGCAATCAAATACAAGATGTCGAAAGCAAAAGAAAGATGCATGGAACACATAAAGTTGCTTCAGTCACACCTTCAGGTTCTTTCAAGAGACGACCTAAAAGGCACTCGTCTTGAAATTGGATTCAAACGGGTATTCTTTTTACTATTTGGTCAAGATGTTGAGACATTCATCAGAACGATGCTACTTAATGTGGACCATCTTCAACAAGAACTTGACAGAGACGATTTTCACGAGAATATATCCATGGAGGTCCTTTTAGCTCTCAACAATCAGTTCCAGCAATTCATTGACTCAAGTGGCTTATCCAAAAACGACCGAGAGTTCACAAGCACATACTTTACCAAATATACTCTCGTAGATCTTCAAGCGTTCAAAGAGACACTTCTTCAACATATGAGCAATATAAAGAAGTCAATTGCTGAAAGAACACGCCATCAAAGGCACTTTCAAAGAAGGGTGAATCAAATACTGATGCAGACGAAAGAGAGCACTATCGATATAGATCAAGCATTGGATGCTTCTTCGGTTGATATAGAGAGCAGCGGGACAGAATCAGAAACGCAGCATATTAGTACCATCTCAGGGAATGATCAAACAACCAATGATGCGGATATCAGACCCATTTATGATGATCAGCCAATGGCTATGGTACATTTAAATGCTGAATACGATGTTCCTCAACATACTGAGCAATCTGAACCCATTCTTGACACGTATCTAGTGGAAAAGGTTGATAGCAATAGCACACTTGATTCATCAGATACGAGTACTAATGGAGGAGAGACTTCTCAGGATGTTGATTCTAAGATTCACGAGCTTGAAATTCTGTTAGCTCAGAAGACTAAAGATTTTGAGGATGCCAAACTCGATTTTTCAAAGAAAAATAACAAATCTGAGGCTTACTTTGAAAAACTTGAAAAAGCAAATGTTGTTCTTGAACAAAAATTGGATCGTAAGATTCAAGATTTTAATGTGGAAAAAGAACATTTTGTGAAACAAATAAATTTGTTAGAATCAAAGTTGACTTCTCAAATCCAAGTCCTCCACCTGCTTCATTAACTGAATTATCTGTGCAACCTGTCGACACTGTAGACAGTAATGATGCGAATGCTGATAACGTCATATTTGATAATATGAACATTAAGTTAGAACAACGTGTTGCTCAATTACTTCTACAAAGTGAGCAATTAAAGGCTCAGATTCAGGAAAAGGTTTTTGCACTGACAGCGGTGAAAAACGAATTAAGGAAAATAAAAGGAAATAGTGTGGATACTAAGTTACCAAAACAGTCAGTCTTGGGGAAACCTCCTTCTCAATCATTCAGAAATCGCTCAGTTGCTAGACAACCGAATGCGTTTAAATCTGAACGACCCAAAACGTCGAGTTCGAGGTTTGCATCCCAAGTTGACGTGCCTAGCAAGTTGCCTAAACCAGTCACTCCACAAACTAGACCCTCTTTAAGCCAGACTGCATTTGCTAAACCCTATCACATGAATGCGTCAACCAACTCTAGAAATAGATCCAAGAACATGCCTAAGCGTAGTTCAAATGATGCGGGTCACAAAAGCTATCTAGAGGATGCTAAAAACAAGACACAAGCAAGAGATAGGACCAAACCACAACCTAGGAGCGTTGTTCACACATCTAGAAATTATAGACCCTTCTATGATGTGCACAATTCTGCCAACCCTAGGAACTCTAGAGCCTTCTCAGATGCTAAGCACTTTGTTTGCACGAAATGTAACAAATGCGTGTTTAATGCCATTCATAATGATTGTATCACTAAAGTCCTGAACAAGGTGAACCAAAAAGCTAGAGCACCTCAGAGACGGAACCCTAAAGGAAATAGGTTTTCTCCAACTAAGTCTTCCGCTGTGCATGAGAAAACTATGTCTCATCGACCTTATCTTAGGTGGATACCAACGGGTAGAACCTTCAAAACAATAGGTATTAGGTGGGTTCCTACTGGAAAGATATTTCTCTCTAGCTCGAAAAAGGTTCAAGGTGAACCCCCACATGGTTCTCATCAAGATATCGCTAACCCACATGCAAGCATACAAACTACTGATGAAAGTGCAGGTAATAAAGTAAAGGTTCAACAAGAACATAAAGGATTTCCATATTCATACCGCTCAACAAAAGACACTCTCAGAGTTTGGTTGCTAAAGAAGCAGATATCAGAGAAATACGTGTCTCAGGGGTTTCACAAGTAAGATTGAAAATGACTTACAGTCACATTTCAGACTATAACTCGAACGTCAATGAAAGGGAACTTTATATCTTCAACGATAAGTTACCCTCAAAACGAGAAATTAATATTTCTCGGACACAAGCTTCTCTTAAAACTATTCAAAAGTTTTTAGCTCGTGTACATGGCTTATAGTCAAACTACAGACTGTAACCCGGGCTCACAAGACAGGAAAGTTCATCCCGATGATGACTTATCCTCAGAACAAGAAATTAAGTTTTCTCGGACATGAGCTATCTGTAAAAACATTCAACGTTTTTAAGCTCATGTACAAAGACTTACAGTCACATGTCAGACTGTAACTCGTGCTTTAAAAATAGGAAAGCTCATCCCGAGTATGACTTATCCTCAAAACGAGAAATTCGATTTTCTCGGACACGAGCTAACAATAAAACTATTCGAAAGTTTTAAGCTTGTGTAAATGACTTCTAGGCGCATCACAGCTTAGAACTCGGACCTCAACTAAGGAAAGTTTATCTCGGACGATAACTTATCCTTCTCAACGAGAAATTCATATTTCTCGGTCATGAGCTTCTCATAAAAACATTCAAAGTTTTTAAGTTCATGAAAAACGATTTCTAAGTAAATGTCAGCTTAGAACTCGAACTTCAACTTAAGGAAAGTTTATCACGGATGATAACTTATCCTTCACAACGGGAAATTTATTTTTCTCGGTCATGATCTAGTCACAAAACAATCAAAGTTTTAAGCTCATGAAAAACGGACCCGAAAGGGGAGTGTACGTTTCAGTGCGCTTTCCCTAATCAATAGAAGAGAAGTCTTCTATCGTGATTATTTTAAAACCGTTGAACACAATTTTTCAAGAATTTCTCAAAAGGTTTTTCTAAATCTTTCAAAATTGTGTGTTCAACACTCCCTTCCTCATAAGTGGTTTTTATATCTCAAAATTGTCATATGTTATTTTGATCAATTTTTGAGGGGGAGCGTTTTAAAATCAAGCCTTTTAATGTTGTTGGGTACATCTCTAAGATTGTCATATTTTATGTATCCAACACATTCCGAAAATGATATGAAATTGTCAAATGTAATATATTATATCAGAAAAGGCATCTCAACTCCGTACCTCAACATATTTTGTGGTGTCGTTTTTCTAAAATTTTGTCAAATTTTGTCTCAAGACACACATATATTGTTGAGGGGGAGCGACCCGACTGAAAATGTTCCATGATTCATGCGTGCACACATGTTTCTCTCCAGTCGATTTTTCAGAAAATGTCATATTTTAATCAATTGGTATCTCTAATATTATATTTTTATATTAGAGATAGGGGGAGAAAATGTGATTAAAATGTAATATATCGCAACATGTGATCTTAAAGACTCAAGTGCAACTCTTTCCTTCACATGCCAAACTATTTCGTATATCGATGCATGTGTGTAGGGGGAGCTTTTCGGAAATGAAAAACTTTCAAGTGTTAAAAGTTTTTATTTTTATCAAACACTTTGAATGGTTTTCAATGGTTTAATGGTTACGATCTATACCCAAAACAACCTACTATCCACGACGGAACGATGGAGTCAAAAGGTGGTTTAGGATAGGAAACTAAGTCCTATGATCCAACCAGAACCGGAGGGATCTACCCAAGGACATTCCATAGCTAGAAATAGTTGTCCTTAGGAAAGATGGATTGGAATGAAGCTGAATGCGGACCAATTACTCAAGTTAGCACTAGAACAATCACAACAAGGTGCTAATGATGACGTATTGGTAAGCATTGAAGGAGTTCAATATTCTGTGCAACTTAGGTAGAAACCGGGTTAACACATCTTTTGAAGACAAGTGTCATGGACCCAGTGATGCGATGCACAACCCTTCCCCAGCCATTCGAGTTTCTCTCAAAAGAAACTTGTCTCATTGTCACGGAGATCAACACGTATCTATTGACTTTCTCACTCCGAGTCAGTTAATATTGAAAAGGTGGCAGTCTGCTCCAGCCTCCGATTACCAAAAATGCACTTAGAGTCTAGAGCCAAACGAGATCAATTTATCATCTCATTAGGACACAATCGAGTCCTACGCATTATCCTTGTGATATTGCCAGAACATCTGAGTGATACGATTCACAATGAAGATGGAAATCCTGCTTGAGCCAGCATTAAACAAGCTCATGGTAGGTAACTTGTGCGATTCTACACGAATCAAACTTGTGAGAACTAGAAAGCAACTAAGTTTCGATTCTTAATTGATTCAAACTTGATTCCAGGTTTCTTCGCAATCCATGTGATCTTGCCAGAACATTCAGAGTGACACTCATTAGTGTTCACAGTGACGAATGGAAATCCTTCCAGTGTCAACATCAAACAGCACTGCGGTAGGTAACTCGCAAGATTCTCTATGAATCAAGCTTGTGACAAACTGGAAAGCAACAATGGTGCGATTCTTTTAGAATCAAACTTGTTCCAGGAAATCTGAATTGACGACTCTAATCAGACGGATAATTTATCCTTATGATTCACTCTTTACGTTCGCAGTCTGCTTTGAGACGGTCGAGTAAAGAGAACTGGCTACTACTGCTGGGAAACCCTGTCAAGGAGGTTCTTAATCGAATCTATCTGATCACAGGTACGGTATTTAATACTGTTTAACTGTCTTCACCGACCGGAGGTAAAACGCTACCGAGTTAGGGTGAAATGTTCAAAGCCATTTCATCCGTGTCTATATATGTTGCTGCATATCAAGAAGGTGGCGTAGCTGTGCAACCGATGTCGATTCAGAAGTCACAAGAGCACAAGATGGCGATAATCTAGATACCTAAGAATGTAAGAATGTAAGAATGTAATAGGTCATCTTAGTCACAAGGAGTACAGATGAAGATCTCAAGCACTCAAAGTCAAATGACAAAGGCTCAAGATAAAGATCACGAAAGCATGAAGGAACAAAGCTGTTACAAACAAGATCAAGACCAAGATACAAGACCAAAGAAGGAAGATCTCCTCTACAAGAATGTATTCACTCAATCATCTTATGCATTTTAAGCATTTTTAAGATGACCGATACATTGGGGTAGATTGTTAGCCCTATATTTTATATAGTCGAACAAGAATGTAATAGGTCATCTTAGTCGTTAAAAGGTCTTGTATTGTAATAGGTTAGTCGGGAAAACCGGGCTTGGACTTTAAGCTAATATTGTCTAAGTTAGGGGCGTAAGCCCAAGACTAAGCCAAGCCCGGCCCAAGTCACAAACCCACGGCCCATGGAAAGCCCATTGGTTTGTGGGTATATAACCCTCTTTCACATGTGAAAGAGGGTGTTGGTTCATTTCATTAAACACATAGTTTTAGTGTAAACCTTCCACTTCTCTCTACTCTCTCTCTCTACTTTTCTCCTCTTTCTCTCTCTAAGAATCTTGTGTTATGGATTGAATGGGAACAACACAAAGCGTTCATCTCAACCCAATATACCTTATCCTTCGAGGTTGAGGAAAGAGAAATTGAAGAACAAGGATGATATTCAGGTTTCGAACTTTCTTAAAATGTTCAAACAACTGAATTTCAATATCTCCTTTGCTGAGGCTCTCGCTCACATGCCGAAATATGCTAAAATGTTTAAAGATATTCTTAGTGATAAGGAGAAACTTCTCGATATTGCTCAGACCCAACTTAATGGGAATTTCTCCACAGTGCTCTTAAGTAAATTACCAACCAAGCTTGGTGATCCGGGTTATTTCTTGATTCCTTGCAACTTCCTGGGAGTAGAGAATTGCATGCCCTAGCCAATCTAGGTACTAGTATAAACTTAATGCCTTTAAGTGTTTGGAAGCAATTATCTCTCCCCGATCTAGTCCCACACGAATGAGTTTGGAATTAGCCAACCGTACGGTTGCTTATCCAGTGGGGATAGCCGAAGACGTCTTCGTTGGTGTCGACAAATTCACCTTCCCGGCGGATTTTGTTGTCGTTGAATACGAGATGGACCCCCGTGTTCCATTAATCGTTGGACGTCCATTCCTGAGGACCGGTCACACTCTCATTGATGTAGCCGCTGGCGAATTAATCATGAGAGTTTGTGACGATAAAATCGACTTCAACATGGGTAAACTTTCGAAGCAGCCTTCGGAAAACGAGAGTGTTAATTTCATTGATGTTCTTGATGAGGCTTGTGAAGAATATTTCAAAGACGCTTGTAAAAGTGGTTCTTCTTCTCTACCCATTGTTGAGACCGTTGCCTCAATTGCTCCGTCATTGACTCCTTTTGGAGAAAGTGACTTGGATGATTTTGAAGCCAGCTTGGGTCCTCTCGATCTTAAGTATGATGATTCTCCCACCAATTGGGATGAAGACATTCGTACCATTAAGAAACTTCTCAATGAGGACCATATTTCTCCACAGTCTCCTAAGGCTATCTCTACCGATGATCCGAAGTTGACTACACCGTCCATCGAAAATCCTCCAGATTTAGAGCTTAAGGATCTTCCATCTCATCTCGAGTACATTTTCCTTGAAGACAACAAGAAGTTACCGGTCATCATCGCTAAGGACCTGAAAGAAGAAGAAAAATCCCGACTTATCGCCGTGCTGAAGAATCACAAGAAAGCGATTGCTTGGAAGATCTCTGATATTCGTGGAATTGATCCTCACTTCTGCACACACAAAATTCTCATGGAGGACGACTTTAAACCCACTATTCAAAGCCAAAGAAGGGTGAATCCTAAGATCCATGACGTAATCAAAAAAGAGGTTATCAAACTTCTTGATGCGGGAATGATCTATCCTATCTCGGATTCACCGTGGGTTAGTCCCGTCCATTGTGTGCCTAAGAAAGGCGGAATCACCGTTGTTCCCAATGAAAACAACGAGTTGATTCCTACTCGTCTCGTTACAGGGTGGAAAGTTTGTATAGACTATCACAAACTCAATGATGCTACGAGAAATGATCATTTTCCCTTCCTTTCATGGACCAAATGCTTGAACGTCTAGCGGGTAATGACTATTACTTCTTTTTGGACGGTTTCTACGGGTATTTTCAAATTCCCATCGATCCCAAAGACCAAGAGAAAACCACATTCACTTGTCCTTACGGAACATTTGCTTATAAAAGAATGCCTTTCGGCTTATGCAATGCTCCCGGGACATTCCAAAGGTGTATGATGGCTATCTTCCATGACATGGTTGAAGAAACTATGGAAGTGTTCATGGATGATTTCTCGGTTTATGGTGATTCTTTCTCTGTTTGCCTTGCCAATTTAGAACGTATGCTTAAGCGGTGTGAAGACACTCGCCTTGTTCTAAATTGGGAAAAATGCCATTTCATGGTAAAAGAGGGCATCGTGCTAGGACACTAAATCTCCAAAGCCGATCTTGAAGTGGACCGTGCTAAAGTCGATGTTATTGCTAAATTGCCTCCACCTTCAACCGTGAAGGGTGTGAGAAGTTTTCTGGGTCATGCGGGCTTCTATCATCGTTTTATTTAGGATTTTTCTAAAATCGCTCGCCCGATGACCCACCTCTTGGAAAAAGATACTCCTTTCATCTTTTCCAAAGAGTGTCTTGAATTCTTCAATATTCTTAAGGATAAGCTAACTAAGGCACCGGTCTTGGTTACCCCTAATTGGGAGCTACCTTTTGAGTTGATGTGTGATGCTAGCGACTTTGCTATTGGAGCAGTTTTGGGCCAAAGAGTGAACAAACACTTCCAACCAATCCATTACGCTACCAAGACAATGACGGGGGCTCAATTGCATTATACCACTACCGAAAAAGAGCTTTTAGCTGTAGTGTATGCTTTTGAAAATTCCGCCCCTATCTTGTCCTTTCTACCACCATCGTGTATACCGATCATTCCGCGTTGAAGTACTTGATGACTAAGTAAGATTCTAAGCCAAGACTTCTTCGTTGGGTTTTGCTCCTTCAATAATTCAACATTGAAATTCGTGACAAAAAGGGAGCTGAAAACCTAGCCGCGGATCATCTCAGTAGACTTGAGGATCCTTATCAAGGGGATCATCCGAACAAAGAGATCAATGACTCTTTTCCCCTTGAGGCCTTAATGTCTATCAATCCAAATTTCGATGACACCCCGTGGTTTGCGGACATTGCAAACTACTTAGCGGGTGGGATTCTCAAGGAAGGGCTCACGTCCCAACAAAAGAAAAAGTTCTTTAAAGATATTGAACATTATTTCTGGGACGACCCTTACCTTTTCAAACAATGTGCTGATCTGATTCTTCGTCGATGTGTTGATGGGCCGGCAACGGTACAAATCCTTGACGCTTGCCATAAAGGACCCACCGGTGGTCACTTTGGTCCTAATTACACCGCGAAGAAAGTATTTGACTCTGGATTTTGTTGGCCCACCATTTATCGTGACGCTCACGACATGGTTAAACATTGTGATGCTTGCCAAAGACAAGGCAAGATCACTCATAAAGATGAGATTCCTCAAAATTTCATACAAGAATGTGAAATCTTTGATGTATGGGGCATCGACTTTATGGGGCCATTTCCATCATCTAAAGGGAACAAGTACATCCTCGTAGCCGTTGACTACGTTTCTAAATGGGTTGAAGCTAAGGCTCTCCCTAAGAACGATGCGAGGGTGGTTGTGAACTTTTTGAAGCAACTTTTTGCTCGATTCGGTGTTCCTCGTGCTATAATCAGTGACCGCGGGACTCATTTTTGCAATGATCAATTTGCAAGAGTCATGGCTAAGTACGGTGTTAATCATCGTCTTTCCACCGCTTATCATCCCCAAACCAATGGTCAAGCCGAGATTTCCAACCGCGGACTGAAGAGAATTCTGGAGCGTACTATGGGAGAGCATCGTGCCGCGTGGGCCGATAAGTTAGATGATGCTGTGTGGGCTTTCCGTACAACTTATAAGACCCCGATTGGTTGTACACCTTATCGTCTTGTGTACGGGAAAGCATGCCACCTCCCCATCGGGCTGGAACATAAGGCATACTGGGCCTTGAAGTGGGCTAACTTCGACATCAACAAAGCCGGTGATCTTCGCAAGATTCAACTCAACGAGCTCAACGAACTGAGGAATGAAGCTTACGAGAACTCACTGATCTACAAAGAGAAGACCAAGATTCTCCATGATGCAAGAATTAAGAACCAAGAGTTCCACGTTGGTGATCAAGTCTTACTTTTTAACTCTCGGTTGAAGATCTTCTCGGGCAAGTTGAAGAGCCGCTGGTCTGGTCCATTCACCATCGCCAAAGTCTTTCCATATGGCACCATTGAGCTTTCTCAGCCAAATGGGCCCAATTTCAAGGTGAATGGCCAGCGTTTGAAGCTGTACTTTGGTGAGGACATCTCTCATGAGATGATTCCATCCCTCACCACGTTTCCCATAAACTAGTTTTGGGTCGAGTCAGGCTCGTGACTCGGTGAACAAAAACAAGCGCTTCTCGGGAGGCAACCCGTGATCTATCCTTTACTGCTTTCATAATAAGTGTATGGGGAGCCCCGTATGTGTTTGTTGTCTTGTTTCTTATTCTCTACAGGGATTCAAGCTTCAAAGAACACCTCGATGACTTTTGACGAACTGTGATCCCGTGTACCCGTCTTCCCGGTTCTATCCTAAACTGTCGTGATTCAATATTTCATATCTTATATGTTCACATTGAAATCACTTTAGTTGTCCTTTCCTTAGCAATATTTAAACAAAGTGCACAATGTCCTAAGTGTAGGAGAGTTAACTCCCACATGCTTAAACATTGAGGACAATGTTTATATCAAGTGTAGGGGGACTTCTATCGAAGTATGTGGTCTTTTCCATGAATTTGCCCTCATTTTAACCGGAAAATTTGATTTTTCGAAATTTTTCAAAATTTTTAATCTATTTTGGCCGAGTTGTATAGTTGTATTTTCCTTTGTTATGGTTATTTTCTTTCCTTGCTTAAATAAAGTGGTTTTAAATTTTTCAAAGTCGTGAACATCTTGACTCAACCCGAGTTTACTTATCTAAGTTTACTCTAGCTAGTATCCTTAACGTGTTTAAGTCAAGTTTTGCTAGGCTTTTATATAGGGAGCTATAAAACGCGAAAGTCTTAACTCTCACGGGTTAAGAACAAGAACTTTTTGCAAGTTCCTATAATTGATCCTAGAGAGTCGTTTATCAAGGGAACTTTAAAATGCGATTTCTAAACTTGAAAGAGACTAAGAATTTGCAAGATCCTATAGACGACTTGATGAGACTGTATTTATACATAGTCTCATCGTCCAAATTGGGCTTAAAACGCTTAAAATATCGTCAAAATACCCAAAAATATGCTTGTGTTTGTTCATTGTGTATTTCAGGTACGGATATCGTGAATTCACCAAAAGATTACAAGAATCAAGCAAAAACGAACACGGGAAACGAAGCCGCACAAAGAACCGGACCCGAATCATGATTTTCCTATCAAGCCCTTGAAGTTTTGAAGATTGACAAGATTGGTCCTCCAAGTTTGAAGATTTGCCACTTTATACCCCTCAATTATCTTAGAAATACTTTGGGGTCCCTAAATTTTCATGAATATACAATTCAGGCCCTTGAAGATTGAAGAAAATACATGTTTAGCCCTTGGTCATACTTTTTACCAAACACAAGGACTGAAATTGCCAAGCTGCCAAAGTATTTAACAAAGGAAATTTGTTTTTGCTGATTATTTACTACATGAAAGAATGAAGGGAATCAAGGGACCATACTTACCAAGACAGCCATAGTTCATCCTCCACTCATGGCCTGCCACCTCAACAAAATCCTCCACCTCACCTGCCACCTAAGAATCCACTATCCAGTTTATTTATTAATTTTTCAAACGAATTAATTAATGATAAACTTGGCGGTTAACACATTCACCACCCCTAATCCAGATTAAATTCAACCTCATCATCCTCACATAATCCGTATAAACCCTAATCCTAATCTAACACAAACCAAAGGGGTTTATTCCCTAAACTTCCAGATCACCAATTCACCACCCACTCACTCAAACCCACCTCACAAAACTATTCCCCACTCACCCAAATGGCCCCCACGTTTGTCCCCTGCTCCCTCATTTTTGGCAAAGAGAGAATCCTTTCAGAAATCCAACAGCTCACATGTATTTCTTGCTCCCAAAGGATGAGATGAACGTTGGAGATCATCGCAACACAGCTTGCACATCATTTTCCTTGGCAGAGATCACATAAGGCCTTGAAGACCAATTTGACCCAAGGGCATTCTTGGGATTTCAGAGAACTAGGGTTTTAGCTTTTCATTCTTGTATTATTTTATTTTCAGCATCTAGATTATTCCTAGCTCTTGTATAAATACCAAGTCATTTGTGACTTGGTTTTCTTGTTCCAGATTTTTTGTAACTTTTTTTTAAGTAAATGAATATTTAGAGTATTTCTTATAAAATATTGCAAATTATCTGTGTTCCATTCATATTGAGTTTTTAGTTTAAGAGTTTTAATTTTCTGCAAAGTTATTTAGTTGGATTAAAATATTTTTGAATCACAAGTATTTTTATAAAATCTGAATCCAAGCATGAATGAAGTGAAAGTGGATTTCATGCCTTGGATTCAGTTTTGATTTAGCAAATTGTTGGTTACTAGTCAATTTACAAGGTAGTTTCAAAAGGAACCATTTTCCAAAAATTTTGAGAAAAATCTGTTTTTTTTTACCCTTACTGTTTTACTGTAGCTAAAGCTCTCATAAGCTCTCTCTGACAAAGAGAGCTTGTTAAAGCTTGGTTACTTGTAGTTTGCTTCCTGTTTTGTGGTGATTGTGCAGGAATACAAGGAAGCCTCCTCTTTTCATTTTTTATTTCAATTTTCATTGAAGATATTGTAACCCTGGTTCTGTTGTTGAACCTCAGCAGGGTCTCTCTACATTTTCATAAGCTTCTCATAAGCCCAAGAAGGACCACTAGAAGGCATCAGCTTGGTACTTTTGGCTTGAACCCTATTGGTCCAAATTTCTTGTTTTTATGTGATTTTTGTGAAATATTTGTTTGAGCTGTTGGTATGTTAGTTTAAGCTTTATATTATGCTTGTTTATGTTTCATATGCATGATAGAGTAGCTAGATATCAGTTTAGTCCTTGTGATTTGGTTTTGGTTTGTTAATTTTAAGTTTCAGAATATAAGGGTGTGTTTGGGATTAGGGTTTAAGCTGAAAAAGTAACACATTTTTGGTTTAAAATCCACCTAGACATGTTTTAATAGGTTATTTTAGTTATTTCAGTATTTGGTTTTCAAAGTTTGGTAGGTTTGTTAGATATTGCATGCTCATTTTTTTGGCAAATAGCATAACAAATCAGTAATGCATTTATCTGCCTTGTTTTAGCTTGAATTTGCCCATCAATGCTTGTAATCTGTTAGAAGATAGGGTGACCTAGGGTTTGTAACCATTTGTATGTGATTGGGTTGGGCATTTGTGAAGATTTGGTAAGCCAAATCTCACCCTAGGTGCCAATTGCACCAACAACAAACACCCTCAGACCCATAGCAACATACAGTAACTGTATTGCCCCTTGTGTGTGTGATTTTGTGCTTGCACTTGTTTATTTCTTGTATTATTGACTCCCCACAACCCAACTGGTTGTGGGGGTGCCTTATTATCCAAGAAAAAGCCATCAATAAGCTTCCCAAAGCTTATTCTTCTGCTGTCAAAATTTTATAACTAGCAGTGGGAACCAAGTTCCCACTGGTAGCACCTTTGTTGGTACTGCTACACTAAAAGACAGAAACAATCACAAGTGTCACTATCAGTTCTTTCGTTTTTTGTCTTTAGTGGTGTTAATTAGGTTTTAGACTTTCAAACTTTTTCCATTATTTTTCTTTTTTAATTCTTGATTTTTCAGTATAATTTATTTTTAGGTTACTGTTCATTTGCTATTTTTTTTCATAATTTAGCTATTTTAATTAACTTTTTATTATTCAGTTTTTGTCTTTTAGTGTAGAAAAGGTATATTTTTCACTTTTAAAATTTTTCTTAGACTTAGAAAATTAGTTTAAGATATTTAGTTTAGAAATATTTACTGTTCACCTTTTTAATTATTTTTTATAATTAATTTAAGTTAATTAGGGTTTAATTATTATTCAGTTTTGTCTTTTAGTGCAAGATTTTACATTTTTCAAACTTTTTCATTTTTCTATTGTTCATTAGTATAATTTAGGATTTTTAAAATTTTCAAATTAATTTTGGCATTATTTTATTATTTTTTATCATTATTTTAGTTTAAAAATAGTTTTTAGTCATTTAAAAATAAAAAAATAGTTTTGAAAATTTAGGAAAAATATTTTTTAGTCTTTAAATAATATAAGTGATTTATTAGTTCAATAAATTAATATTTTGGGCATTTTTTTAATTATATTTAATTTTAGGGCTTTAATTAGCATTAATAATTGAATATTTAATTAATAAAAGGTTTTAAAATATATTTGTTGAATTTTTATTCTTATTTATATTATTTAAGACTTAGTTTAATATTTTAATTAATTTTTAGGTTTAATTTTTAATTTTGTCGCGTTTTACGTATTTACGTTCGCGTTTTACGTCAACGTCGTAGTTTAAATCGTAGTCGTAGCTCGTCTTTACTTTTTCTCTTCTAAACCAAAAACGTCACTAATCCAAACTTGATTTCATATAATTGTCACATTAATACACACAACTCCTTCGAGAACGAACCCGCATTTATTCGGTTTTACGTTTTTCCTAAAGCGTAAGACTTAATACTTGCCGCTCATACGCGTTTTTCCTAAAACGTGTACGAAAAAACTACACATCACGACTCGAAAACCCAAAACTTTGATTTAATAGGCTAAGCATCTACGAGTCTCATTCCTTGAGATTTTAAATTGTGGAGGACGAGAGATGATAGAGTCAATTATAAGTTTGGTATTCTTTCGTGAATTTATGTGAGTTAATTATGAGCCTATTCTCCCATCGATTGTTAATAAATTTATCTGCAATAAATAAGGTTGTACGATTTGAAAAGTTACTTAGCTTCTAGCCCAAGATCGTTTAAAAGTTGCTCGGTATTAATTAGAGTTCATAGCCAAGGAATAACTTATTGAAGCGGGATGCGAAGATTGGCGAGTCCGAAAAGGCCCTAACAAGGCATGAGGGCTACATTTTGTTGCTAAAGATCCAAAAGTGATGTGAAGAATCATTTATCGAAAATCAATATGAAGGATCGAGACACACGACGAAAAGCAAATACTCCCGAAAGATCATGGAGAAGTCTATCCAAAAAGGCCCTAACAAGGTATGAGGATAAATAGATCCAAGTCATAAAAGGAGGCGGATCGTGTATATCAAAGTCCAAAATAATGATTGGAGAAAAATGAAGAAGTCGTGGTCCAAAGATGAAGAATCTCTCAAAACTTCAAGTGAAGAAATTCCTATTATGAAGAGATGACCATAATTTTAAGAACGTCTCTCAAAGATTCGAAGTATGAAGTCGCTGCCAAATATCGGTCCGAGAAAGGTCTCAAATCGTGAAGCGAGTTATGCCAAGATATGAACTTTATGAGGTCCCGAGAAGCAGTTTTAAAAGATTTTATCCTTTAGCTAACTATTGATTAAATCGTCCACTTTATTTTCGGCCTAAATAACTATCGAAATAAGTCAAACAATGCATCCTCGTGATCATTCAAGACAAAAATAAAATATAAGAGATACACCTAGGAATAAGGGAGTCTAAGTAAATAATTGGCCCACATGAATTCGTGTTAGTTTGCTAACTTATAATAACAATGATCTCGTTTTTAAGCTTGGTATGGGGAACGTGAAACTTGAGGATGATAAACGTTCATGGCAGCCAAAACCCAATGTAAGTCTTTGATTTCTTTACTTGTTTCTATCTTTTTATGTTTAGCATTTAATAAAGGCCAAGGTGGGTTATTTATGATGAAGAATGTACACCGTGCTTTAAAATTAATGCATTGCATGAGGGCATTGCAATGGTCAAGTGTAGGGGATTTAATAAGTGTGAAAACACTTATCCTTTTACCACTTATTTCCAATAATAACAAGACCAAAACGTGTAATTTATGTCGTAAAAGTTGGAATTATGCGTGGTTTGTGTTTTTATTGTGTTTTAGGACCAAAAGATGAAAAAGGAAGAAAACACGGGCTTTCACGGGCTTTTATCGAAGAAAACGGGAAAAGACGAAGTCAAAAGATCAAGAGTGCTTAAAGAACGGATGTCCAAGACCTATTCTGAAGATTTATCGAAGGAAAAGTCTAAAGACGGAAGTTTAATGAAGACGAATAACTTAAGTCTAAATTAAAGAAGAAAATTATTAAGAAAAGTTCAAATCCCGAGACGACGTCGAGAAAAGACAACGATTTAAATCAAGTCGAGAAGAATGAAAGAAGAGGCAACACATGCACACCTTCCCATTTTTTCCCTATAAATACCCTCCTAATACACATTAGGAGGGTTGGTTAGTTTTTAGTAGTTAGTTTCATTTTTCATTTTTCTTTTCTAGTTTTAGAGAGAGAAAGTTCCAAACTTTCTCTCACTAAGTTTTCATCTTTTCTTTCTTTTAATCTTTCAAGATTAAGACTTTTGTATTTGGATTCATTTAATCAAGTTTAAGTTTAAGCTTTTAATCTTTCATCTCTTTCTACCTTTCTTTATTTTTAGTTACTTTTGGTGCGAAATATATTTGATCCGTGTTAAACTTGATGTTTTCGTGCTTAAAAAGTTAATCTTTTTATTCCTACTTAAGTTTTCATACGAATAAGCTTTAAGATCTTTGTGCTTATTGGCTTATTTATATGTTTAGCTTATTTACTTTTTAAAAGTTTTCTTAAAAAGTTCATCTTTTTATAGTTTGATTCAAAAGATTGCTTATTTTAAGGTGGGAAAGTTGTTATTTGTGCTTATTTAGTCTTTTTCATTTTAGATTCGATCAAATTTTGGTGTTAGCTTATCATCCTAGCTTATCACTTAGCTTATTTTTCGAATCATAAGGTAATTGGAAAAGGTTTAAACCCTTTTTCGATTTGGCTTTCCGATTAGCACCTATTATTCCGATCTCTTTGATCGGATTAGGTAGTTTGCATTCCGATTGGCAGTCTTGATATTCCAATCAATTGATCGGATTAGGGAATTAATATTCCGATTGTGGGTATTTTTGTGATATTCCGACTGGACTTATTTGTTAATTATTCCGATTGCATTCTCTTTGCATATTCCGATATGGATCTCTTTGGATATTCTGATTTGTTTTGTTTTCAAGTATTCCGATTTGGCCTTATTCCGACGCCAGCATTCCGACTAGGGTATATTTCGATCAGCCATATTTTCCAACATTCCGATTGCACTTTCCGACCTTACATTCCAATCAGGTTCCGATTTGTTTTCTGATGGTTTAATTTCTTGTTTTTCCAAAGTTTTCAAGTATTTAGATTGATAAAGTGTTCAAGTATTTTTCTAATCTTGTCTTTAAGCATTCAAGAATTTATTTTTAACTCGTCATTTTAGTTTAACCTTTAAAGCTCTTATTTTACTCAACGACATTCACATTTTTTGCTTTTAGTTTAAAATAGATAATCAACCAAACCATTTATTATTCCACCAAGAACAATTGAGTCACACTTTGAACCAATAGTCAATTCGAAGAGTTTCGGAACGAAATTATTTATACTTAGTGAAAGTCATTGTATTAAACGCCTAAATGATTGGGAACTTGTTGACCGACCCTATGGAATGTCAATTTTAGATTTCAAATGGATCTGGAAAAACAAACTAGATGAAGAACAAACCATCATCAAAAACAAATCTCGTCTTGTGGCTAAGGGATACCGTCAACAAGAAGGCATAGACTACAATGAATCATTCGCTCCAGTCGCTCGTTTGGAAGCAGTCAGGATATTCCTTGCTTATGCTGCACATAAGGGGTTCACGGTTTTTCAGATGGACGTTAAAACTGCTTTTCTCAACGGTCATTTGAAGGAAGAAGTGTATGTGAATCAGCCAGAAGGATTCATCGATCCTCATCATCCTGACAAAGTCTATCGTCTCAAGAAGGCTGTATATGGACTTAAATAAGCTCCAAGGGCATGGTACGAAGAACTTTCAAACTTCTTGGTCTCCAAAGGATTCTCCAAAGGTTTATTGATCCTACTCTCTTTATTAACAAATATGGGGATGACATACTACTAGTGCAAGTTTATGTTGATGACATCATTTTTGGTTCTACGAACCCAAAACTTTCAAAACGTTTTGAAAAATTAATGCACAGCAGATTTGAAATTTCAATGATGGGGGAGCTAAAATTCTTTTTAGGCCTCCAGATTCATCAATCCCCACGTGGTATCTTCATTACCCAAGCTAAGTATGCTCAAGAGATACTTAAAAAGCATGGTATGACCTCATGTGCTCGCGTTGGTACACCATTGTCGACTGAATCCCTAGACGCTGACTTGTACTCATATCTCGTAGATCAAACGCGATATCGCAGTATGATCGGGTCACTTATGTACCTCATAGCGAGCAGGCCTGATATTCATCATGCCACATGCTATTGTGCACGATATCATAGCCATACCTACTCAAAAGCACCTCAAAGAAGTTAAACGGATCTTTCGGTACCTTAAGAATACCATTCACATGGGACTCTGGTATTCGAAGGGAACCGGTTTTCATCTAACAGCCTTTTTAGATTCTGATCACGCAGGTTGCCTTGATAGTCGAAAAAGCACTTCTGGTAGCGTACAATTTCTAGGGGAAGATAAACTTGTGAGTTGGTCGTCAAAGAAGCAGGATTGCACTTCACTCTCATCAGCTGAAGCAGAATATGTGGCTTTATCCGCGTGTTGTGCTCAAGTCCTCTGGATGAGAACTCAACTCACGGATTATGGCTTCCACTTTGATAAAATACCTATGTATTGTGACTCAAAGTCGGCCATAGCCATCTCTTGCAATCCGGTTCAACACTCCCGTACCAAGCACATCGCATTCAGATATCACTTCATCAAGGAACAAGTAGAACGTGGTATCGAGGAATTATACTTTGTCAGAACTGAGTACCAGATAGCAGACTTGTTTACTAAAGCCCTATCTCAAAATAGGTTTCAGTATCTCGTTGGCCGTCTTGGTATGAAGTATATGACTCCGGAAGACTTGGAGGTTTTGGCAAATGAAGCTGCTTGATTTTTTCTCTCACAATGACTTCTAAGAGCATCTCAGCTTAGGAATCAGACCTCAACTAAGGAAAGTTTATCTCGGATGATAACTTATCCTTCTCAACAAGAAATTCATATTTCTCGGTCATGAGCTTCTCATAAAAACATTCAAAGTTTTTAAGTTCATGAAAAACGATTTCTAAGTAAATGTTAGCTTAGACCTCGAACCTCAACTTAAGGAAAGTTTATCACGGATGATAACTTATCCTTCTCAACGGGAAATTTATTTTTTCTCGGTCATGAGCTAGTCACAAAACAATCAACATTTTAAGCTCATGAAAATCGGACTCGAAAGGGAAGTGTACGTTTCAGTGCGCTTTCTCTAAGCAATAGAAGAGAAGTCTTCTAACATGATTATTTTAAAACCATTGAACACAATTTTTCAATAATTTCTCAAAAAGATTTTTCTAAATCTTTCAAAATTGTGTGTTCAACACTCCCTTCCTCATATGTGGTTTTTATATCTCAAAATTGTCATATGTTATTTTGATCAATTTTTTAGGGGGAGCGTTTTAAAATCAAGCCTTTAATGCTGTTGGGTACATCTAAGAAATTGTCATATTTTATATATCCAACAGATTCTGAAAATGGTTTAAAACTGTCATAAGTAATAAATTATATCAGACAAGGCATCTCAACTCCGTACCTCAACATATTTTGTGGTGTCGTTTTTCCAAAATTTTGTCAAATTTTTGTTTTAAGACACACATATATTGTTGCGGGGGAGCAACCCGACTTAATGCATATTCATGCGTGCACACATGTTTCTCTCCCAATCAGTTTTCAGAAATTGTCATATTTTAATCAATTGGTATCTCTAATATGATATTTTTATATTAGAGATAGGGGGAGAAAATGTGATTAAAATGTAATATATCGCAACATGTGATCTTAAAGACTCAAGTGCAACTCTTTCCTTCACATGCTAAACTATTTCGTATATCGATGCATGTGTGTAGGGGGAGCTTTTTAAAAATATAAAACTTTCAAAGTGTTAAAAGTTTTGATTTTTATCAAGCACTTTGAATGGTTTTCAATGGTTTTATGGTTACGATCTTTACCCAAAACAACCTACTATCCACGACGGAATGATGGAGTCAAAAGGTGGTTTAGGATAGGAAACTAAGTCATATGATCCAACCAGAACCGGAGGGATCTACCCAAGGACATTCCATAGCTAGAAATAGTTGTCCTTAGGAAATATGGAGTGGAATGAAGCTGAATGCGGACCAATTACTTACGTTAGCACTAGAACAATCACAACAAGGTGCTAATTATGACGTATTGGTAAGCATTGAAGGAGTTGAATATTCTATGCAACTTAGGTAGAAACCAGGTTAACACATCTTTTGAAGACAAGTGTCATGGACCCAGTGATGCGATGCACAACCCTTCCCCAACCATTTCTAGTTTCTCTCAAAAGAAACTTGTCTCATTGTCACGGAGATCAACACGTATCTATTGACTTTCTCACTCCGAGTCAGTTAATATTGAAAAGGTGGCAGTCTGCTACAGTCTCCGATTACCAAAATGCACTTATTGAGTCTAGAGCCAAACGAGATCTATCTATCATCTCTTTAGGACACAATCGAGTCCTACGCATTATCCTTGTGATATTGCCAGATCATCTGAGTGATACGATTCACAATGAAGATGGAAATCCTGCTTGAGCCAGCATCAAACAAGCTCATGGTAGGTAACTTGTGCGATTCTACACGAATCAAACTTGTGAGAACTGGAAAGCAACTAAGTTTGGATTCTTAATTGATTCAAACTTGATTCCAGGTTTCTTCGCAAAATCCATGTGATCTTGCCAGAACATTCAGAGTGACACTCCTTAGTGCTCACAGTGACGAATGGAAATCCTTCCAGTGTCAACATCAAACAGCACTGCGGTAGGTGACTCGCAAGATTCTCTATGAATCAAGCTTGTGACAGAATGGAAAGCAACAATGGTGCGATTCTTTTAGAATCAAACTTGTTCCAGGAAATCTGAATTGACGACTCTAATCAGACGGATAATTTATCCTTATGATTCACTCTTTACGTTCGTAGTCTGCTTTGAGACGATCGAGTAAAGAGAACTGGCTACTACCGCCAGGAAACCCTGTCAAGGAGGTTCTTAATCGAATCTACCCGATCACAGGTACGGTATCTAATACCGTCTAACGGTCTTCACCGACCGGAGGTAAAACGCTACCAAGTTAGGGTGAAATGTTCAAAGCCATTTCATCCGTGTCTATATATATTGATTCATATCAAGAAGGTGGCGTAGCTGTGTAACCAATGTCGATTTAGAAGTCACAAGAGCACAAGATGGCGATAATCAAGATACTTAAGAACGTAAGAAGGTAATAGGTCATCTTGTCACAAGAGCACAGGATGAACACTATCAAGGATAGACTGAAGATCTCAAGCACTCTAAGTCAAAAGACAAAGGCTCAAGATAAAGATCACAAGGCATGAAGGAACAAAGCCGTTACAAAAAAAATCAAGACCAAGATACAAGACCAAAGCAGGAAGATCTCCTCTACAAGAATGTATTCATTCAATCATCTTATGCTTTTTAATCTTTTTAAATGACCAATACATTGGGGGAGATTGTTAGCTCTATATTTTATATAGTCGAACAAGAATGTAATAGGTCATCTTTGTCGTAAATGGTCTTGTATTGTAATAGGTTATTCGGGAAAATCGGGCTTGGACTTTAAGCTAATATTGTATAAGTTAGGGGCGTAAGCCCAAGACAAAGCCAAGCCCGGCCCAAGTCATTTAAACCCAAGGCCCAAAAGCCAAGGGTATATATACCCTCTTCCATGTGTGGAAGAGGGTGTTGGTTCACTTTTAGTTTCTCTCTCTAGTAAAAGTTTAAACCTTCCAATTCTCTCTCTTTTCTCTCTACTTTATTCTCTTTCTCTCTCTAAATATCAACTAAATCTTGTGTTATGGATTGATATGGGATTAACAGTTTCCTTCAAAATTTATTTTGAAGTATAATACAGCTGGGCCCCTCGGGGAAGTAGTAAGATATTTGTGCGGCCATACCCAAATTTATTTTGGTGATCTTGCTATATCCGTAAACGAGAAACAAAATGGTTAATGTAAGGAATGACTGAGATCCATATCCTATTAACGTTGTATTTGAAATGTAAGGATAATAATAATGATAGTAAATCATTAAAAGGTTTTATCCAAGAGACCTTACTCGAGATCGGACTAGGGCATTGGCGTGTAACTAGACGCTAACCAATGTGATCACGATATTTTGAAATATGTCCAAGTGGGAGCTGAAAGTTTTATGGACTTATATTTAAATAGTCGTGTGTTAGGATCAAACTCGGGATTACGTGATTACACACATTACGTAAAGGGTTAATTTATTTATTAAATATATTTTATATATTTATTAAATTAAATCGAAGCTTAACTAACGATCGTTAATAATTAAAAGTTAAGTATAAACGACCGTTATGGAATTAAATAGAAGAGAAAAGAAGGAAACGGGAAAGTTCCGGAAGACCCCATGGGTGGGCTTCCACTGCCGGTTATACAAGGCCCAAGGGGGGATTTTGTTTCCTTAATTGTTTATTACTTGGAGGAAAAGTTTTGCCAAATCCTATATAAACACCCCATGGCTTTCATTATTTTCTATCCCACTCTCTTTTCTTTCTATCTTCCTGCGACTAAAACCAAAGGCAAACACCCTCTTTAGGGTTCCTTTTAACCTTTGGTTTTGGTTTCTTTGTTTAATCAACTCCAAAGGAAAAACACCTTTTTTAGGGTTCCTTTTATCCTTTGGTTTTGGTTTAGCAATAATCTAGTCCTAGCCCCTCTCTAGGGTTGTTGAGTAGATATTCCACAAACGTAGAAGCTCGGTTTACACATGCTAGAATCACGGTTAGCTCGTTGTACTGCGTGTGTACAAGAACGTAATGTAGTCTTACTTTAGACTACATCTTGGTAATGTTCGTCATAAACCCTAATTGGTGATTCGTTGGTGATCTTGTGGATCTTCACTAGGATAAAGGTATGTAACCCTAATTCGATTAATTATAATTGTGTTATTAATTATGATCTTGTTAAATCGCTTCCGCTATGTGTGCTTTGATCCATATTAGGGTTTTTAATAATTGTTATGAACTTCATAAACCTTCAGGATTATAGTTGGAAAACTCTCAGGGATGACCCTCTAGTCGTCCCCAAAGATGTGGTGAAGAATGGATACTTCATATGGCTGATTTTGCCCTCTATTTATAGGCTACGGATCACCTATGTCGTAGGTGATTTTAGGCTTACGCCATAGGTGGACATCAACAGCAATTTGTAGTTTCAGAGCTCTTTGGTTGTGATTCGGACTTCGTGTAACACACAAAAAGTTGTATATTTTTCTCTCCTTTGTCTAAAGCAACTTGAATCACTAAAAAAATAAGCTTGTATAAAGGAGTTATTGTCAAAATACTAGAAAGCCATCAATTTCCTTATCTATAGTGTAAGCTTTGATATCTCTTGCGTCGTAGGTCTTCAAATATTCAATTTCCTTCTTAACGACATACCTACGACATAGAGGGGACAAGGACCTACGTCATATGTCTTCAATATAGAAATTACTTTGAGACAACGCTAAAATCTACAATGTAGAGGGAACATAAGTCTATGATGTAGGTCTTCTTTCCTCTAAAAGCGTTGATCTTGTCGCTTAACAAATCTTTTTAGCAAAATAGTATCTATGTCGTAGACAAAATATATGTCTAAGCCGTAGGGTCATCAAATAAGGAAACTTTGCTAACGTGTTACCTACGGCGTAGGGTAGTTAGCATATACACCGTATATGCCTTTGAAAATCCGTGTTTGGCGTCTTTTCTTGTCTAATTCCATCATATAATCCACGTTTTCCGTCACTTGATCAGTTTCACAAGTAAAATAAAAAAATACAAGAAATTATGCAATATCGTGTGTTATCAGCACTAAATTGAGTAGAATCAAAGGAATATTATGGTAAAAAACATTGAATTATGTGATGTTATAAGTCCGCTTCTAGGCTTTACTAATAAAAAAACTAATTCTTTGAAAAC